>CM064882.1:10442661-10511797 GCA_003313485.2 Penstemon barbatus
AGTGTCATGACATGGTAAATTTTAACATGAATAATTATATAATATTTTAGAGTTTGTCCCAAATTAATTACAAGATTAAACGTCATTTTCATTAAATTAGAAATTTAATATTGGGACTAAATTCATACAAAATGGTAAATTATGGGACGAAATTTGGCGAGTTGATATAGTTTGGGACGAAAAATCAAAATTAGTAATTAGTTTGGGACGATATTCCAAAAAAATATTAAATTACGGGACGAAATTCGTCAAGTTAAATAGTTTGGGACGAAAATCCAAAATCAGTAATTAGTTTGGGACGTTGTCTGCAATTTTACCTATTTAATATTTTATTTTATTAATTTTTCTATGTATTACAAAATATTTTTCACGTTCAATCTTAATTTTGGTTAGTGAGTTACACTCTCCGATTGGAGAGAGTAAATTGCTTCTTTAAAAAGTTTATAAGGAATCAATTATAAAGGGTTTATTTGGATGAGTTTTGGCTCGGTTTCGCGAGTCTCGGTTTAAATAAATTGGTTTGAGTGGTTTCGATGAAACATTTGAGACTTCATTTGGATGGGTTTTGGCTCTTGGGTTTTGTGGTTTGAATAAGTTGAAAACCCACTTGAATTGAGTTTGGATGTTGGGGTTTAGGGGAAAAAGTAGGTGATAGGTGTCAAATCAATGTTTTTTTTAGTGAGAATTGGGGGAAGAAGTAGGTGGTAGCCGGTAGGTGTCAAATCAATGTTTTATAGGTTTGAAGAGTTTGAGTGTGGGTTTCTGAATAGGTTTTTGATGGTTTTATGAGTTTGACGAAAATTCATTTGAAAGGGTTTTGGCTCGGTTTCACGAAACCCGCGAGACCGGGCCAAAACCCATCCAAACACAGCCAAAAATTATTTTTGATCAATCGTGATTTTCATAGTATTTGATTCCGAATGTCATAATCAGCTTTTAGAATTTAGAAGTTACTAGGCAAATTATCCTCACCATAATGGGAAAACAGGATAAATGGTCTTTCAACTAATTAACACGTTTTTTTTTTCTTTTTTGAAATAACCAAACCAAATAGTTAACACGCTCACATTTCACGTTTCTTGATTAGAAGACAAATAATTGTGACCACAAGATGTCAAGTTCATTAACTTTTTCAATAATAATTGAAAATCAGCTTTCTATAAATAGATTAGATTAGGTAGTATTGCTGCATGTCTTAAAATCCTCCAGTACACTATATATAGAGCCAATTAAAATCCTCAAGCATATAAATAATTATTTAATTTGGTCTAAATGGATTCGCAATATGAAAACTTAGCTCAATGTGAACCTTGCTTAATCAAACGTCAAGATTTCCCGAAGGAATTTGTTTTTGGAGCTGCAGGCTCAGCTTATCAGGTTAATTAATTAATTAATTAATAATTATTTGTCTTTTTTATTTTTATTTTTATTTTTAATGTTGTTAACATATTTCTTGTTAATTTTATGTAAGAAATAATGTTTATTAATTATTCTTTTGTGTTTATAATGTAGTATGAAGGTGGAGCTACAGCTGGAGGAAGAGGCCCTAGCACATGGGATACATTCACTCTCATTCGACCGGGTCTCCTTTTTTTTTTCTCGTTTTAATGCTTGACAAATTAAAGGAGTGGATAATTATTAAAAGTGATTTTTAACTTTTTAATCGCATTATTTAACAGATGAATTGAACTAAGTTCATTTGTCTAAATTTGACTTAATTAAAATTAAGGGTGAATCAATATCTTAATGTGAGACTTTTATTCTCGACACGGACAAAGATTTGTGACTAGCACATGCATTTTTAGTTTTATGACAGATCGAAAAGTATATATATATATATACTTCACCTCTTACTCTCTAATCGATAATTAATACATTAAACTTTTCACAAATTTTTGTAGTTAATTTATATTGCTCGAATAAAAATTGACTTACAAGAATTGGTCAATATAATATTAAAATTAAATTTGCAAGAGAATAATATTTGACTTACAAGAATTGGTCAATTTAATATTAAATTAAATTTTGCAAGAGAATATTGCATGTGGATTTAATTAACTTGTTGAATATTGGGTTTACTTCGTAAATTATATGGTGGCAGACAAAATTGAGGATGGAAGCAGTGGAAGTGTTGCTGTTAACCAATATAACTTGTACAAGGTATTTATTAATTTGTTAAAATAATTATATTCTTGGATATATGCTCGATTCAGGTTCATTAACTAATTTGTTTTGTTTCGTCGATTTTATTTATTTATTTAATTAATTGAGTAACTAAGAACATCAATCTCCAATGCTTCAAACGGAGGGGGAGTGGGTGAGAGAGGGGAGAAATTGAGTGATCTCCGAGGGGAGCTGTCGGGAGCCTCGGTCGGTGGGCAGTTTCTTTCTTTTGTTATTTAATTAATTTATTTTATAATAAATACTATTATTAATTTTATTTTAAAAAAAGTAGTAATATTAATTTTATTTTATTACTTTTATAATTGTAACTTTTATCTAATAAACTTAACACTAATTGATCACATTAATGTTTGAACTTAATAAAATTGTAAGAAAATATAATTTGTCTATTATTTAAAATTTTGTGAATTTACCTTTAATTTCTGGTAATTTAGAATAACGTAACTAAAAATAAATTTTTGGAAATTAAATACATTGAAATTAAATATGATTTATGGATTCAAACAATATAATCCTAACAATTATATATTGAAAAAATCATAAATAAATCCGATTAAATTTGGCCAAACGCCGTTTAAATTTAGTGTCAATGTTTTCCTTTCATTTTCTTTTCATTTAACCCAATCAGATTCATCATTGTTTACCTGGAAGAACAAGCCCTAACTTTTTTTTCTTGAAAATCTTTTTCTTTTGAATTAGAATTTTGTAAGTATATATTTATATATAACAATATATCGATGAATACTCAGTCAAGAAAATATTTACAACAAAAGGAAAAAGGAATATAGAATATTTCGCATAATCATTAGACTGAATGTCAAAATACCAAACTGAGGATTGACGCAAAAGGAAAGCCTAATTATGCATATTTCCTTTTGTGTTCACGAAATTCACGAGCCGAACAAGTTTATGATCGAGCGCGACTCGTTGACAATTCTTTTGAGTCTTACGTCATGTTCAAGTTCAACCGAGCCTGTGCCGAGCATTATCCGAACCGAGTACCTAGTCAGACCAAAAATTGACCCACAAATTGTGACATTTTCGAATTTTGGTTACCTTTAATATTTCCTCTTTAATTTGGAAATATTCTCAAAACACCAAAATTATTTATCTATTTGCATTTGGAAATTAGAAAAGATGCAATTACAAATATTTATACACTTAATAAGCATTGGTTTCACCTTGTGATTCCATGAAATTCAAATAAAGTATGGATATTTAACTAAAAATATATTTTTAACATTTTTCAGGATGATGTGAAGCTTGCTAAGAAAACAGGTTTAGATGCCTACAGATTTTCTATTTCATGGTCTCGTATATTGCCAGGTATTTCCAAATTTCCAATCATTTTTAGGTTCTATAATAAACAAAATATCTTCTAATTTTTTATTTTTTTTGGTACAAATAATATTTGAAATTGCTGACATAAATAGGTGGAAAATTAAGTGCTGGAATTAACAAAGAAGGAATCAAGTACTACAACAATCTCATAGACTCACTCTTAGCCGAAGGTTATTTCGATTATTTCATAAACATATTTAGTCATGTTATATTTTTAAATAAATGTTTTTTTGCTCTTTTTATTACATATATAATATTGTTTTATTTATATAAATATATATAGGTATCCAGCCGTACGTGACTCTCTTTCACTGGGATCTTCCCCAGGCATTGGAACATGAATATGGTGGCTTTCTAAGTCACAAAATTGTGTAAGATACCAATTTAATCTTAAATTTAATTTTCTTTACAAAAAATATTAAAAATATTTTAATCTATTACGTACAGGCAAGATTTTTGTGATTTTGCGGAAGTGTGTTTCTGGGAATTTGGCGATAGAGTGAAACATTGGATCACAACAAATGAAGCATGGACTTACACTTTTAAAGGGTACGTAAATGGCACATTTCCACCCGGTCGAGGTTCGACCGAAGTCGAGCCCCAAACAGGTCATCAAATTGGTTACAAGGGATCTTGGAAAAAACATGCATGTACCCATGGAGATCCGGGCAAAGAACCTTATGTTGTGGCACATCATTTCATTCTTGCTCATGCAAAAGCGGTTGATTTGTATCGAAGACAATTTCAGGTGAGAAACAATCACGGATAAAAATTTCGATACATTTTCATCGTAAACACCAAAAATGTTATATTTTCGAGTCAACCGAGAAACGAAATTTGATGAAGAAATTTAATTTCATAATACAAGTTTGAAGAAAATTCAATTAAATAAGTATTAATCATAATTAATTATGCAGACATATCAATGTGGGGAGATTGGAATGACTAATAATGTAAATTGGTATGAACCACTCAATCCCTACTGTGAAGAGGATAAGAAGGCTGCTTTACGAGCTGTCGATTTTATGTTTGGATGGTAAGAACATTTTATACGTGGCACTTTATTCCATATATTATAATAATTTGGCAGTTCATCACCCGTGCTATGATAAATATGTCAATTTATCTCCTGTGTTATAAAAAAAAAAGACTTTTCATATTCATTCTCAATATCGACAAGTGAGTTACACTCTCCGATTGAATGAGATAATTAAATTATTTTTTAAAATTTTCACAGGAAATAAATTGACATTAGCTCTTTAAAAAAAGTTTAATTATCATTAAAATTTCAAAGTAATTAAGTTTCTTACATTTGATAATACTAACATAAATATATTTGTTTTTTCTTAATTATTAATAAGGTTTGTGGCTCCATTAGTGACTGGAGACTACCCCAAGAGTATGAGGGAAAGAGTTGGAAATCGGCTCCCTCAGTTTAAACCAGAAGAAGTTTTACTTGTAAAAGATTCATATGATTTTTTGGGTGTGAATTATTACACAACTTATTATGCAACCAATAACCCAAAGCAAAGTGGACCACCAACTTATGAAAAGGACCAAGAGATTACTAGCATGCGTAAGTGATTAGAACATTTGGTTGATTTATGAATTTTGTTAAGGATGATTTATGTTCGGAACCCCTGATCGAGTTTAACATAATTATAGAAAATTCCTTACGATTTCAAAAATTACAAGGACACTCATAAGGGAGGATTAGGGGTGGCAAACGGGCGGGTCGGGTCGGGTTCGGGCCTGGTCTAAACGAGTCGGGTCGGGTCCGGGTCCAGACAAACGGGTCGGGTTCTAAATGGGTCTGGGTCGGGCCGGGTCGGGCCGGCCCCTTTTTTTTCCCCTTTTTTTCTCCTTCCCAACCAAATGTCTATATATTCAAGAATTGGGATCCAAATAATAAAACCAATATACAAACAAGGGGCATTAATTACAAGTCTTTAACTAATATTCAAATTACACAACAAACTCAACTCATCAGATTTACATAAATTAAGGGATCTTAATTAGAAGTAACCAAAAAAATATTAATGCCCAATTCTAAATCTATAAGGGTTGTTTTGATACATAGCTTAAAACAAAGGGAATCTCCTTACAATTTTTTTAAATAGGAGTGGTTTGTAAAACGACTACATCAGAGGATCCGATCGTAAGTCACCCTTTTGTTAAATTATTTATTTATTTATTTATCATTTTCGTTTATTTATATTTTGGTAGACTCGCGAAATGGAATTCCAATCGGTATCCAGGTAAAGTCTTATTTACTCATTTCAGAAATAGATGTGTTTTGTCACCACAATAAAAAAATTAAAAAAAAAAAATGCATTTATATAAGCCACACCTCTTATGCTTGAGTGAAATGCAAGGCGTTCCGTGCTCTGTCTAATTAATAAAAGTTCACTTTATATTTTTTTTCCATGCAAAATAATATTTCCTTAATCGAAATGACATTTATTCCCCACAAAAGGATACAAATATACCGCTCTTAACCTAAAAAAATCAATAATCCCCTATTAAGTATTAACTTAAAAAATGATAATAACCCCCGTTCACTTAAACAATTAACTATAATTCATGAAGGAATTTTTAATGATTTTTTTTTTTTTTTGCTAATAGAAAAAAAACACATGGGATTTCTATTAATAGACGAAACATAGAGGGAACTTTTTGCGTTTAGCTCTTTATGTTTCCATTTCAACATATTTTATTGAGTTTATAATAAATTTCAGGGTGGTTCAAGTTGGTTGTATGTTGTTCCAAGAGGGATTTACGAGCTCTTAACTTTCATGAAAAAGGAATACAGAAATCCTCTTATTTACATCACTGAAAATGGTAACCGATCGATAATATTAATTTGTTTTTATTAAACACAAACAATTTAAATTTATCCATGAATATGAATGATAATTTATGTATATATATACTTCACATTGAAATAGGGGTGGATGAATTAAATAATCCAAAGCTTACACTTGCGGAAGCACGTCTTGATCCAATTCGAGTCAAATATCATCATGACCATCTGTGTTTCGTAAAAAAAGCAATATCGTAAGTATTTTCTATCAATATTTTTCCGAGAGCGTACTAATTTTAGTTAAAAAAAAAAAAAAAAACGTTGTGAAATGATTGTCTATCTTTTTAAAATTTTCATATAATGAAGTTTCGATTTTGATTTTATGCAGAGAGCATGTCAATGTGAAAGCCTATTTCATATGGTCTTTTACTGATAATTTTGAATGGGCCGAAGGATACACTGTTCGATTTGGCATATATTATGTAGATTTTGTGAATGGACAGTTAATAAGGTATCCGAAAAGTTCAGCTATTTGGTGGGCAAATTTCTTGCACAATAAATTCATCAGGACATCAGTGAAAAGGCAAGCCCAAGAAATTGAAGGCAACCATGAATCTTCGAAGAAGCCTAGGATCAAGAACCTGTGAAATGGTCCATTTCTATTGAAGACATCTGCATCACTAATTATCCTCAATTGTGTTGTGTGTGACTTTATTTCTTTTAATTTTCAGTTTAATTTGTACTAATAAATGTGAGTTTGTTGCAGAATTAATAATGAGGATGTAACGATGTGATGTTGTGTGTTATGTAATGAACTATATATTCAAGTTTTAATTTGAATCAGCAATAAAAGTTTCTTATATTACATAGTTTATAAAATTAAAACTTTTGAGTTCAAATTAAAAGTTGTAATTAAGCTACTATTGACTTGAAATGATAATTTGATGATATAAAAATAATAAGATATACATGTAATGTTTATTAATATATATTTAACAAGCATTAAATTATATTCTCATTAATAATTTTATTTTCCTTACCCATTTCTCAACTATCAATGTGATTTACTTTCAATGCGTTATCAACATCGACAGTTAAGTAAATTGGTTAATTGACCTTTTCCATTTTATATTCAAGAGTAATTAATCAAATTTGATGGTTTCTTTCCAATTTATTCACTTAAAAAATTATTTTATATTTTCATTTCGATTCACACGTGAACAAAAAAAGAAAAAATTGACAAAACAGAAAATTTAATCCATATTAGTTAGTCGAAAATGAAGTTGTAGTCTAAGTGATACTGGCAAAACTGAGGCTCCAAGGACCAAGAGGTCCTTAATTCAACTTTCAATAACGTAAGTTTTTCTCTAATTTAATACTAGTGTTTAATAATACTTTTTTTATTTTTAACTATTTTTACTTGGATAGATATTGAAATAAATTGTTAATTTTTTAAACGCAGATGCTTGTTTGTGGTTGAAACGCAGCTGTTGCCAATCATCAAAAGGGCAAAAAGCAGTCCCTCATTTTTTGAATTAAATTACAAGATCAGTGGGGTTACTTACTATATATACGCAAATAACAATGATGTTTGATGTTGGCCCCATTATTTCATTAGGAATTAATGTTTTCTATTAAAATATTTAGAGTTAATCTTATTTTCCCCCGTGAACTTACAATAGAATCCCATTTTCTTCCCTCAACTTAAAAATTTTCATCCCATTTTCTTCCCTCAACTTAAAAATTTTCCACAGTCCACCCTCAACTTACTTAATGATGATCACATTGTCCCCCCTAAACAAAGTTTTCGGCAATTTTCTCACCGGAAGTCAAGAGCATGTGAATCACACATGACACACAAAAAATCAATTGCAAGAACCACATATACTCAAACCCACTATTAAAAGATAGAAAAGAATTATCACACATATAATGCCTACACAACTCATTGATTAAATAAAATTATTCACTATATTATAATAGTTTATAATAGATAAATTTTCATAATTATAATAAAATATTAGGTAGAATAATTACCACATTATTAATAACTTTGTTCCAGTGGGATGTTGTAGTTTTCCTCCCTCAATTTCCAGGCCATAGTGTTTGAACGTGTTTAAGAAAAAGAGATTCTGATATAGGGTAGGGTTTTAATTTGACAGAGACTCCAATTCTTTTGCCCTAATTGAAATATAATTTTGGCAAGAAACTGATTAAAGTGATTGAGTAGACTATATTACTCTAAGAGAGTCATGTGTGATTCACGTGCTTTGACTTTCGATGAGAAAATTGCGGGAAACTTTATTTAGGTGGGGACAATGTCATCAATTAAGCAAGTTGAGGGTGGACCGTGGAAAAGTTTCAACTTAAGGGTGGACCGTGGAAAAGTTTCAAGTCGAGGGGGGAAAGTGGGATTCTATTGTAAGTTCAGGGGGAAAAGTGGGATATCCAAATATTTAAAACTTTAAAATGAAAACACCTTAATTAAGATTAGGGTAATTCTTGCTCAAATCGGTCACAACATTTACATAGCAAATGCAATACAATTACTTTGAAATTGGTTTAGTGAAATAAACTAATTTTCACAGTGTGGTGAATTCAGTTCGAATTCTACAACCATTTTTTACATGATCTTCTATGTACACCACTCAAAGACCAAGCACTTACAAGAGCATCATTTAACCCATGAATATATTAATTTGAGAATTTGTCCGCAATTTATGAAATATCGAAGCGCATAAGAAAGGCATAATTTTAAATACGTACATTTTTCTTCTACAATTTTCGAGTAGAAACTTGACTGATCAGTCGATCAGCGTACATAAAGGAAAGAAGAATCGCAACAAGTAATTGCGATATTATTTTATAATAAGGTTGATGTCCCAGAACCAAGAATACATGAGTTTAGCTTTCATCAATGTGAGTTTTTCTCCTAGTTTAAATATACTAGTGTTTGATTGTTTAATTTCTTTGTAATTTGATTGTGATTCAATAGATTTTTGATTCAATGATATTGATGTAATGATCGTTTCTATAAATAAAATAAAAAAATGAATAAATTCGTGTAACAATTTAAAGAAACAAAAAAAAATGGAGCTAGCTAGTTTATAATCTATAAGCAATGCAAAATAATTGTTGTTAATGTTCTCACAATTAATTGTATATGTCCTTGTTACAAAAGGTTAGGCAAATTATCCCCACTATAATGGGAAAATAGGATAAATGGTCTTTCAACTAGGTAACACATTTTATTTTATATAACAAATTAGTTAACACGTTCATAATAATTGATTAAAAGACAAATTATACGAATTAAAAGCTATAATAACAATTAACTGTAAACACTATTACGTTAAGTCACTATTTCAATAATAATTGAAGATGTGTCATGAAGTGGCAGTGGATTGCGATCTGATTTAAAACGGCATTCTACTGGAAACATCACACATTGAATGACCTATACCCCATTGCACTCGGTCAAAGTTGTAAATACACAGTTAAACAAAATAAAATAAAATAAAAAATAAATAAATCTAACTTTATATCATTTGTCTATAAATATAGAGGAGGTGCATGTCTTATCTCCACCATACTATAGAGCAAAAAGCCTCAGGCAAATAATTTGTTGGTTCCAAGTTGTCAGATGAGGTCTAGAGGGAGGGGGGGGGGGGTGAATAAACCTCTGAAAATCTAAAATCAAATTTTAACTTTAAAACTGTTGCACAAACTTAAACAGACTAAGCTGTTACAAAACAATATGTTTACAAGGCTGATCGCGAACAAATCTTTGAACAGCTTTGCTGACCACTAATCTGATAGTTACTTAGCTGATTTTGGTGAAAATTAGTTTTAATACCAGAATACTTGCAGCGGATTTTTAAAGTGTTTTTCACAAGTAAACTTAGTAGTTTGAAAATTTTGTCCCCAGTTTTGTAAACTCCTTTAAATTAATTTTCAAACAGTTTTATAATGTGTTTTATGCAGATATGAAAATATGCAAGTAAAAGCGATGTAAAAACACAAGAATTTTTATAGTGGTTATATGGATTTAAATATCCTTTAGTCCACTCTTCCAAGTCACACAGATCTTGGGTTATACTAAGAACACAAAGTAATTAGTACACTCTGCTTGTGCTTCACAACAAGTGATCGGCCACAAGTTCGCAATAGGAAATCACAAAGAAACTCCTACTCTCCGAAGTAATATCACTCACTAAGATGGATATCTACTTTTCACAACTTTTCTCTCTTACATATTCACTCAGAAAATGTTTTCTTGAACTTCAACGGCTTCTGTCAACAAATGACTTTCAGCAGACGAGTGAGCTGTTCTTGAGCTTTGAGACTTAGAAAATATTTTGCTTTGAATTCAATCTCTCAGAAGTTGTGTTCTTTCTCTTTCTTTGTCTCTTCAGCTATTTATAGTCACTCTTTGAATTATGTCTGTTGAAGAGAGACACAATTCAAATTTCTTGATTTCTGGTCCTTAATTTCCGCGAACGGCTCTCTGCACAGTGACAGTACAGCAGATTGTACTTTCTGTCCGGCAGCATTAAATGCACCGAGCTGATACGAATCTTTTCTTCAATCATTTGTCATTAATAACCTTAGACTTCAGCATTTATTACTCCAGTGGCATTTATTACCGTTGGGACGACTTCTTGATCTTTCCATTTGGCTGATGAGAGCGCAAGTCTGATGATGAACAGAGCTGATCCCGAACTTGAACAAATCTGATTTGAGTCGGCTGATCTTCACCAGTCTGATTTCTTCTCTTCAGCAGATCAGTAGTCTTCTGGATATTTGACCCGTCTGATATGTCTTCTAACTTGGTCAAAATTCTTCTAAGGGATTTCAACTAAGTTGTCTTTCCTTAGCTGATTTGAAGTTTTGAAAATCATCAAAACCTCCCTTAACTAATAAAATTCAGAGCACTCCATCTTCATCTTTATCCAACAATTTCCCCCTTTTTGATGATGACAAAACTTCAGCTTGGTACCTGCTTACCTATACTAAATTTTTGATCCTCAAAGTTTTCTGAGATAGAAAAAATGTTGGAAACAGAACTTGAACTTTTATTTATGATATGAAATTCATTACAAGTACAATTCTGTTCAGATAAGATGTCTGACAGAAGATAAAGAAAAACTGATTACATAAGATTTATCTAATTCTAGTCATCAGCTTCTTCACTTCCTTCAAGTTCTTCATAATATTCATATGAAGACTCTTCATCATCATCTTCTTCTTCACCTTCTTCATCAGCTTCATCATCTAAGAATAGATTTGACTTAGCTGCTTCCATCTTCTCTTTGATTCTTTCTTCATCTTTGTACTTGGTATAGGGCTTTGATTTTTCTCCATCAGAATCCTTGGATGTAGCCTTTTCCTCATCAGTCTTGGCTTTTTCCTTGAGTTCTTCAGCAGCTTTTTCTTTGCCTTCAACCTTTCCAGTTTCTTCAGCAGCATCAGTCTTCTCGGTTTCAATAGCATCAGCTTCCTCAGCTTTTTCTTTAAGTTTCTGACTTACATCAGCAGCCTGAAGAGTTGGCTCCTCTTCCCTTTTCTCTTTCCCCTTTTTGTCATCATTAGAACTGGTGACATTAGCAGGTTTGATAGTAGGGTTGAGTGCAACAGACTGAATCTTCATTTCTGCACATAAAGCATTGATGTTCTGATTTGCTACATCATGACTGGCAGTTAGATGATTTAGAGAAGTAGTGATGATGTCATTCTGATCATTCAAGCAGTCAATATTGATTTGCATTGTGGCAAGTTCTTCTTGAATAGCAACTTCAGCTTTACCAACTTCTTGCAACAGTGCAACATTTACTGCCTTCTCTTGTTCACTAACATTGATGAAAGAGTTAGTGAGATCAGCAATGTTATTTTCAGCTCTTTTCAGAGCCGTATGAAGATGATCTACATCTGCCTTAATGTTTTCAACATTTCAGTTCATATCCAGCACACTTCTCTTCAGTGCACTGTCATCTGGCAGTGGGAAATTATCAACAGCATCTTGGACAATTTTTGCAGTGGCTCTCTGCATTTGCTCTAATTGTAGTCTGTTGGATTCCTCCAAGGCTTGCTGCATCACTTCCAGCTGTTGTCTGTTCCTTGCTTCCATTTCCTTTAAGTTATTCTCTAACAGCATCTGGAAGGCTTCCATCAGTGATGAGTGAATATTAGCTGATGAAGCAGAAGGATCAGCAGTCTGGTCATCTTCAGCTTCCTGGTGGACAGGGGCATCTTTCAACTCAGTCTCTTGATCAGCAGATGACTCCTTAGCTTTACACTCAATTGCTAAGGGCTCTTTATCGGTGCCGGGCTGATCAGTGACGTCCTCAAAGATTTTACCAATTATTTTGCCATCATCAGTAAAGACTGTTGTTTGACGAATCTGTCTTACAACAGGCTACAACTTTGGAGCAGGATTCTTTACCTTAGGCATTTCATGATATTCTCTCAGTTCTTTGCCAAAAGTGATCTGTTGAACGCCAGGCATGGAAGGCAGATCTTCTTGGCGAGCCTTGCTCATATCTTGATCTTGCGAACCAGTTCCGCCAGGCTTTCATAACTGCAATTTGCACAGCTCTTTCCACTTGATCATCAGTCTTTCTTATCTTAGCTGGCAAAGTGTTAGAGATGATTTTAGCTTCTTGAGTAGCGAACTCTTGAGCATACTTATGCATTCTGTCTCTAACAAAATCATGATCCAAGGCCTTGGTGATGGAAGAGGTTTGCAGCCAATTCAGAACCCACTTTTCTTCATCAGCAAACTCTCTGCAGCTTTGGATCTCTTCCACTGATCTGTTCACTCTGTAGTCTCTCCATCTTATGTATCTTTGCTTTTCTTGAGTAAACAGAGTCTTCAGCATCAGCTTTTTATCAAAGTAGGCCACTGCCTTCTCAAATCTGTCGAAGGTAGAAGAATATGAGTTAATGATTTCAAATGCTTTTCTAATCTCAAATTTCTCCTTTTCCTTCACCATGCCAGCAGGCATCCTCTTTTTGGCTTGTAAAGATTCACCAATCTTTACACTTCCAGCATGTTCAGGGCCATGAGCATCTTTCTTGCTCAGCTCAAGGACAGCAGCAACTTCAGCATCTTCAGCAGCCTTACGTTCTGCTTCAGACATCCTCCTTCTCTGTTCATCCTTTTCGGCCTGAATCTTGCTAAGTTCTAGGACCCTTTTCTCCTCCTGTTCGTCTCTCTTTCTCTGCTCAGCTTCCTCTGTCTTCTTCTTATCAGCAGCATAAATTTTCTTCCTTTTGATAAGGATTTTTATTTTTCCTTTGTCAGCTTGGGCAGGTTTAGGAGTAGGACCAGCAGATGCAATGGGTGCAGCTGCTATAGGGTTGATGATCATCACATCTGGATCATCTTGAGGTTGAGCAACCTCAGCTGTTGGTTCTTTTGGAGCAGTCTGTTGAGCATCAATCTTTTCAGCAGACGTTTCCTCAGCACCAGCAGGCCTCTCTGCTGATTGAGGGCTTTGTCGCACTAAGTCTGATAACTTAGTGGGTGAATCAACAAAAGTCATTTTCTTTCTTATAGTCTTCTTTGCCCTTCCTCCTTGAACAGGTTTGGAAGCACCTGTATCTCGAAGTTGACTTCTGGTCCTGTGAGCAACAGTCTCATCAGGATGTTCAGCAGATGGTGTTTTTGAAGATGAAGCAGGAGACATATTCCTGATCTCCGCAGTTGTCTGATCGATGATCTGATCAGCAACCTTCTTCGCTCCAGACTCTTCTGTTCTAGCTTCAACAGCTGGTTGGGCTGTTTGAACAGAAGTCTTGGTTTTCTTCTTTTGAGCCACTTCCTTTGGCTCATCAGCCTTCCCTTTCTTAGTCTGAACAGCAGGCTGAACTTCTTTCTTTTGCTTCTTGGCAGGAACCTCTTCCTTAGGTTCCTCCACATCTTCTTCAGCCTCAACTTCATCAGCTTTCCTCTTCATAACAGGCAAGTACTTGGCCATTGCCTTAGCGTTATGAATCTCTTTCCCATTACTCATTTCACAACCCATGTTGTGAAGCAGATAGCTCAGAGTGATTCTGTGATTAGTCTGTTGAGTAGACTTCTTGCCTTTCTTCTCATGAAAATTAGCCAGTATGTACCAAACAACCACTGACCAATTTACTGCCAAAGCATAGTAGATAGCCAGCATAATGTTGTATCTCTTCATGGTCACTGCATCAAGAGAGAATGTGTAGTTTTCTATCAGCTTGGCAACCATATCAGCCATGCGCTAATACTCGTCCTTTAGTTGCTTGTTCTTGATGTTGCCAGTCAACATCGCACCTTCATTGGCACATATTGCCCAGAAATCTTGAAGCTTTTCCTCAGGAAGTGTGGTGACATCATGTTGTCCACTGTTTGGCAGACCAAACGTTTCATGAAGCAGAACAGGGGTGATAACTATGGATTTACCCCCGACAGTAGCCTTAATCACCCTTTTTGTGAAGTCCACTTTAGCTGTCCTGTAATACTCCAAAACTTGGTCCTTCCAGACCAATCCTTCGTGTAGTTCCATGAAATTCACCAGGGAAGCAGCTTTGAACTTCTCTAACAGTTGCTTCATCAAATTGGTACCAGACTGATAGTATGCATCATAAACCAGATACATACTCTCCGCCTTAGCTTCTTGACTAGAAATCATAGTGAATCTGTGGGAAGTTAGTGAAAAACAGAAGTTTGCAGAAGGTAGAATGCAAAGAAATTTCTCACAAATGCTCTAAGTATATTTGGGTGCGTAAAGAACGACAAGTCTGATCAGATTTGGATTTAAGGAGTTAGGGTATTTCGGTTTCCATGATAACCGCCTACCGTTAGATCTGTTTCTTGTCAGTCCTGATCGTGCGGCGTCAGTTACGCCTTTTCAAATTCAAAAAGCATTTAATGACAGGCGGGAATGCGAACCGCCTTATCATACTTGTAAAAGCGCATTTTTAAATAAAATGTTTTTGATACGCACAGCTTTTACTTAACTGATCAGACGAGTAAACTAAATTACTTATTTGATTGGACTACCGTCCTGATGACTGATTGTTATCAGTGAAAGCAAATAACTGATAACCTTCCTCGGCTGTTTGTCAATCCAGCTAGATAATTAATCTTCAATCTTCAAGACTTTAATCTTCTGATGAAAACATAACTTCAACTAACTTTCATCAACAAATTTCATCTTTTAATCAGAAGTACCGCTAGTCTTACACGTTCACCCTGACTTTAAGAATTCATAAGTTAACTAGTCTGTTGAGAGTTAATCCTTGAAGATAATATGATGTGTAAGCTGTTGAACTTCAGTCTTCTGATGAGTTCCCCCTCAGCTTATGCATCTAACTTTAGTAAGCCTAGTTCAGCTCGTAGAGTTGAAAACCTTGTCTCACTTAGAGGTTTTGTGAAGATGTCAGCAATCTGATTTTCAGTAAACACATATTCTATCATGACTTTTCCTTTCTCCACATGATCTCTGATGAAATGATGTTTGATCTCAATATGTTTAGTCCTTGAATGACTTGTAGTGTTCTGAGTAAGACTGATTGCACTTGTATTGTCACAGTAGATAAGTATTCCACTGATTTTTATGTTGTAATCTTCTAGTTGATGCTGATAGAAATAGTGTCCTGCAAGCCAGCTGTATGACTAGCATTTGTAATAAATAAGGAACTATTCAATTTTGATTAATAAATGTACTTTATTAAAGGGTCATATTTATCTTATTTAATAATTATCTACGCATAAGGATAGAAGTCCTTAGATCAGAGGGCTATGGGACAACCCGTGGACTGATCTCCAAGGTCGTGATCTAGGACATCGTTGGATTCGGTTAGACTCTCACTATTGCGTATACTCCGATGAACTGGAGAACGCTGGGGTCCACGAGCATGACTGGGATAGTCGATACACATAAGTGGGTGGCTTTCTGGGATGGCAAGCGCACTGAATACCCCAATTAGGAAATAACTCACCATGGAAGCGGTAGTCGCCTATCGGGGTTGAGGTTATTCCAATTTGCAATAGTATACGAGGAACGATCCCTAACTACTTGAGGTGATAGGATTTATCTGGTGCGAGATCTTTCATGCTTTGATGTGAGTTCCGACTGACTGGAGATCACCAGAAAGTCTCTGTGAACTCATGTTGGGTATGGAGGATCTCGTATGCAGATTCATATCATCAACAAATGATCCATTGACCCGACTTGATAGGTTGGGAAATTCTCCTATGAATTTTTGTGAGAAATTAATTCTGATGAAATCCTTGGCCAAGGTATCTGACGACTTTATGTAAGTAGCTCATAAAGATTAAGTCAAAGAGAATTTATTTCGAGACCATAATACATAAGGTCAAGACAAAATAAAAGGGAAACCGATGAAAGACCATACCCTTAAGTCTCGATTGGGAGACTGATCGATGGAGAAATTATGTCGTATATGGAAATTGTAAATGAGTTAAAAGGTTCACTGAATTATTCACCAGTGATTGGGCTCCATGGGCTTGTGGCTGGACATCGACCATGGAGTGTGGGAGAATTCCTAAATTAGCAGGGGTGCTAATTTTGGAATGATCAATCGACAGAGTGTTCAATTGATTTAGAGTATATGTTACTCGAATAATTAAATAATATTTAATTATAACCCACGGCCAATTATGTGGTGAACCTACGGGGGCATACACAATACACATGAAGCGAAAGCGAGGAAATGAGAACGATCGAGTCGACTGGGTCGACTGAGTATATAATCGACTGTGTCGATTATAATGAGTGGGTCGACTGGATCGACCCAATTGGAACAAAATAGGATCCAATTGGAATTGGATCAGGATCATAAATTAAATTGAAATTTAATTTGTGAATTAATTAATTAAGTTGGATTTAATTAATTATAGAAAGGATTTAATTAAATAGACTTAGAGTCTGATTTAATTAATTGGGAGGCCAGTTAATTAATTAGGCTATTTAATTGGGAGATTAAATAAAGTCTGGTCAAATTAATTAACTGGGCCATAAATTAATTAGGAAGACTTGGTCTTCTAATTAAAGAGGGTCATGACCCATGTAGGAGAATAAAGTCCTAGTCCTAATAGGACTAGGTTAGGGAGATAACTATAAGTAGGTAACTTGTAGTTATTTTTCACACAAAACTCTAAGCAAAATTGAGCAAGAGCAAAAATTCTCTCCCTCTCCCACAACCAAATCGGCCGAACCCTTCCTGTGTTTGGAAGAATTTTCCGTCTTCGATTATTGTTCCAAAGTCGTTCTTGAATCCTAGATATTAATATAACCTATGTTCTTGTCGATTAGGATATATTAATTTTCGTGATATTGTGGTGTATCAACTCGTAGAGGTGCAACACGTGGGGCGCTACTGCAGGACTTTGGATCGATCCTACCGAGGGAGAAAACGCAACTTTGCCTAGCTACTTGGATTTGCAAGGAGACAGGTATATTTTGGATCTAATTATTCTTGTCGTTTTAATATTCATATATATACACCTAGGGTAGTATCCTGGCAAGATTCCGTAAGAGGTCCTATAAAATTTTTAAATTCCGCTGTGTTTAGGGCTGTTTATCTTACCAAATCCCAACAGTGGTATCAGAGCCAACTCTAGGCTATGTATATATATGAATTTGCAAATTCTATGTTACAAATCATATGTTTGATTTATGAGTTGCTGGTTCTTTAACTTAGCATGTTTTAGGACGTTTGTTATTTAACTTAGAGTTAATGATAAATTTTGATTCGAAAATTTTATCATGTTAATTTTTATTTTGGATTGTGATTTAATTGACTAGATCTGCTTAATTAAATCATGGGTAATCGAACAACAAAAAAAAAATTTAATAGATCCGACCCGCGGTGGCACGCGGCAGCGCACCGCCGTTGGGCGGCCACCGCAAGCCGCCGCCTACGGCAGCGTGCGAGCAGCACGCTGGCCACACACGCAGCACACGGCAGCAGCCTACGGGCTGATGTCCGTGGGCTGCTGCGCAGCGGCTGCTGCCGCGGGCAGCACACGCGCGGACTTCGTGGCCACGCATGGACTGTCCACGTGGCAGTTCGTGACTGGCCTCGTTGGTTGGTTTTTGGTTGGACTCTAATTCTGCCTATTTTGGAAATTCTGATAATTTAGAATTTTGGAAGATTAGGAAACTTGGAGTTTTTGGATAAGGTAGTTATCTTGTTAGACTTAAACACTACCTTAATTAACTAATCTAATCAAAATAGGATTATCTTGATGAATCTTGGAGATTTTGGAATATTTGGGAAACTTAGAGTTTTGGATAAGGTAGAAATCATAGAGATTTGGTCTACCTTAATTAACCAATTTAATCAAGATAAGGTTTGTAGATTACTTAGAGCTCAAGTAAGAGCTAATTAATCTTAGAGGTTAATAGTTAATTCAAAATTCATTAACTTGGATAAATTTTGTGAATTAAAATTAAAGGAGCCGGTAAATTTACATTTATGCCCTTATGTGAATTTATGCATGTTCTTGAGTGAATATGTGGATTGGTCGATTTTGCCATTAAGCCCTGTGTAGTTTTTGATTTATTTATTTTATGGGTTGTAATTAAATGGGCCTGATTGGTGCCCTTGCTTGCGCAAACAAATGTAATAGAATAGTACCATCTAAGTTTGTAAGCTAGGCTTAGATTAGGCTTGGAGCCGAGAAGACCTCATGAAGACTTGGAGATCCGCATGTAGGCCCATAACCTTGGAGAACATGGAGGCCAAATTCATTACATGGAGGCCCAATCAAGCTGGATATTACAAGAATGCCCATGATGTATGAGTTTGAAAATTGTAATAGTTAGGACATTTAATTTCCACCCTAGACTGACCAATTGATTCATCACAAGGCTCGTGATGAATCGCATAGGATGGGCAATCGTTCAATCATATCCTGCTAGGTGATGTATGTTTACTTATATTCTTTGATGTATGTCTTGCATGCTTAGAATAGATCACGTAAACAAGATAAAGCATAATCTGATGAGACCTCGCACAAGAAAACTAGAAACCTCCAATTGAACTTAAAAATTCAATTAGAATATTAAATCGAATAACAGGCGCATATGAATGGAGTCTATGGTCCGAGCCTATCCAATTACTAGGTCTTAGGCATATTGTACGAATATATCTCGATGTCTCACGAGTCGTGGGTCGAGCTATAGGAAGATGATATGTCTATTGCCTCGATGCACGAGTAAGTGCCAAGGGAGGGGATAGCAAGGTTTTAGGCGTTGTCTCACGAGTCGTGGGGCATCTAGGATTGAACTATTTCTCTCCACGAGTATTGGACATGATTTAACGCTAGTAAGTATGGATGTCTCACGAGTCGTGGGTCCATATCGAAAAACGAGGCTAAATGAACTTAAGGGTTAGCTGCGATGGTTAACCGATGACATAGTCGACCACCAAGTGAATCAAATAGTATGGCCAACGAGTCGTGGGTACTAGGAGATTGCATTTGGCCCCTAAGCCCGCTAGGATATTTTAAATTCCCGAAACTTATATGGGGGCATAAGATTTTTGATTAAAATAGTGGGAGTAATTTACAAATAAAAACCATGTTTGTAAATTGTGCATTTTAAATTAGTCTTTCGCGTATTTATTTCTTCTCTCGTCATTTTGTAGATATAATGTCTAAGAATCCGATTTCCATTATACTTGAACAAAACAAATTAACTGGACCCAACTTCCATGACTGGGTCAGGAACCTTAAGATCATTCTCGCTTCTGAAAAAGCGAGGATTTGTCCTTGATGGGCCCCTCCCGAACTTGCTATGGATGCCAATGATACTGAGAAAGAAGCTGTGGATATGTGGCTTGACGATGACTTACAGTCACGTTGTCTCATGTTGGCATCCATGTCGAATGAGCTTCAAAAGCAGCACGAGCATATGAAGTCTTCTTTTGAAATCTACAAGCACCTGAATGGTCTATTTTGGGTGCAAAGTAGATATGAGCGGTATGAAACTGCCAAGACTTTGCAACAAACGAGGATGGCTGAAGGTGCTGATGTTCGATCTCACTGCATCAAGATGATTGGGCTTATTGAAAAGCTTGGTCATCTTGACTTAAAGATGGACAAAACCTATTGCCAGGATATAATCCTCCAATCGTTGCCAAGATCATTCGAGCAATTCGTAGTGAACTACAACATGCACAAGATGGATGTTGAACTTCACGAATTGGCTAATATGCTCGCCACTGCCGAGGCTTCCATGAAAAGAAAGAAGCCAGTGATGGTTGCTACCTCGACCCAATCCAAGTCCAAAAGGACAAAGAAAGGGAAAGGGAAAGGAAATGCTTCTTCAAGCAAAGGCAAAGGACCATCTGGGCCCATATGGAAGGGAAAGAAGCGTAAAGCTTCGTCTGGAGAACAAAAATGTTTCTACTGCAAGAAACCTGGACACTGGAAAAGGAACTGCAAAGAGTTCTTGGAGAGCTCGAAAGATATATTCCTTGTTGAAGTTAATTTATCAATTAACTGTGCATCATGGGTGCTAGACATTGCTTGTGGTTCTCATCTTTGTAATGATTTACAGGTGATGGGAGCAACAAGGCCACTTAGGCCAGGGGATTGGATCCTGAGATTTGGCAATGGAGCTAGAGCTGCAGCCGAGGCCATTGGCGAAGTGGAGTTAGATTTATGTGGTAATAAATTAGTCCTTAGGAACATTCTTTATGTACCTGGTTTGGTGAAAAACATTATTTATATTCCTGTTTTGGATAATGAAGGTTTTAATTTTACAATTAATAAAGGTTCTTTTTCATTATTCATGAATGATAATTTGTTTTTCACTGGTACATTGAAAGATGGACTATATACCGTTGAACCACCTAAGTTAGTTATGCACGTACAACAAAACAAAAGGAAATAAGATAATGAAATATCTGCCCAATTATGGCACGCTCGACTTGGACATATATCTAAGTCAAGGATTCAAAAGTTAGCATCTTCTGGCGCGATTGAAATCAATCGCATTGATGAAATGCCAACTTGTAAACCATGTCTAAAGGGTAAAATGGCTAAGTTGCCATTTAAAGGAAACCCTGAGTGAGCCAAGCAAACATTGGACTTAATACATACTGACGTATGTGGACAACTAAGAAAAAGCGCCCGAGGTGGCTACGATTACTTCATCACTTTCACTAACGACTATAGTTGTTATGGATATGTGTTCTTGTTGAAACACAAGTCTGAAGCCTTTGAGCGATTCAAAGAATTCAAGATGGAAGTAGAGAATCAACTTGGTCATACGATAAAGGCTCTTCGTTCTGACCGAGGTGGAGAATTTCTTAGTAACGAATTTCTAAATTATCTTGTAGAGCATGGAATACTATCGCAGTGGACTCCTCCTGCAACACCCCAATTAAATGGAGTAGCAGAGAGAAGGAATCGAACCTTGATGGACATGGTTCAATCCATGATGAGTGCCACTGACCTTCCTCTTTCATTTTGGGGACATGCCCTCCTCACGGCAACGAAGATACTGAACATGGTACCTTCTAAATCCGTAGAAAAGACACCATACGAATTATGGTTTGGCAATGCACCCTCATACGCATTCATGCGCATATGGGGATCTCCCGCTTACGTTAAAAAGCTAGTGGGAGATAAATTGGAAACTAAATCCAGTTTGTGCAAATTCGTGGGGTATCCGAAAAACTCAATAGTATACGAGTTCTACGATCCTATAAGGCAAACTACGATTGTCTCAAGAAACGCACACTTCTTGAAGAAGGATTTCTTGGTGGACAAGAAGGAAAACAACGTAGAACTGGATGAGGTCACTGAAGCTGAAAAGGCCGAAGAGGTCGATCAAGCTGACCCATCGCCACAGGCAGTGGGAGAACATGAGCATGAAAGTGCACCAGAAAGTACACCAATACTTCGTAGGTCACAAAGACAACGTAGAGAACCCGAGAGGTACTACGGTCTGTTGCATGAGACTGGACAGTCTCTAACCAACCCAAGGACTTACGAAGAGGCTATGCTAGACATAGACTCGGGAAAGTGGCGCGAAGCCATGGAATCCGAATTGGACTCCATGCACTCAAATAAGGTCTGGGCCTTGGTAGATCCACCAGTGGGAGTGACTCCCGTGGGTTGCAAGTGGATCTATAAGCGAAAGCTTGGAGTGAACGGAGAGGTAATAACCTACAAGGCGCGACTAGTGGCAAAAGGATACACTCAAAGGCCAGGTATCGACTTTGAGGAGACCTTCTCGCTTGTCGCAATGCCTAAATCCATTCGAATCTTCCTGGCCATAGCTGCGTGGTATAACTACGAGATAAGGCAGATGGATGTGAAGACTGCCTTTCTCAATAGGGACATTGACAAGAAGATCTACATGGAGCAACCAAAAGGATATGCATCCAAAGTAGATCAATACAAGGTGTGCAAACTCCAGAGGTCCATTTATGGACTGAAGCAAGCTTCCCGAAGTTGGAACATCCGTTTCGATGAAACGATCCAAACTTTTGGATTCATCAAAAATGTGTTCGAACCTTGCGTGTACAAGAAGATCAGTGGGAGTACAGTTGAATTTTTGGTGCTTTACGTTGACGACATTCTTCTCATTGGAAACAATGTAAAGGTGTTGTCCGAAACTAAAGCATGGTTATCTACACAATTCTCAATGAAGGATTTGGGAGAAGCATCTTTTGTACTAGGTATAAAGATCTACCTAGATAGATCAAAAGGACTGCTGGGCCTCTCCCAATCCCAGTACATAGATAAAATCTTAAAGAGATTTAGCATGGAAGAATCCAAGAGAGGATTGCTTACAATGAGACACGGAATTGCACTCTCTAAGTCTATGGCCCTAAAGACACCTGAAGAGAGAAGCAATATGTCTCGAGTACCATATGCATCCGCAATAGGAAGCATAATTGTTGGATGAAGATGAAGATGAAGTGCAAAGAAGATAAGAAGATAAGGGAAGGTTTTGATGATTTCCAAAACGTCAAAATCAGCTAAGTATGGAAAGCTTAGTTCCCTTAGAAGAATTTTGAACAAGTATAGAAGACATCAGAAGAGTTCAAAGTTCAAAGCCCAGAAGACTACTGATCTCACGCTGAAACAGCAATCAGAAGGGTAGACATCAGCTGACTCAAATCAGATTAGTTCAGTATTTGATCAGCAGACTAATCTATCAGCAGAGTTACATCGATCAGCAGAGTGGAAGAGATCATGAGATAGTTCAACGGTAATAAATGCACTTGGTGTAATTAATGCTGCAAGAGAAGGGTAGTAATGGCAAATGATTGAAGAATATTCTCGGATCAGCATGGTGCATTTAATGCAGCTACAGGAAAGTACAGCAGAAATAGTACTGTAGCAGGGAGCCGTTCTGAATTGGGCTAAGGCTATGGATTTGAAGTGTGATTTGCTTCAACGGTCATATTTTCAAATCCAAGTATAAATAGAGCTGATTTCGAAGAGAGACACACACAACAACAATTCTGAGATTTCGTTTTTGAAGCAGAAAATTTCTAAGTCTCAAGAAGCTCGAACAGCTCACTCGTCTGGTGGAAGTCATCTGTTGACAGAAACCCAGTTGAAGAAAATAGAAAAATACGATCTGAGTGATCTTGTATTTAGCTGAGTGTTGTGCGAAGTTTAAATCCGTCTTTGTGAGTGATTTAACTTCAGAGGATAGGTTTTCTTTGTGAATTCCTGTTGCGAGCTTATAGCCTTTTCATTTGTTGTCTAGGTATAAGTGGAGAAATATTGTAAACTGTGTGTTTATAGTATAACCCAGAATCTAAGTGATCTGGAAGAGTGGACTAAAGGATTTTTATCCATATAACCACAATAAAAATTCCTTGTGTTAATTTTGCATTTAAGTTTTCTTGCATATTTCTAAATTGCATAAGTTTACACTTTGAATTATTTTGAAAGATTTTAAAGGAGTTTTAAACTGGGGATAAAATCTTTTAAAGGTCTTAGTCTACTTGGGAAAAACACTTTCAAACATCCGCTGCAAGTATACTCTTGATAAAATTGTTTTGCTGAAAAACAGCTAAGTAACTGTAAGAAGAGTGGTCACTCTGCTGCTCAAGATTTGTTCACGATCAGCATAGTCATCTTACTGTTCTTCATCAGCTTAGTCTGCTGACAGAAGACTGAAAAGTTTTTAAGTCTAAAAATTTTCAGAGGTCTATTCACCCCCCCCCCTCTCTAGACCTCATCTGACCACTTGGGACCAACAATAATGTATGGTATGTCATGTACTAGACCAGACGTAGCGTACGCTTTAAGCGTTACAAGTCGCTACCAGTCTGATCCAGGTGAGCAGCACTGGATAGCCGTAAAGGCAATTCTGAAGTACCTGAGAAGGACTAAGGAATTGTTCTTGGTATACGGTGGTGGAGAATTGAAATTGGAAGGCTATACAGACTCGAGCTTCCAATGTGATGTAGACGACTTCAAGTCGACATCTGGATACGTATTCTGCCTCAATGGTGGTGCGGTTAGCTGGAAGAGCTCCAAGCAAGACACTACCGCAGATTCAACCACCGAAGCAGAATACATTGCTGCGTGTGATACAGCAAGAAAGGTGTTTGGATGAGAACTTCATCCAGGAATTGGATGTGATACCTAGCATCGCTGAGTCCATTACTATCTTCTGTGATAATAATGAGGCAATAGCGCAAGCAAAGGAGCCGAGATCTCATCAGAAATCCAAGCACGTACAAAGACGATACCACGTGATAAGAGATATCATTGGTAGAGGAGACATTAAGATGGAACGTGTCGACTCAGAAGATAATACCGCGGACCAGCTAACGAAGCCTCTGCCTCAAAAGGCATTTGAGAAACATCTGCATAAGATGGGACTCAAGAACATAAAAGACTGGCTTTAGGACAAGTGGGAGACTGATAGAAATAGTGTCCTACAAGCCAGCTGTATGGCTAGCATTTATTGTAATAAATAAGGAACTATTCAATTTCGATTAATAAATGCACTTTATTAAATGGTCATCTTTATCTTATGTAATAATTATCTACGCATAAGGATAGACATCCTTAGATCACAGGGCTATGGGACAACCCGTGGACTGATCTCCAAGGCCGTGATCTAGAACATATTCAAGAGTCGTAGAATCCAATCGAGGTAGAACATCGTTGGATTCGATTAGACTCTCACTATTGTATATACTCCGATGAACTGGAGAACACTGGGGTCCACGAGCGTGACTGGGATAGTCGATACACATAAGTGGGTGGCTTGCTGGGATGGCAAGCGCACTGAATACCCCAATTAGGAAATAACTCACCATGGAAGCGGTAGTCGCATATCGGGGTTGAGGTTATTCCAATTTGCAATAGTATACGAGGAACGATCCCTAACTACTTGCGGTGATAGGGTTTATCTGGTGCGAGAACGTTCATGCTTTGACGTGAGTTCCGAGTGACTGGAGATCACCAGAAAGTCTCTGTGAACTCATGTTAGGCATGGAGGAACTCGTATGCAGATTCATATCATCAACAAATGATCCATTGACCTGACTTGATAGGTTGGGAAATTCTCCTATGGATTTCTTTGAGAAATTAATTTTGATGAAATCCTTGGCCAAGGTATCTGACGACTTTATGTAAGTAGCTCATAAAGATTAAGTCAAAGAGAATTTATTTCGAGACCAGAAAACATAGGTCAAGACAAAATAAAAGGGTAATCGATGAAAGACCATACCCTTAAGTCTCGACTGGGAGACTGATCGATGGAGAGATTATGTCGTATTTGGAAATTGTAAATGAATTAAAAGGTTCACTGAATTAATTCACTGGACATCGACCGTGGAGTGCGGGAGAATTCCTAAATTGGCAGGGGTGCTAATTTTGGAATGATCAATCGACAGAGTGTTCAATTAATTTAGAGTATATGTTACTCGAATAATTAAATAATATTTAATTATAACCCACGGCCAATTATGTGGTGAACCTACGGAGGCATACACAATACACATGAAGCGAAAGCGAGGAAATGAGAACGACTGGGTCGACTGAGTATATATTCGACTGGGTCAATTATAATGAGTGGGTCGACTGGATCGATCCAATTGGAACAAAATAGGATCCAATTGGAATTGGATCAGGATCATAAATTAAATTGGAATTTAATTTATGAATTAATTAATTAAGTTGGATTTAATTAATTATAGAAAGGATTTAATTAAATAGACTTAGAGTCTGATTTAATTAATTGGGAGACAAGTTAATTAATTGGGCTATTTAATTGGGAGATTAGATAAAGCCTGGTCAAATTAATTAACTGGACCATGAATTAATTAGGAAGACTTAGTCTTCTAATTAAAGAGGGTCATGGCCCATGTAGGAGAATAAAGTCCTAGTCCTAATAGGACTAGGTTAGGGAGATAACTATAAGTAGGTAACTTGTAGTTATTTTTCACACACAACTCTAAGCAAAATTGAGCAAGAGCAAAAATTCTCTCCCTCTCCCACAACCAAATCGGCCGAACCCTTCCTGTGTTTGGAAGAATTTTTCGTCTTCGATTATTGTTCCAAAGTCGTTCTTGAATCCTAGATATTAATATACCCTATGTTCTAGTCGATTAGGATATATTAATTTTCGTGATATTGTGGTGTATCAACTCGTAGAGGCGCAACACGTGGGGCGCTACTGCAGGACTTTGGATCGATCCTACCGAGGGAGAAAACGCAACTTTGCCTAGCTACTTGGATTTGCATGGAGACAGGTATAATTTGGATCTAATTATTCTTGTCGTTTTAATATTCACATATATACACCTAGGGTAGTATCCTGGCAAGATTCCATAAGTGGTCCTATAAAATTTTAAATTCCGCTGTGCCTAGGGCTGTTTATCTTACCGAATCCCAACAGATGCTTCAACCATAATATCTATGCACAGCAAGCTCCAACAGCTATGTATTCAGCTTCAGCAGTAGATATGGATACTGAAGTCTGTTTCTTACTCATTCAAGAGATCAGACGACTACATAAGAACTGAAAGGCACCTGTTGTGCTTTTTCTGTCAATCTTACAACCAGCAAGGTCAGAATCTAAATATACAATAAGTTCAAATCCAGATTCCCTAGGATACCACAATCCCAATTCGTCAGTGCCTTTAAGATATTTGAGAATCCTTTTGGCAGCTAAGAGATGAGATTCCTTAGGATTTGATTGATATCTCACACAAACCCCAACAGAGTACATGATATCAGGTCTGTTAGCTGTTAAGTATAACAGTGACCCAATAATTCCTCTGTACTTGGTTATGTCTACTGATTTGCCATCCTCATCTTTATCCAAACGAAGACTAGTAGACATTGGAATATTAGTAGTAGAGCTAGTTTCCATACCAAATTTCTTGAACAGATCCTTTGTGTATTTTGCTTGGCTAATGAAAATTCCATCAGGCAACTGTCTTACTTGCAAGCCAAGAAAATAGTTAAGTTCTCCCATCATGCTCATTTCAAACTTGTTCTGCATCAGCTTTGAGATCTTATCACACATCTGTTGATTTGTTGAACCGAAAATGATATCGTCCACATATATTTGCACAAGCAATATATGATTTTCCCATTCAATAGTGAACAAGGTCTTGTCTACCTTACCTTTGCGAAATCCTTTAATTAAAAGAAAATCTGATAGGGTATCATACCATGCTCTTGGAGCCTGTTTCAGTCCATAGAGGGCTTTCTTCAGACGATACACCTTGTCTTCTTCTTGATATGCTTCAAATCCAGGTGGTTGTTCAACATAAACTTCTTCTTGCAATTCTCCATTGAGAAAAGCTGATTTCACATCCATTTGGTAGACTGTGAAATTCTTATGAGCAGCATAGGCAAGAAAGAATCTGATTGCCTCTAATCTTGCTACTGGTGCAAAAGTTTCATCAAAGTCAATACCTTCTTCTTGACAAAAGCCTTTGGCAACTAATCTTGCTTTATTTCTGGTGACCACACCATATTCATTCATTTTATTCCTGAATACCCATTTAGTGCCAATTACTCTTTGATGACTTGGTCTAGGAACTAAGTACCATACTTCATTCCTTTCAAATTGATTTAGCTCTTCTTGCATAGCTTCAATCCAGTTTGAATCATTAAGAGCTTCTGCAATCTGTTTGGGCTCAATTTGAGATAGAAAGCTGACAAACATTGCTTCACTTGCAGCAGCTCTCCTTGTCTTTACTCTATCCAAAGGATCACCAATCACCAGCTCTTGTAGGTGATTCTTGAGCCATCTTAGATCAGGCTGCAAATCATAATGTTGTCCTGTGTTTTGATCTTGCAACACTACTATTGGAGTTCCAGTAGTAGTATGTTGAACAGTCTCTGGTCTGTCAGCTGTTTGCAACTCTTCTGTTAGACAATCAGCACTGTGATTTTGAACAGCACTTGAGTTAGCAGCTGAGTTGAGATCAGGTAGTATGATGGGAACATATTCTTCATTCTTTTCAACACTCAATTTCTGAAAATCAGTAGACAGATTCTGATCAGTACTTTGATTCTTTTCAGAAGATTGATTAGGTTCATCAAATACTACATGAATGGATTCTTCTACAAGTAAAGTTCTTTTGTTAAAAACTCTATAAGCTTTACTAACAGTAGAATATCCTACAAATACTGCTTCATCAGCCTTCTCTGCAAAAGCAGTAAGGTGATTTTTCCCATTATTTAAACCAAAACATTTACAACCAAAAATTCTAAAGTAATGAATGCTTGGCTTCCTGTTGTTCCAAACTTCATATGGAGTCTTGTTTTGGTGGTTGTTGATCATGCATCTGTTTTGGGTAAAGCATGCTGTATTTGTTGCTTCTGCCGAAAATCTTTGAGGCAGCTTAGCTTCAGCTATCATCGTTCTGGTAGCTTCTTTCAGAGTTCTGTTTCTCCTTTCAGCAACTCCGTTCTGTTGAGGGGTTCTGGCAACAGAGTATTCATGGCTGATACCTCTGGCATTACAGTACTCTTCAACAGTAAAGTTTGTAAATTCAGTCCCTCTATCTGATCTGATCTTTAGTATATTCATACTCTTTTTATTCTGAATTTGCTCCATCATATTTGTAAGATGCTCCTTGGTTTCACTTTTCTTCTTCATCAAAATCACCCAAGTGTATCTTGAATAATCATCCACAACAGCTAGGCAGTATTTCTTTCCACCATTGCTGATTGGATCAATGGGTCCAAATAAGTCCATATGTAGCAGCTCCAAGATCCATCCAGATGATTGGTGCTTCTTGCTTTTGAATGATGACTTGATTTGTTTACCCTTCTGACATGCGTCACAAAGCTTGTCTTTGCTCATGACTGTCTTTGAAATTCCTTCTACCAGATCATTCTTGATAAGTCTGTTGATGGTCTTGAAATTCACATGATTCATTCTTTTGTGCCACAGCCAACTGACTTCACTTGGTGTTGATGCCACCAAACAAACGCTTGAATTCTTATCAACAGAATTCTAGTCCACTGTGTAGACATTCCCTTGTCGTCTTCCAGATAAATTCCCTTGTCGTCTTCCAGATAAAATGACCTTCTCTGTTCCAATCTGTTCAACGTAGCAATTATCTGTTGAGAAGATGACTGAATATCCTTTGTCACAAAATTGACTTATGCTCAGCAAATTGTATTTGAGGCCGTTAATATAAGAGACGTCAGATATCTCAATGTTGCCTTTGATCAGCTTTCCACTTGCTACAATCTTGCCTTCCTTGTTGTCTCCAAACGTGACTTTTAGACCATCCACATCAACAGCATCAGTCAGCTCATGTATGCTTCCACACATGAGTCTTGAACAACCACTGTCCAAGTACCAAATCTTCTCTACTTTACTCCTACTCCTAATACTAACCTACAAAACAAAATAAAATTGTTTTAGGTACCCTTGTTGAGAGGGTCCTGAAGGACTAGTTCCACATTTGACAACCCAAGATGTTGACGTCTTAGGCTTCTGATGTTCAGCAGGAGTATGAACAGATTTGCCTTTATCACATTTATTAGATATGTCATGTTGTTGATAATCAGCATGATAAGGATAATGTTCATAAGCAGAATAAGATGCATGATAAGCAGGATATGCATGCATTGGATGAGTAGGATATGGTGCATAGTAAGTTGGAAATTGAGGTGCATGATACATAGGAGGATATGCAGCAGGTTGCACTTAATAAGACTCATTTTCATACCAAGCATTTTGATTTTTCTTATTTTTATGCTTCTTTGGTTTACTAGATGCTTGCTCATTAAGAGACGACTTAGTTTTATCACTAGCCTGATTGGTTTTAGCTTTATCAGAAGGCTTCCTATGACTCTTCTGTTTGGACTTACCAGTATGGTTTCCTAAATTAGGCTCTTTGCTCTTTTTAGCCTTAGGAGTTTTCGTCTCCTTTAACACTTTCTCAGGTGAAGCAGGTTTAGTAGTCTGAACATACAAAATGACCTTACCATTGTCAGCTGATACAAATTTTTCAGTATGGTTCAGTTCTAACTTATCTGATCTAAAGGTGTCTTCTGTTTACTAGAGATAAGAGTGGATGCAACAGATGACTTTTCATGAGACTCAATTGACTTTTCAAGTTCCATGATTTTTCCTTTAAGGACTTCACATTCAGCTTTCAGAGATTCATTTTCTTGCTCAAGATGTTTATATTCATCTGATTATTTAGGCTTTTCAGCTTTAAGTTTCAGTGAACTATTTTGCTCTCTTGACAAAATCATCTCTTCCTTAAGCTTACTAAATGCTTCAGCAATAGTAGTATTGTTAAGCATCATTTGTTCAAATGAATTAAACAATTCATTATCAAGAGGAGTTACCTCATCATCCTCAGAGCTATCAGATTCCTTAGCCTACAGGCAGAGAAGAGCAGGACTCTCTTCATCAGACGTGTCTGAATCCAAATTTGATGAGGTGATAGAAGCTAGCTTTTCCGCTTCTGCCACCAGCACCTTGCCTTTCTGATACTTTCTTTCCTTTCTGATTCTCTTTTCTTCTACAGTGTACTTTTCAGCTTTAGGATATGGGCAGTCTCTGATGAAATGACCCAATTTCCTGCAGTTATAGCACATCATTTTAGATTTATAAGAATCTTTATCTTGAAAAGAAGAAGTAGGGTTAGAAGTAGAAGCATTGTTGTATTTGTTCTTCATTTTTCGTTTGTAGAACTTCTTGAAATTATTTATCAGCAATGCAACGTCTCCAGCAGTGTACTCCTTTTTGTTGAGTAGTGTGGCTTCATCAGATGAGTCCACTTCTTTACTTTTGTAGGCTGGCATTCTAGGATTTTCAGCAGCAACCAGGGCAGATGTGGGACTTGAAGTTGAGGTTTCTTCAACACCCATTATTGGCAGTTTATACTCGTATGCCTTGAGTACTGAGAACAGCTCGGTGAGGGAGATTTTTCCTAAATATCTTGACTCTTCCATAGCTATCACCTTCATGTTGAACTTTGGAGGTAGAGCCTTCAGCACCCTGACGGTTATCTCCTTATCAGTGAAGGTTTTTCCAAGCTTCAGAACCTCATTCAGCGTCCTTGTAAACATTGTATCCATCTGATCAATGGTTTCCGCAGACTTCGTCTTGAAGTTATCTAGCTTTTCCAGAGCAACACTCAGCTGATGCTCTTTAATGGCGTCGTTTCCTTCGCTCATGTCACGAACCTTATCCCACATTTCTTTGGCAGTCTTGCAGTGCTTGACTTTGTCAAATCTTTCGTTGTCAAGGGCCTTGGTCATGATGAAACGGCCAACTTTAATTATCCAGATTGTACAGCTTAATTTCTTCAGCTGTCATCTCTGTTAAGTCTTTCTCCACCACTATATCGACTTCATCAACCTTGATAGTCCTGGTGAATTTGAATGGACCTTTAATGATACATGTGTACATGTTATCATTGTAGGCAGCTAAGAAGATCTCCATTCTGATCTTCCAGTCTTCGAAGCTCATACCAGCTATGTGGGGAACATGGCTGATACAATCCATTTTTCAAAAAATTTGATTTTTCAAAAAGATGCTCTTTTGAAAAGTTTGAAATCCTTTGAAAAACACTCGGATCAAGCTCGTTGATCAGGCAGCTGATTCTAATGAACCACCTGCTCTGATACCACTTGTTGGTCCCAAGTAGTCAGATGAGGTCTAGAGGGGGGGGTGAATAGACCTCTGAAAATTTTAAATCAAATTTTAACTTTAAAACTGTTGCACAAACTTAAACAGACTAAGCTGTTACAGAACAGTATGTTTACAAGGCTGATCGCGAAAAAATCTTTGAACATCTTTGCTGACCACTAATCTGATAGTTACTTAGCTGATTTTGGTGAAAATCAGTTTTAATACCAGAATACTTGCAACGGATTTTTAAAGTGTTTTTCACAAGTAAACTTAGTAGTTTGAAAATTTTGTCCCCAGTTTTGTAAACTCCTTTAAATTAATTTTCAAACAGTTTTATAATGTGTTTTATGCAGATCTGAAAATATGCAAGTAAAAGCGATGTAAAAACACAAGAATTTTTATAGTGGTTATATGGATTTAAATATCCTTTAGTCCACTCTTCCAAGTCACACAGATCTTGGGTTATACTAAGAACACAAAGTAATTAGTACACTCTGCTTGTTCTTCACAACAAATGATCAGCCACAAGTTCGCAATAGGAAATCACAAAGAAACTCCTACTCTCCGAAGTAATATCACTCACTAAGATGGATATCTACTTCTCAAAACTTTTCTCTCTTACAGATTCACTCAGAAAATGTTTTCTTGAACTTCAACGGCTTCTGTCAACAAATGACTTTCAGCAGACGAGTGAGCTGTTCTTGAGCTTTGAGACTTAGAAAATATTTTGCTTTGAATTCAATCTCTCAGAAGTTGTGTTCTTTCTCTTTATTCGTCTCTTCAGCTATTTATAGTCACTCTCCGAATTATGTCCGTTGAAGAGAGAAACAATTCAAATTTCTTGATTTCTGGTCCTTAATTTTCGCGAATTGCTCTATGCACAGTGACAGTACAGTAGATTGTACTTTTTGTCAGGCAGCATTAAATGCACCAAGCTGATACGAGTCTTTTCTTCAATCATTTGTCATTAATAACCTTAGACTTCAGCATTTATTACTCCAGTGGCATTTATTACCGTTGGGACGACTTCTTGATCTTTCCACTTGGCTGATGAGAGCACAAGTCTGATGATGAACAGAGCTGATCCCAAACTTGAACAAATCTGATTTGAGTCGGCTGATCTTCACCAGTCTGATTTCTTCTCTTCAGCAGATCAGTAGTCTTCTGGACCTTGAATATTTGACCCGTCTGATATGTCTTCTAACTTGGTCAAAATTCTTCTAAGGGATTTCAACTAAGTTGTCTTTCCTTAGCTGATTTGAAGTTTTGGAAATCATCAAAACCTCCCTTAACTAATAAAATTCAGAGCACTCCATCTTCATCTTTATCCAATAATTTCCCCCTTTTTGATGATGACAAAACTTCAGCTTGGTACTTGTTTACCTATACTAAAGTTTTGATCCTCAAAGTTTTCTGAGATAGGAAAAATGTTGGAAACAGAACTTGAACTTTTATTTATGATATGAAATTCATTACAAGTACAATTCTGTTCAGATAAGATGTCTGACAGAAGATAAAGAAAAACTGATTACATAAGATTTATCTAATTCTAGTCATCAGCTTCTTCACTTCCTTCAAGTTCTTCATAATATTCATATGAAGACTCTTCATCATCATCTTCTTCTTCACCTTCTTCATCAGCTTTATCATCTAAGAATAGATTTGACTTAGCAACTTCCATCTTCTCTTTGATTCTTTCTTCATCTTTGTACTTGGTATAGGGCTTTGATTTTTCTCCATCAGAATCCTTGGATTTAGCCTTTTCCTCATCAGTCTTGGCTTTTTCCTTGGGTTCTTCAGCAACTTCTTCTTTGCCTTCAAACTTTCCAGTTTCTTCAGCAGCATCATTCTCTCGGTTTCAATAGCAGCATGATGGGGGCTATTTCGCACCCTACATACTGTACGATCGACTAAAGAACTTGAGATCGATTCGACCAAATCAGGCTGTTCAAGATCATCTCATCGACCCGGCCGAATACAGCTCTCTTCGATCAAAAGACAATACTCCGGACCCAATAAGGATATTTGGGCCGAGTCCTATTAGGACTATGTTTCCTTGTAACACTAGGTTTAGCATGATATAAATACCTAGTTTTATAATTGTATTAGACAACTACGAAATCCCTCAACTCCAAGAATACATGATTATACACTGCTTACTACAGCACAACTGAATAAGATTCAATATTATTCATAGCTTTTGATCTCCATATCGGTGTGTTCTTAGCTTTGTTTGTGGTTTTACTTCTTGTTCTTAAATATTGCTTTTCTTTGTAAACGATCCATCCGGAATAAAGTAACGGAGCCCTATAATATATATACAAATATCGAAAACCCCCCGATATCACAAATTCACTGATATTCAATTAACCCGACGAAAACTGGTTAAATCAGTTGGCGCCCACCGTGGGGCTAGGTTAATTATTCGATTGACACATGGCTCGCCCAAGGAAAAGCGCTCGTGTTGGAGCGAGAAGCAATACAACCACCGGCCATAACACATCGGAAGACATACAGGACAACAACGATAATAACGTTCCCAACACTGACGAGAATGTCCAAGATACACACCCCCGACAGCAGGGACCCCAAGGAGGCCTTCCCGGTGCCATACGGGAAGAACCAGAAGGCCCAGAAATCCCCGTTCCTCTCCCGGGCGCTCAGGAGAAACTGCGACAAATAGCAATGCTCTTCAAATCACTTTCTCCAGAAGAATTGCTAGTACTAGATCAAATTCCTCGAAACGTTACGGCTGCCAAGACAACTCCTGCTCCAGGAGTGCCAAGGCAAAACGAACAAACCTCTCAACAAGCTGACAGCCCAGCAAGTGAGCGACGCTCGCTACACAGCCCACAGCGGGGCAATTCTAAACCCTCCGATAACCATCCCCGAAGAAGACCAGGTCGAAGAATACCACAAGCGGGTCGCAGTGGATCGAAGGAACGAACAATAATCCCTATCGAGGATGACATAGATGATGCGATCCCAGATCGACCACGAGCGACTCGATTCTCAGAAAGGGAAATTGAAAGGATGGTACAGGAGCGACTCGAACAGATCTGTTCAAAACCCATGGGCCCGAACTGCGGAACTCCAGGAAAGCCTTGCGGCTTGCTCTCCTTTCTGCAGGGAAATAAAAGAGGCACAATCCACGGGGCAGGTCCCAGGTAGATTACCCCGATATGATGGAACCACCGACCCGGATGATTATATCTTTAGCTTTACGAACATAATGAATTTATATGCCCACTCTGCCGAATTCACCGCCAAGTTAATGGTGACCACATTCGAAGGACTCGCGCTGGATTGGTTTGCCAAACAGCCGGCCAACTCTATATTCAGTTTCCGGGAATTATGCAATAAACTAACGCAGCAGTTTGCCAGTCAGAAAAGACAAAAACTCCCGATGAGCTACCTAGGAACCATACACCAACAAGAGGGAGAGTCCCTAAGAAATTGGTTGGCAAGATTCAACGTGGAATTACTCAAAATCGATTCTCCGAATATCGATTACATAATTTCTATCCTCTTCGACCTCACTAAAAACAGGCAGTTCGGAAGCGCCCTCAGTCGAAAACAGCCGAGAACGTTTGCCGACATCATGAGCTTGGCGTCTAAGTATATGACCCAAGAAGAGATGAATTCCTTTAAGGATAAAAACAAAAACAAATCCACAGCTTCAGGCTCCAAGCGGCATGACAGGATTCCTGCCCAAAGATCCTTGGATTACGAGCGATCTTCCAGGAGAGGTAACGTTTTCCAGCGATTGGAATACAGCAAAGCCGACCAAGAAAGGCAACCTAATTTCTACCAAAGACCAAGAAACCCTGAACAACCAATCAGAAGCAGGGTGAATCAAGTAGAACACCCAAGGTTAAATGCTCCAATGGAAGAAATATTGGAAGTTCTAGAAAGAAATAACTGGATTCCCGAGGCGAGGAAAATCGCTCAGCCAAGACCAGGGTCTCGAAACTACGATCAATACTGTAAGTACCATAGGGCACATGGACATCGAACGGAGAATTGTTTTCACCTTAAGAGAGAAGTTGAAAAACTGATCGAACAAGGAAAACTTGACGAATACATAGAGCGAGATAATCGCAAAAGGGAAAGAAGTAGAAGCCCTCGGAACGGTAGTCGAAGGAGAAGTTCTCATCGAAGGTCACCTGAACGTCGACCTACTCAGGAGTTGAATCACGACCAGATCAATGGGACTATCCATACGATATCCGGGGGGCCCGCGGGTGGAGATAGTCGTAACGCACGACGTAGGACAGCCCGATCCATAATTGGAAACTCAAAATACCCAAAAGAAATTTGGACCCTGGAAAGCAGGCCATCAAACGATCAGCCGATCAGCTTTAACGAAGGTGAAGTACCTAAAAATATCGTCTGGGACACAAAAGAGGATAACCCCGACTTCCCGATGGTAATCTCGCTAGAAATAGCAAACTACAATGTCAAGAGGATCCTGATCGATAATGGGAGCTCAGCCAATATCATCTCCCGAGAAGTTTTAGCCCAAATGAACTTGGGACAGATAAACCTGCAGAAAGTAGCTACGCCGTTAATAGGATTCGGAGGGTCCGAAATCATCCCCAGCGGAACAATAACCTTAAGCGTATCACTCGGAAAAATACCCCACCGGACAGTGAAGCTAGTAAAATTTCTAGTGGTAGAAACCCCTTTCGCTTATAACGCAATATTGGGACGACCAGCTCTCAACTTATTCCGAGCTGTTGTCTCTACTTATCATCAGAAGATAAAGTTTCCAACCGATAGAGGCATCAGAGAAATAACAAACGATCATTGCATGGCCTGGGACTGCTACAATACCTCGTTAACTATGAAAGAACACCCAAAATCGATTACTCCAAGTAAAAGAAAGATCGAAGACGATCTTATTAGAAATAAAATTGAAATCCCGAGTACTGATCGAATGGATAAAAAGGGAAAAGAACCGATAGATTTATCATTGAAACCTCCTGAACATAAGGATGTAATTCTAGTACAAGGGGACTCGTCCAAAACAACAAGAATAGGTACATAATTGAGCAAAGAAGGGGAAATAATGCTAATCGACTTCCTCAGAGACAATGCCGACGTCTTCGCCTGGAGCGCAAACGACATTGAAGGAATCGATCCTCGAATAATCAAGCATTCCCTAAAAATTGATCCTTTGGCGAAACCCGCCAGACAGAAGAAGAGAAATCATGGGCCGATAAAAGATAAGATTATCAAAGCCGAGGTAGAAAGACTGCTTGAAGCGAAACAAATCCGAGAAATACATTTCTCGGAATGGCTATGCAATGTTGTTCTAGTGGCAAAAGGGGATAAAAAGGACAACAAATGGAGAATGTGTAAGGATTTTACTGATCTTAACAAGTTATGCCCACGCGACCCATATCCCCTCCCAAGGATCGACCTATTGGTCGATTCGACTGCGGGTTTCGTGATATTCAGCATGATGGACGCCTTTCAAGGGTTTTATCAAATATACATGGATGAGCGGGACCAAGAAAAGACTGCATTCGTAACCGAGCAGGGGGTATATTGCTTCATAGTAATGCCATTCGGCTTAAGAAATGCCGGAGCTACTTACCAAAGGTTAGTAAACCTAATGTTCAAAGAGTTAATCGGAGAGTTAATGGAAGTCTACGTCGACGACATGCTGGTCAAAAGTATGAACGAAGCGGATCACGTAAAACATCTTGATCGATGTTTTCAGATCTTAAGGAAATATCGTATGAAGTTAAACCCCGCGAAATGCACCTTTGGTGTCAAATCAGGAAAATTCTTGGGATATTTAGTTCACCAACGCGGAATAGAAGCCAATCCAGAAAAAATTCGAGCCATAACTGAAATGAAACCTCCCAAAACCATCTCCCAAGTACAAAGCTTAGTTGGGAAGATCGTAGCATTAAACAGATTCATATCAAAGTCAGCAGACAGAAGCCTCCCCTTTTTCCAAACTCTCCGAAAGGCAAAGAACTTTGTTTGGACCGAAGAATGCGATCAAGCCTTCGAGCAACTCAAAGAATATTTGACAACACCACCGATGTTGGCAAAACCAACAGAAGGAGAACCATTGTATATGTACATCTCCATCTCCGACATAGCTATTAGTTCAGTACTAATTAAAGTCGAAGGCTCAGAACATAAGCCGGTCTATTATCTAAGCAAATTATTGCAGGGGGCTGAGAAGAATTATTTGGAAATTGAAAAATTCACGCTGGCCTTAGTGGCGGCTGCGCGAAAACTTCGACCTTACTTTTTAACTTACAAAATAGTGGTTTTGACAAATCAACCGCTAAGACAAGTCTTAGCAAAACCAGAAGCCTCAGGAAGGCTAATTAAATGGGCGATCGAACTAGGCCAGTTCGAAATCGATTACAAACCAAGAATCGCAATTAAGGCCCAAGTGTTGGCTGATTTTATATTAGAAACACCGACACAGGCAACTGAATCTTCAAGCAGCCTCAACGACGATGTCTTGATCATAGAAGACCAAACTTGGCTGATGCATGTCGACGGTGCTTCATGCCGAGAAGGAGGAGGCGCCGGAATCAACTTCACCGGACCAAATAAAGAAGATTTGAATTACGCGATAACATTGGACTTCGTCGTAACAAACAATGAAGCAGAATACGAAGCATTGATTGCGGGAATGGAAATGGCGATCAACGCCAACATAAAAAGTCTTAAAGTATTAACTGATTCAGAGTTAGTGCAATGACAAATTGAAGGCCTATACGAGGCTAAAGAATTCAATATGGTCAAATACCTCGCCAAAGTGAAAACACTAGCTGAGAAATTTGAAAGCTTCAGTATTCAGAACATCCCACGTTCGGAAAATAAATGGGCCGATCAGCTATCCAAGTTCACAGGATCCCATGACGGAAAGACCGAACGGGTGATCAACTGGTTGATCTCTAATACGCCGGCAATCGATATCGATGAAACACCGGTAGTCGATATAATGGAAATCGAAGAAGCCGAAGAAAACTGGATGACCCCGATAATAGACTATCTTCGAGAAGGAAAACTACCACCTGACCAAAATGAAGCTCGGAAAATAAGATATCAAGCTCCAAAATATACACTTGTAGATGGAAAACTCTACCGAAGATCAATATTAGGAATTCTCCTGAAATGTGTCTCTGAATCACAAACCTTCGATATACTACGAGAAATACATGAAGGAGATGCAGGAAATCACAGCGGATCAAGGGCATTGTCCTTAAAATGTCTCAGGACAGGTTACTATTGGCCTACCATCAATAAAGATGCCGCTCAATATGTCCAAGAATGTCATCACTGCCAGATCCATGCTAACATATGTCATCGACCAGCAGAAAACATGCACCCAATTCCAGTATGTTGGCCATTCGACCAATGGGGAATGGACATTGTGGGACCATTCCCAGCAGCTAGATCTAAGAAATCCTATGTCCTGGTCGCTGTAGAATACTTCAGCAAATGGATAGAGTGCGTCGCCCTCGCGCGAATAACCCAATTCCAAGTTATCAACTTCCTATGGAAATTCATAGTTTGTCGATTCGGCATCCCAAGGATCCTTATCTCCGATAATGGAACTCAATTCGCGGGAAAACAAATAATAGAATGGTGCACAAAACTTGGAATTCAACAAAATTTTACCTCGGTAGGACATCCTAGAGCGAATGGACAAACTGAAGTAGCAAACCGAGAGATAATAAAATCTTTGGAAAAAAGATTAGGAGCTGCCAAAGGAAAATGGCTTGATGAACTCCCAGGAGTACTTTGGGCTAATCGAACCACAGTAAGGAGCTCAACCGGGGAAACCCCCTTTAGCTTGGTATATGGGTCAGAAGCTGTTATCCCTGTTGAAACCTTAATCCCAACGCCAAGAATAGAGATGTTCAATGATCAAGAAAATGAAAAGGTGAGAGAAAATGACATTGATTTAACAGAAGCTTTAAGAGATAAAGCTGCTGTACGCCTACAAGCCACTAAAGCAAATATGGAGAAAGCATACAATCAAAAAGTACGCGTCCGAACCTTCAAAGAAGGAGACTTGGTCTTGAAAAAGGTAGAAGTATCCAAGCATGTGGGAAAGTTACAACAAAATTGGGATGGACCTTACAACGTCATTGGCGTAGGAAAGAAAGGTTCATACAAAATTGCACACTTGGATGGAACAGCCTTACCAAGAACCTGGAATGCGGTCAACCTTAGGAAATACTATGGTAAATAAGTTTTAGCAGATTATACTGCATTATTTTATTTTACTTTGTCAAGTTTTAATCCTTGTAACAAAGGCCTTAGCCTACAGTTCAATTATTAAAGATTTTTTAGCATTTTCTATACATCGATTATTTCGGTTAACACTCCTTGGAATTACACTATCATATTGATGGAAATTAGAACGAAACGAGTCGAGTATACATTGATCCGCTCAATAAAAACTCCTCGCTCAGTCTCATCGATCTAAAGACTTTTTGGTGGTAAACCTAAGTTTAAATTATAATGAGTCGAGTATACATTGATCCGCTCAATACACACTCCTCATTCCGACTATCAAAAGCGAGTCGAGTACACATTGATCCGCTCAATAAAGACTCCTCGCCCGATATTCAACGATTAAAAAGAATTTTTGGGTTAAAAACCCAAGTCTAATTAAAAACGAGTCGAGTAAACATTGATCCGCTCAATAAAAACTCCTCGATATATCAAAAAGACTTTCAGGTACTAAAAACCTAAGTCTAAATTACAAACGAGTTGAGTAAACATCGATCCGCTCGATAAAAACTCCTCGATATATATTCAACGATCAAAAAGACTTTTTGGATAAAATCCTAAGTCTAATTACAAACGAGTCGAGTAAACATCGATCCGCTCGATAAAAACTCATCGATATATATTCAACGATCAAAAAGACTTTTTGGATAAAATCCTAAGTCTAATTACAAACGAGTCGAGTAAACATCGATCCGCTCGATAAAAACTCCTCGATATATATTCAACGATCAAAAAGACTTTTAGGATAAAATCCTAAGTCTAATTACAAACGAGTTGAGTAAACATTGATCCGCTCAATAAACACTCCTCGATCAATTCTTCAACGATCAAAAAGACTTCTAGGTTACAAACCTAAGTCTAATTAAAAACGAGTCGAGTAAACATTGATCTGCTCAATAAAAACTCCTCGATATATATTCAACGATTAAAAGACTTTTAGGATAAAATCCTAAGTCTAATTAAAAACGAGTCGAGTAAACATTGATCCGCTCAATAAAAACTCCTCGATATATATTCAACGATTAAAAGACTTCTAGGTTACAAACCTAAGTCTAATTAAAAACAACTCGAGTAAACATTGATCCGCTCAATAAAAACTCCTTGATCCATTCCTAACGATCTAAAAGATCAGCTAATACTCGTTAAGTTTTAAAGATAAGTTGAGTATGAAACCGTCTACTCGGGAAATGCTACTCATAAATAAAATTAGCGACAAGAAAGGTGCAAGGAATAAAAGTAATATTTTATTCATCAAATCAATTATATACAAAAAATCCTACGTTACAAAGATCTGCTACTTAAAGATCAATACAATGATTTAAATAAGATGATCCTATAAGATCGACGATCTCCACGACAATGTCCATGGAAACACCAATCTCCTCCCTAGTACCTCGTCGATTATAATGAACCACCTAAGAAGCATGCTGCTCAGGATGGTCGACTTCTTTAGTTCGATGGCCAGGCTCTGAAGATCAAGTGTTCTTCCAGACGAAATGAACATTACCGGCCAGATAACTAGCAATGCTCACTCACCCGCAAGAAGACACTGCTTTTACATTATCTATAAAACATTTTACTCTGAAGCAGCATCTCGCAAGGACTGTCGCGATAAGCACATTTACCAGCCCACCCCGGTAATTTATCACTCCGGAGGTAACATCGAAGAGCAGGGGTGAGTGGCAAGTGGGAACCCTCTATGTGCAAACAGAAACCATGGACCTCAAACCTGTGAAAACAACATTTGAGGCCTCATGGGACCCGTCGATACAAGGTAGGGCTGACATGGGACCCGTCAATACAAGACTGGGAACGATTGCACTATTTTGAATAAACAAATCCTGATAATGTGATTTCTTGAAGACAATGGGATCAGAGGGAAGAATAAAATCTAAAGAAGCTGAGATCTCCATTATTTTTGGGAAATTGCAAATGAAGAATGCAAACCACCGCCCTATTTATAGGGGTAAATCTAAGGGATCCAACGGCTGAAAAAGTATTTGATCAGCGAACATGGATACGACCCTTTGACTCCCCGTAATAAATGCAAATAAGTTGGAACGGCACTATCTAATCGCCTCAACTAGTCGAAAACAAAAGAGGTCGTGGATCGAAACGATCATCGAATAACACAAACAGATCTAAAAAGCTCCGGATCAGACATATCGGCACGATTATAAATGATGGTCGATGGCTTGAGAACCTAGAAACCACAAACGAAGGCATACAAGCTTTAAAATCGCAACGAAAGGGACAGTTGCTCGATAAAAGGTAAAAGATGAAACCCTCCACCATGCGAGGGCCGTAACTGCCTTATATCTCATACGGGTAACCAGTAACTAAGCCATATAAGAACTCCTTTGGAGTCCAAGATATTTGACATAGAAATCAGGAGAATAGTCCTCCTTATTCGAAACTGCAAGGACGTCACTGCCTAACATACCAAAGAATTGCTTAAGGAGGTCTGAACAGGGTAGATCTGGCTAAAACCCCTACATTTTTCAATTCCTCCCATATCAAGAAAGTGATATAATGGTACACTAGCCAAGGAACATATAGTTCAAAATTAATGCTAGGAAACATGAAGTTTTGAAAGATACTGAAAGGGGAAATTTGCTTTTAGTCTAATGAAAAGAAAGATGAAGTTCAACAAAAAGGGACAATAGACCCCTTATATGAGATTTACATCGCAAAAAGACAAATCTACAAGGAATGGATCGAACATCGACCGAGATACCGAGAGTTCCTTAACAACTATTATCGATACGAATGATCTATTGTCTACATCTTGACGTAAAACACGTTGGTGGACATAATCCAAGGGATTATACTGGGTTTGATCAACAAAAGACTTGATTTGCAGAAGCAAACATTATACAATTCCAGATAAGTATGCTAATCGATACTGATTATTTCATGATGATTATATTTATGCACAAAGGAAGAACGAACATAACAAAGTATATCTACAGAAGGAAATTGATCAAGGCAAGAATCTGCCTACAAAAAGGTCATAATTTCCAATTTAGAGTTTCTCCCATTACAAATATTTCAGCCCGAGCAAGTGCACAAAAGTTGGGCATAAAAAAAAAAAAAAAAAAAAAGAGACAGTCCAAGGCCTGCCTGGTCGAACAAAGGTCACTAAGAAGAATGGTCAACAGGGCGACTACTAGAAGCAGCCCTCCGAGGAGTCAAGTTGCCAGCAAACGCCATCAATTCCTCTTGACGCTTTAGATAACCAGCGTCATATCCTTCCTCATAGGACCGCCGTTGAGACTCCTCTGCAAGGGCAGCAGCCTGAACTAAATCATGTCTCTCTTTTTCAAGAACAATTTTATCAGCCTCCAATCTTTGGAGATCATCTTTGGTAACCTGAAGTTGCAACGCCAGCCCAGCAGCTTTAGCTTTCTCTGACTCCAATTGACGTCGAAGAGCACTTCTATTCTTCCACAAATCATCGTTTTGCACACCCAGCTGAAGTGCAAAGTACTTAGCCTGGAAAAAGGAAACAATCCTTATATAAGAAGGGAGTCAAAAATTAAAACAAATAAAGTAAGTGAAAAGTTCCGTCCACCTGTTCACATATCTTCACCAGCGACTGAACAAGGCGTACGTTGGAAGCTTCCTCAAGCTTCTTCAGCTCGCCAGGCAAAATGGTGCTCAAACCCAGCTCCCAGGACAAAGCATCAGGCTCAATCGAGCCAGGCAGTTCACTGTTAGAAGGGATACCATCCAAACGCGGAGTCTCCGACAACATAATGTCTTTGACCTGCTCAAAAATACAACGATCATCTAACAGACGAGGAGAGTCTCTCTCATTAGGGCTAACAGAGGTTTCCTTGCCCGAAGCCGAAATAACAGTCCGACGACCAGACCTCGACCCTAACCGACCCTCAGAAGGTCCTCCAGATTCAAAAGAAGTAGTCGTTATAGTGGTATCATGAAACAAATATTCAGGACAATCTTGCAAAACAGATTGTGTTGTGGAAGGATTGACAAAAAGGTCATCACCAGCTCGCCCTCCGCTGGCGACTGGGGCAGTAGAAGTAGAAAAAGGAAAGGAACTAACAAAATCTCCTCCATACTCGTAAGAAGAAAAACCTGAAGAAACAGGTATATTGTAAACCTGCTCCACGTTAGAAGAATCTCCGAAAGCTATTCGACCTGGCGAAGGCCTATTTCCTATCTCTGTGGAAGAAAGAAAGTTTGGTTGAACAAGCGACGAACTAACATCTGGTAAAGGTTGGGAAGGGATAACAGGATTATCGGTCATCGAATGGCTAATCAAGGGCGAACGAGGAGCCTCCGTCGAAGGGCCCTCTCTTCGAGATTTTTTAGGTCTATTATCCCGAGCGCCCTCACGCGAAGGTCGCTTCGAAGTATTACCAAAAAGGTTACTCATGATCGGATTATGGAAAAGTACGAATTAATATCGAGAAAGTTTAGCGACTGGTTGAAAAAAAAGAGTATTCTATTAAGAGAGGAGTATTGCAGTAAAAAACAAATCAAGTTTTTACCTTTCGTATTTATACTACACGAAAGGACGCGACAGACCTAAAGAAAGGGCGCGAAACAGAAAATCTGACCTTGGAGCAAACGCTAGAACTTGAAAAGACACACGCATAATGATTACGGCAAATTTAATGACTTGTCTGAATTATTACGGCGAATGTGAAAAGACACAACTGACAGAATACGAAACGTTTAGCGTACAAAGAGATGAAAAGGTAAAATTACAATTAAAACCTACGAGTAAATAATTACAATGATAGTTTCAAAAAATCACTATTTTAAGAAGCCTGTTCGCTATCCGGAATTCTCTGATCGCTACCGACATCCTCGGTCATGCCAATATCGTCCTCCTCTTCTTCTTCGTCTTCTGGATCGATAAAAGTATTATCGAGCTCCTCGTTAACATCAGAAGGAGGAAGCGGCAATGGATTTCCAAATTCTTCGACAAGGTGAGCCAAAGGAAGACCTTGATATACGACATCCGGAAGCTCGGAAGAAGAATAAATTTCACCATAGCGATTCAACCGAATATGCGCCGCCTTAAAATACTCCTTTCGACGGTCGTCGATCATCTCTAAGGCGACCAGCTGATGAATCACCTTCTTAAAAGTATTCTCAAGAAGGGGACCGACCATCCGATACACTAACGCCGTATGAACAGGAGAATTAAGGAATTCACGAACAACTCTTTCGTCAGGATTCCTACCGTATCGATCCCTAAGTCCACTAAGTGGGACATCCTTTTCGTACTCCTCTAAAGAAGTTTCAAGGCTTGATACTTGAGATTCAAGTTCACTAATTCGAGCCGTGCTCTGTAACTGGAATTCCTCTAACTGCCTAGCCATTTGATTGGCCTGATCTTGGGCACGAGAAACCTCCATCACCCTGTTTATCATTTCTTGATCTTCAATCCCGGTAGCACGAGTCTCTACGACGGGAACGGAAGAAGATATTGAGGGACCAACCTCTGAACCGGAGGATTTATGAAGTAAAGCTTTATACTTCTCTTCCAGGAACTCGCACTGTTGTTTCCAAAGTGCATTTTCATAGGCGTATGACGCAAGACAAGTGTTAGTCTGGAAAAACAAAGAGAGCAAGAAAAAGAGATGGATTAGTAAATTAGGGAAGACCCTTAAAATTATCTGTTTGTATGATCAAAAGAAAAAGATATCACCTTTTCAGCATAAAGAGAAGCTCGTTGGAATTTCTCCAGAGGATCCTTATGAAGAAGCTTATTCAGATCGCGAGTAAAAACACCAGACAAAATAACACGGGTTGCCTTATCGACCGCGTTCTCATTATCATCGTGAATAAGAGAATCCTTCTCGGAATAACCAGCGGCCCTCTTTCCCTCTAAATGATCTTCGATCATTTCGACCAGAGTAGATTTTGGATGTTTATCTCCGAGTAAAGTAAGGTCATTTCCGAAACGGCCATAGTAGCTCCTTTTTCTATTAACGGGATTACTAGTAGGATGAGGCATCGACCAGGTGCGACATCCTCGAATACCCAAAGATGTTCTAAGCTGAAGAGGATGATAACCGGATCCCGTGCCCTGACGAATAGGGGACTCATGAGAAGAATCTGGAGATTCCTCTCTATTCTCCTCAGATTCATGACCCAACTCCAGCTTCCTTTTTCGTGACGCTCTCTGCTCGATAGGGACGTTCTCTACGGATTTGAAAGATTTCGACAGCACCATTTTTCCCTTCGAAGAATGTCGAGAGTTCTCTACCATATGGGCTAAAAAAGAAACAAAATAACAGTTAGTTTCTCTGTATAAAAGGTATCGTCACAACATTAAGATGAAATAAAGTACTAACCAAGAGGTTCAGATGATGAACTGGTTGGAAAGTTATGCACACTTAACCCCGCCTTACGAAGGAAAGCCTCCCCGATCAGAAGAGCGCTTTGATATTTGTTTGCACGCATTTCGGGGATTTCACCGATGAACTGAGCATCGTCAGGAACAAGTTCACCAGTTGGTGAGCGACCTCCAGGAATCCAACTGGAACCATGATCCCATGAAAAAGGCGTGATCGAACCATCCGCCAAACAAAGATTAGACGGAGGACGAACAAAGAAGAAATGAGATTTCCATGAAGGATTACTAGAAACAGGGGCGTCAAAGATCGCTCGACTAGGCCGTTGACTAGCGAAGAAATATCCATGATTTGAAGAACTAGAAATATTGAAGCGGAAAAGTTGCGTAAAATTACGAAAAGAAGGTTTAAACCCCTTTGCGATCATCAAAACGGAAAAACAAACCACAAAAGCAACGGAATTTGGAATCAACTGTGTCAAGCACACGCTGAAAGTTTTCAAAACCTCGAGAAAGAGGGGAGACAAAGGAAGACGCAGTCCGCTATTGAAATGAGCCGTATAAAAGGCGCGACATCCTTCCGGTGGAGATGTTACCCTGTCAGAAGGGGAAGGAAGAATTAACTCGGAACCCTCCGGGAAATATTTTGCATAATTGTTCACAACCTCCGGAAAAGTTTCCGCTGTATATGCGCAAGGAAGTTCCTCAATTGGTTCAGAAATCTGAGGAGTAGTACCTTTGCCCTTTTTGGCTCGGGCAGCAACCTCTGTGTCTGAAAGGATCTGAACCTTAAAAGTGTCTTCTATAGGAACAACGAACTCAGAAATTGCGGATTGTTCGCCCAAAATATTAGAACGCAACTCCTCATCATTACTAGGAGCAATGTTATCCCTCGAGGAAGAAGAAGATTTTCTCAAAGAAGCCATATTTTAGACTCTCGAAGGGTATAAGTCGATAAAAGGAAAACTTTATACGACGAGCGACTAAGCAAGAAAATGATAATGAACTATGAGCAAGAATAAAGGAAAAATGATGAACTCAAAGGTCAGCTATTTATAACTAAGATGAGAAAAGACATTTCGAACTCATCACAACTAATCACGTTCCCGCCAAAAACGGAAGGAGACGAAAAGCCTCATGAATAGACGCGTGGCGATTCGTAATCGGACAAAGAAAACGACTATCTATGATATGTAGCACTCTTTTCCTTACTTAAGATTTTTTCCCACAGGGTTTTTTCTTAAGAAAGGTTTTTAACGAGGCTCCATTCATAGAAAACAAACAGTCGTGAAGATTTATCTACTTCTACGAGCTTCTATTATCTATACGCTCGAAGAAGTGAGGGAGTACTGATGGGGGCTATTTCGCACCCTACATACTGTACGATCGACTAAAGAACTTGAGATCGATTCGACCAAATCAGGCTGTTCAAGATCATCTCATCGACCCGGCCGAATACAGCTCTCTTCGATCAAAAGACAATACTCCGGACCCAATAAGGATATTTGGGCCGAGTCCTATTAGGACTATGTTTCCTTGTAACACTAGGTTTAGCATGATATAAATACCTAGTTTTATCATTGTATTAGACAACTACGAAATCCCTCAACTCCAAGAATACATGATTATACACTGCTTACTACAGCACAACTGAATAAGATTCAATATTATTCATAGCTTTTGATCTCCATATCGGTGTGTTCTTAGCTTTGTTTGTGGTTTTACTTCTTGTTCTTAAATATTGTTTTTCTTTGTAAACGATCCATCCGGAATAAAGTAACGGAGCCCTATAATATATATACAAATATCGAAAACCCCCCGATATCACAAATTCACTGATATTCAATTAACCCGACGAAAACTGGTTAAATCACAGCAGCTTCCTCAGCTTTTTCTTCAAGTTTCTGACTTACATCAGCAGCCTGAAGAGTTGGCTCCTCTTCCCTTTTCTCTTCCCCTTTTTGTCATCATCAGAACTGGTGACATTAGCAGGTTTGATAGTAGGGTTGAGAACAGACTGAATCTTCATTTCTGCACATATAGCCTTGATGTTCTGATTTGCCACATCATGACTGGCAGTTAGATGATTTAGAGAAGTAGTGATGATGTCATTCTTATCATTCAAGCAATCAATATTGATTTGCATTGTGGCAAATTCTTCTTGAATAGCAACTTCTATTGAAGACATTTGCATCATTAATTATCCTCAATTGTGTGTGATTTTTTTTTCATTTAATTTTCGGTTTAATTTGCACTAATAAATGTGAGTTTGTTTGAGTATTAATAATGAGGATGTAATGATGTGATGATGTAGTGTGTTATATACACTCCTTTCGGATTTTTTAATTTGGCAAAAAATTATTTATCATTTTAGGAGTTCAATGTAAAATTAATTCTTTTCAATCAATTTTACCTTTCTTATTAATGGTTGTAATTAATACTAATTAATGTTGTAATTATTTGTTTAAAATAGTGTTTTGGGATTTTTCCTTAAAAAAATGGTTATTTGTTATCTTTATTAATTTGTGTGCAATCCTCCAAAATGACAAATAAATAAAAAGACGGAGTATATTATTATGAGTATTTTGCATCATCTTCAATTGTGTTATTGTTCACATTAATCCTGACTATAGGTCAAACCAAAAATCGGATATATATTTACTTTGATATTTGTAAAATATAATCAAGTTTGTTTAATAGTGGATTATTTACAACTGGAAAATTGAAAATATTTCTTATATATGATTAATAATAGTTTTTGGAACTGAAAATTGAAGTCGGGCTTACAATGTATCTGTACTAATTATATTTTTCGCATATATATGACGACTTATTTACTGATTCCACAATTAATTGTTATACATAATACACATAAATTTCATTTTTAATGACGTTTATATTGTGTTAAACAAATTGAGTATGGTAGGATACTTAATATAATACTATGTTAGATGTGAGCTGAGTTGGCTCGTTGAGAATTTTGTTATATGCTGAAATTCCCTAAAGCATTCACATAACCAAGAATATTTAGGGCAAAACGAACCCAGCCGAGAACTTTAAGCAAATCGATCTAATACTTTGTTAAGTTTATTGTTTTGGTTTACACATACAACCGACGGTTCAAGGTGAAATATTTCAATGATTAGTTAAGTAAATCAGATAAGTTTTAACTAGGGAAGGTTCAAGATGAAATATTTCATTGACTCCGATGCGGTATTATTCCTAAAGAAAATTTGATATGATATGCCTAATGTGTTGGGACTCAAATAACAATTTCATTCATGTGGGGGAATGTTGGGGGTCTTTCTATTCGGTTTGAAGATGTATCATTTGGACCGAAACATTGTGTCCCTTTCCAAGAGGCATTTTTGTGTCCATAAATATGAGACAAAATCTGACCAAATATGAATTAGTTATATAGTAACTAAAAGGAAAATTACTAATCTCTCATTCTCTTACTTTCATCACAATTTAGTCCGAAATTTTTTGTTTAAGTTCGATGTGAGTTCATTATCAGTGTAAATAATGAAAAATAGACTGTTGTGTCATGAGAGTGTATACACCGTGGCAGCCCCGAAAATATTGTCTTAAGAAAATTATCTAATTTTTCACGTATTGATTGAAGTGTTATTTGATTTGTTTTGATACAAGTAAGTATTTCTTACTAGTTTTTTATGTTATTATATAATTTAATTTTATTAAAGTTAATATATGTTATATTATCTACATTTATTTTATGCTCATATTTACGTCATTTTTTTTATTTTTTATAAAATATTAAGTACACATATTGTTAGATACCAACAAACATAGTAATATTTAAAAAGCGAAACTAAGATGCCCTTGTTGCTCTTAATAATTTTACAATAATTAATTTATAAGCACCATATTTGTTCATGTATTCGGATTGATACTTGAATAAAACTGTGGCGGCACATAATTAATTTAGCGACAATTTTTTAACTATGCGTCTTATCAAAAATTAATGTTTGAACAAATAATCCAGGCAAGAGGTTTGGCTCTTGATTATTTACATGTTATGGTTACTCCCTCCAATTTTTTGTATTTGCCCCTTTCACAAAAAAATTGTTTACTTTTATTTGTTGTTTTACAAATTTAATATAAAATTAAAATTTTCTACCAATTTTATTCTTTTTGTTAATGCTTGTAGTTAATGTTATGATTATTGTCCACCACAACGATAAATTAAAAAAATAGAGGGAGTATTATCTAATTAACTGCACATGTGAATTGCATGTAAGGTTTAAATCTTCCAGAAAGAGTCATGACTCTTCTAGTCTTCATGATCATTGTGTCGATGACTGCTCTCACGGTCCCCCACGTATTTTTGCCATATTCCCAACTATAATTTTCTTGGTCCCCCACGTATTTTTGCCATATTCCCAACTATAATTTTCTTTGAAAAGTAAGATACATTTTACTTGAACAATAAAATTCAATGCACTGGGCCACCCTGTTTTTCTTCTGCCTGGTCATCTTAATTGGGCTAGTTGGACAATTTCAATTTCGCAAATAATTTAATTTATTTTCTCTTCGATCCGATGATTAAAAGCATATTTTGGATTAAAAGCATGAGATCAAGAGTATTTCACAGAATAGTTTATTGCGAGTTTAGTATAACACAGGGGAATATTTCATTTACCTCCAAAAAATCTAACTCCTATAGTATAAAATTCTGCGACAATAGGAAAGGTGTTTGATATCCAATTATTCAAGTATATTTTACTTTTACATTTACAAATTGAGTGTTTTTAGCAAAAAAAATTAAACTATAAATAAGTTTGGCTCAATAAAAATTTTACATGATAATTTCTTGCGGGTTTAGCATAATACACGGATGTATTTTACATTTACCCCGAAAAAATGTATTAGAAGCATGAGATTGAGAGTATGAATGTAAATCCTGGTGGATTTGGATCTTGTTCATTGACCTTTTAGGCTATTTTCATGGATAAGAAGAATTTAGTTTTACTTGTATTTTGAGCAGTATTCTCGTGGATCTAAAGATAATCAATTATAATTGAAAATGCCCAAATTACCCTCAATCAAAATAAATAAATAAACATATGTTTCTTTTTTCTTGTTTGTGGAGGAAGAAAATGAACAACATAGGAAAAGGAGTTAATTTGATTTTAATCAAATTAGTTTATGGTGGGTAAAATAGCATTTAATCAGAAAAATTAATGGAGTTAATATCCTAATGGTTAATGGTTAAAGAGAGAATGTGCAACATTTCCTAAAATGGGAAATTCTATGCAATAAAAATAACATAGAGGCTTTTTGTGCGGGTCGGAAAATTAGTACGTCACCCAAAACACAGATGAATATCACGTTTTTATTCCATCTAGAAATTAATTACGCTTATCACTTGTTTTAGGTTGATATATTTTAATATAACATCACCAAATCAGAGATATATGTTGATACACGACATATTCTCTACTATAAATGAGTTATTAAATAATACTACATCAATAGTAGTATGTATCGCGCGATTCACGATACTAATCGCACGATTCGATGTGATATGGAGCCTTGGCGATAGGACTCGCCGAAATAATCGCAGGAATGTTTGTCTCAGTTTGATTCATGAACGATACGATATGAATCGTACGTATCACTTTCGACTTCCGGGTTATTAGTTCGAACCGAGTCGACCAGTTAGACCCGGTTGTTTTTTAATAACAAAACACACACTTTTAAATTTTTTTTACCATTCTTTGTGACCCTCTTTCCTCCAAAGTAAACCCTAGGTCATTTTTTTACTACTTTTCATCAATTTCTAAACATATACATCTAATTCCTAGCCAAAAAAATGAAAACATCGCAATTCTAGTCCGACTCCGTCTGAATTTTGGTGGTTATGGCACAATTATGGCGTGTTCTAACTTGGTTTTGGTCAATTGGGCTTTGTTGAGGTATAACCGTATAACTATACAATCAATCCATTTATTCAGTCTTTTTTTTTTTAATAACTTTATTTTATTATTTCTTGGATATGTTCTTTATATAACTTAAAAAAGCATATAGTATTTTCATTTTACTGTGTATACTTGAATTCTATAATTAACTGTGTAATGAGAATAACACTATAACTATATACATGTGTTTTTTTTTTCTTTTTACTTTAATTGGTTAGTCTTTACATGTTTTTATTTTCTTTATTATGAAGAAATCACATTATTAAGGATAAAACGGTAGAAGCTCTTAAAAACACTCTGTTGTAATTTTTAAAGTGTTTGATTCCAATTATAAAAATTATTTTTAATCAATGGTGATTTTCATAGTGTTTGACCCCAAATGTCATAATCATTTTTGGGAATTTAGAAGTTACTAAAATGTCCTTGTAACAAACGTTAGGCAAATTATCCCCACCATAATGGGAAAATAGGATAAATGGTCTTTCAACTAATTAACACGTTTTTTTTTTCTTTTTTGAAATAACCAAATAGTTAACACGTTCACATTTCGCTATTATTATTAAAAGACAAAATATACGAATTGACAGCTGTTACAATTCTGCAAGTGCGAAAATCAAGCAATTTATTGTATCAATATTACTGCATGTTGCTATCAAACGTGGATTAAAATTTTGTTTTGCGTAATGAAAAACACCTTAAAATATTATGATTAAATTAAGGGTAATTTTTTGTCAAATCGAATTTGATCTAATCTATAACATTCACGTAACAAATTAATATGTACCACTTTCAAGGATCACAACATATTTTAGAGTTTTAGACTATGTAAAAAAAGACAAAAAGGAATGTTGCTAGCCATCAACCTTAAATTAATTTCATCATATCATCAATTAACAGTGGCTTCCACTACCAACAGGTGATTGGTCTAGTGGAAGGGACTAGTCACTACAAAGTAGCGGACTCAAGTTCGAATCCCTGTTGGGAGAGGTACCCACTTAATGTGCCCGACCCGCCTTGAAAGGGATAAAACCCTTGGGAAACCAAAAAAAAAAAAACACGGTGGCTTCCACTAATCTGATCATGCACAAATAAAACCCACAAAATGCAGAAACTAATTAATGACCCACACGTAGAATCTCCACTAATAAACAATTATTAAAGAATCAACTAGCATATAGTATAAAATTAGGCATACTCAAACTCAAATATATAACATAGTAACAAAATTTAATTTCGTTCACAAGTAAATTTTGTTAGTATGTTATATATTTGAGTATGCCAAATCTAATCTAATCTAATCTAACTTACTATTATTTCAAGGGAGTGTTTTGGTCAAAATAAATAATTTTGACCCAAATTCTTTTTTCTCCTGTTTTTGAATTTTTTTTAATTCAAGAATTAAACGTCATTAATTAAAAAAAACCTCCCCACTATTTTTTTTGCCTAACATAATTAATTAAATAAAAAACCTCCCTACTACATTAATAACTTCCCTTTCCTCTTACAAATCACAAACCCACTAACTTTACTATTATTTCAAAACGTGATTAATTAAAAAAAAAAAAAAAAAAAAAAAAAACCTCCCCACTATTTCTTTGCCTAATGTGATTAATTAAAAAAAACCTCCCCATTATTTCTTTGCCTAAAACTACATTCCTAACTTCCCTCTGCCTCTTACAAATCACAAACCCACTGACTTTACTATTATTTCAAAACATGATTAATTAAAAAAAAATCCCCATTATTTCTTTGCCTAACGTGATTAATTAAAAAAAAAAACCTCCCCATTATTTCTTTGCCTAAAACTACATTCGTAACTTTCCTCTGCCTCTTACAAATCACAAACCCACTAACTTTAATCGGACGATAGCCAAATTATCTGTTATTCCATCTGCCTCTTACAAATCACAAATCCATGTAACATCTTTCCAGATTCCATATTTTCTGTTATTCCATATTCATATATCCTCTAAAAAATTATCTGCACAAATTATACATAGGCTTGAGGGTGCTGACAGTGGCCGAAATCAGGAGAAAATGCGAAGGGTGGTAGATGGCTACTTGCTACAAGACCCGACCAACAACCGCAAGTTGCAGAATCCATAAACTGATTTGTTGTTATAAATTTTGTTGGATAAGGATGAAGATGAAGGCTCTAAAGGAAGTTTGATAAGGGAGGTTTTGATGCATTCCAAAACTTCATATTTGGCTAAGTATGGAGTAACTTAGCTGATAAACTTATCAAGGAATTTTGACTAAGTAAAGAAGACATCAGAAGAGTCAAAGTTTCAAGGTCCAAGACTTCTGATCTGCTGAAGAAAAGTTATCAGACTGGTGAAGATCAGCCGACTCAAATCAGATTTGTTCAAGTTTGAGATCAGCTTTATTCGCCATCAGACGCGTACTTTCATCAGCAAAGTGAAGAAGATCATGAAGTGTTCCCAACGGTAATAAATGCCCCTTGGAGTAATAAATGCTGAAGTACAAGGTTATTAAAGACAAATGATTGAAGAAATGCTTCGCATCAGCTGGGTGCATTTAAAGCTGCATTTAATGCTGCCTGCAGAATAGTACTGTTCACAGTACGGACAGACTGCAAAAGAGCCGTTCGCGGATTTTAAGGACCAGTACTCGAGGAATTTGAATCTTGTCTCTCTTCAACGGACACTTTTCAATCCTCAAGTATAAATAGCTGGAAGAGACGAAGAAGAAATAAGCAACACAATCTCTGAGAAATTTTCGAAGCAAAATTCTTTAAGTCTCAAGAACAGCTCACTCATCAGCTGAGTCATTTGTTGACGAAAGCAGAGTTGAAGAATCAAGCCAAATACATCTTCTGAGTGATTTTGTAAACATTGAGTGTTGTGTGAAGTAGATATCCATCTTAGTGAGTGATATTACTTCAGAGAAGTAGGATCTCTTTGTGATTTCTTACTGCGAACTTACGGCCTGTTCATTTGTTGTAAGGCGTAAGCAGAGTATACTGATTACTGTGTGTTTTTAGTATAACCCAAGATCTTTGTGACTTGGAAGAGTGGACTAAAGGATATTCAAATCCATATAACCACTATAAAAATTGTTTGTGTTTTTATTTGTTTTTACTTTCATATTTTCAGTTTGCATAAAACACATTAACTTAACTGTTTGAAAAAGAATTTAAAGGAGTTTATAAAACTGGGGAAACATTTTTCAAACTACTAAGATTACTTGTGAAAAACACTTTGAAAATCCGCTGCAAGTACTCTAAGTATTAAAACTGATTTCGGCAAAATCAGCTAAGTAACAATCAGACGAGTGGTCAACAAGGCTGTTCAAAGATTTGTTCGCGAACAAAATTGTAACTAACTAATCTGATCAGCTTAGTCTGTTCAGTTAAAGTGAAAGTTTTAAAGTTAAATCTGAAGAAAATTTTTAAAGAGGTTTATTCACCCCCCCCCCCCTCTAAACCTCTTCTGACCACTTGGGACCAACAAGTGGTATCAGAGCAGGTGGTTCATTTGAATCAGCTGCCTGATCAACGAGCTTGATCCAAGTGTTTTTCAAAGGTTTTCAAAACTTTTTCAAAAGAGCATCTTTTTGAAAAACCAAAACTTTTTGAAAAATGGATTGTATCAGCCATGTTCCCCACATTGCTGGTATGTCTTTTGAAGACTGGAAGATTAGAATGGAAATCTTTCTAGCAGCCTATAATGACAACATGTACACATGTATCATTAAAGGTCCATTCAAATTCACCAAGACCATTATAGTTGATGAAGTTGAACTGGTGGTGGAAAAAGATCTGACAGAGATGACAGCCGAAGAAATAAAGCTGTTCAACCTGGATAAAGTTGGCCGTTTCATCATGACCAAAGCCTTGGATAATGATCGGTTTGACAAGGTCAAACATTGCAAAACTGCAAAGGAGATGTGGGACAAGGTTCGTGACATGAGTGAAGGAAACGACGCCATCAAAGAGCATCAGCTCAGTGTTGCTTTGGAAAAGCTGGACAACTTCAAGATGAAATCTGGAGAGACCATTGATCAGATGGATACCAGGTTTACCAGAACATTGAATGAAGTCCTAAAGCTGGGAAAGACCTTTACTGACAAGGAGATCACTGTCAGAGTTCTGAAGGCCCTACCCCCTAAGTTCAACATGAAGGTGACAGCTATGGAAGAATCAAGAGATTTGGGAAAAATCTCTCTTACAGAGCTGTTCTCCGTACTCAAGGCGTATGAGTATAAACTGCCTAGAATGGGTGTTGAAGAAACCTCAACTTCAAGTCCCACAGCTGCACTTGTTGCTGCTGAAAATCCAAGAAGACCAGCTCACAAAAGCAAAGATGTGGACTCATCTGATGAAGCATCACTACTCAACAAGAAGGAGTACACTGCTGGAGATGTAGCATTACTGATGAACAACTTCAAGAAGTTCTATAAGAGAAAGATGAAAAACAAATACAATCATGCTACTTCTACTTCTAAACCTAACTCTTCTTCTCAAGAGAAAGATGATTATAAAGCAAAACTAATGTGTTATAACTGCAGGAAATTGGGACATTTCATTAGAGATTGTCCATATCCAAAAGCAGAGAAATACACTGAGGAAGAGAAGAGAATCAGAAAGGAAAGAAAGCATAAAAGAGGGAAAGCAATGGTAGCTGAAGCAGAAAAGCTTGCTGCTGTCTACTCATCTGATTCAGATTCAGACACGTCTGATGAAGAATCTTCTGATGAAGAGAAACCTGCTCTCCTCTGCCTGATGGCTAAGGAATCTGATGACTCCGAGGATGAGGTAACTCCTCCAAATAATGAACTATTTGATTCTCTAGAGCAAATGATGTTAAATAATACTACTATTGCTGGAGAATTTGTTAAGCTTAAGGAAGAGATGAGCTTGCTAAAAGAGCAAAATAACTCACTGAAACTTAAAGCTGAAAAGCCTAAAGAATCAGCTGAGTATAAACAGCTTGAGCAAGAGCATGAATCTCTGAAAGCTGAATGTGAGGTCTATAAAGGAAAAATCATGGAACTTGAGAAAATTATTGAGTCTCATGATAAGTCAACTGTTGCATCCATGCATACATCTAGTAAACAGGAGACACCTTTAGAAAAGGATAAACTAGAATTGAACCATACTGAAAAATTCATTTCTGCTGACAATAGTAAGGTCATTCTGTATGTTCAAACTTCTAAACCTACCTCATCTGAGAAAGTGGTAAAGGAGAAGAAATCTCCTAAGGCTAAAAAGAGCAAAGAGCCTAGTGTAGAAAAACAGACTAGTAAACCCAAACAGAAGAGTCCTAGGAAGTCTTCTGATAAGGTTAAGACTAATCAGACTAGTAAGAAAACTAAGTCGTCTGTTAATGAGCAAGCTGTAAGTAAACCAAAGAAGCATAAGAATAAGAAAAATCAAAATGCTTGGTATGGAAATGAGTCATATTATGTGCAACCTGCTGCATATCATCCTATGTATCATGCACCTCAGTTTCCTAGTTACTATGCACCTTACCCTGCTCATCCAATGCATGCATATCCTGCTTATCATGCACCTTACCCTGCTTATGAACATTTTCCTTATCATACTGATCATCAACATGACTTATCTGATAACTATGATGAAAATAAAACTGTTCATGCTCCTGTCAAAACTCAGAAACCTAAGAAGCCTAAGACATCAACATCTTGGGTTGTCAAAGGTGGAACTAATCCTTCAGGACCCTCTCAATAAGGGTACCTAAAACAATTTTATTTTTGTTTTGTAGGTTAGGATTAGGAGTAGGAGTAAAGTAGAGAAGATTTGGTACTTGGACAGATGATGTTCAAGACACATGTGTGGAAACATACATGAGCTGACTGATGCAGTTGCTATGGATGGTCCAAGTGTTACATTTGGAGACAGCAAAGAAGGCAAGATTGTAGCTAAAGAAAGAGTTATCAAAGGAAACATAGAGATATCTGACGTCTCATATGTTAAAGGCCTAAAGTACAACCTGCTGAGCATAAGTCAATTTTGTGACAAGGGATATTCAGTCATCTTCTCAACAGATAAGTGCTACGTTGAACAAATTGGTACAAAGAAGGTAATTCTATCTGAAAAGAAGACAAGGAAATATCTACATAGTTGACTGGAATTCTGCTGACAAGAATTCAAACGTTTGTTTGGTGGCATCAACACCAAGTGAAGTCAGTTGGCTGTGGCACAGAAGAATGAATCATTTAAACTTCAAGACCATTAACAGATTAATCAAGAATGATTTGGTAGAAGGGATTCCTAAAACAGTCATGAGCAAAGATAAGCTCTGTGACGCCTGTCAGAAGGGTAAACAAATCAAGTCATCGTTCAAAAGCAAGAAGCATCAATCTTCTGGAAGGATATTGGAGCTACTACATATGGACTTATTTGGACCCATTGATCCAGTCAGCAATGGTGGAAAGAAATACTACTTAGCTGTTGTGGATGATTATTCAAGATATACTTAGGTGATTTTCATGAAGAAGAAAACTGAAACCAAGGAACATCTTACCAATCTGATGGAACTGATCCAGAATGAGAAGAGTATCAAAATATTGAAGATCAGATCAGATAGAGGGACAGAGTTCACAAACTCTACTGTTGAAGAGTATTGTAATGTCAAAAGAATACATCATGAGTATTCAGCTGCTAGAACCCCTCAACAGAATGGTGTTGCTGAAAGGAGAAACAGAACACTAAAAGAAGCTGTCAGGACCATGATAGCTGAAGCAAAGCTGCCACAAAGATTTTGGGCAGAAGCAACAAATACAGCATGTTTTACCCAAAACAGATGCATGATCAACAAGCACCAAAACAAGACTCCATATGAAGTTTGGAACAACAGGAAGCCAAACATTCATTACTTTAAGATATTTGGTTGTAAATGCTATGTTTTAAATAATGGTAAAAATCACCTTACTGCATTTGCAGAAAAGGCTGATGAAGCTGTCTTTGTAGGATACTCAACTATTAGTAAAGCTTATAGAGTCTTTAATAAAAGAACATTACTAATAGAAGAATCCATTCATGTAGTATTTGATGAGCCAAGTCAATCTTCTGAAAAGAATCAAAGTCTTAATCAAGATCTGTCTACTAATTTACAGAAGTTGAATGTTGAAAATAATGAAGAATATGTTCCCATCATACTACCTGATCTCAACTCAGCTGATAACTCCAGTGCTGTTCAAAATCACAGAGCTGATTGTCCAACAGACGAGTTCCAAACAGCTGAAAGACCAGAGACTGTTCAACAGACAACAAATGTTCAACAGACTACTACTGGTTCTCCAACAGTAGTGTTGCAAGATCAAGACAAAGGACAACATTATGATTTGCAACCTGATCTCAGATGGCTCAGAAATCACCCACCAGAGTTAGTGATTGGTGATCCATTAGACAGAGTGAAAACAAGAAGAGCTGCTGCACAAGATGCTATGTTTGCTAGTTTTCTATCTCAAATTGAGCCTAAACAAATTGAAGAAGCTCTCAGTGACTCCAACTGGATTGAAGCTATGCAGGAGGAGCTAAATCAATTTGAAATGAATGAAGTCTGGTACTTAGTTCCTAGACCAAGTCATCAAAGAGTCATTGGCACTAAGTGGGTATTCAGAAATAAAATGAATGAAGATGGTGAAGTCACCAGAAACAAAGCAAGATTAGTGGCCAAGGTTTACTGCCAAGAAGAAGGCATTGACTTTGATGAAACATTTGCACCAGTAGCAAGACTAGAGGCAATCAGACTCTTTCTTGCCTACGCTGCTCACAAGAATTTCACAGTCTATCAGATGGATGTGAAATCAGCTTTTCTCAATGGAGAATTGCAAGAAGAAGTTTATGTTGAACAACCTCCTGGATTTGAAGTATATCAAGAAGAGGATAAAGTATATCGTCTGAAGAAAGCTCTTTATGAACTGAAACAGGCTCCAAGAGCATGGTATGATACTTTATCTGACTTTCTTTTAATTAAAGGATTTCGCAAAGGTAAAGTTGACAAGACCCTGTTCACTATTGAATGGGAAGAACACATTTTGCTTGTGCAAATTTATGTGGACGATATTATTTTTGGTTCAACTAATCAACAGATGTGTGATAAGTTCTCAAAGCTGATGCAGAACAAGTTTGAAATGAGCATGATGGGAGAACTTAACTATTTTCTTGGTTTGCAAGTTAGACAGTTGCCTGATGGAATTTTCATCAGCCAAGCAAAATACACAAAGGATCTGTTCAAGAAATTTGGTATGGAAACTAGCTCTACTGCTACAATTCCAATGTCTACAAGTCTTCGTTTGGATAAAGATGAAGATGGCAAATCAGTAGACATAACCAAATACAGAGGCATTATTGGGTCACTGTTATATCTAACAGCCAGCAGACCTGATATCATGTACTCTGTTGGAGTCTGTGCAAGATTTCAATCAAACCCCAAGGAATCTCATCTCTTAGCTGCCAAGAGGATATTGAAATATATTAAGGGCACTCAAGAATTGGGATTATGGTACCCTAGAGAGTCTGGATTTGAGCTTATTGGATATTCAGATTCTGACCTTGCAGGCTGCAAGATTGACAGAAAAAGCACAACAGGTGCCTGTCAGTTCTTAGGCAGTCGTCTGATCTCATGGATGAGTAAGAAACAAACTTCAGTTTCTATATCTACTGCTGAAGCTGAATATATAGCTGCTGGAGCTTGCTGTGCACAAATCTTATGGTTGAAACATCAACTTGAAGACTACAATATCAAAATCAGTGGAATACCAATCTACTGTGACAATACAAGTGCAATCAGTCTCACTCAGAATACTACAAGTCATTCAAGGACTAAACATATTGAGATCAAACATCATTTTATTAGAGATCACGTGGAGAAAGGAAATGTCTTGATAGAATATGTATTTACTGAAAATCAGATTGCTGACATCTTCACAAAACCTCTAAGTGAGTCAAGGTTTTCAACTCTAAGAGCTGAACTGGGTTTATTAAAATTGGATGCATAAGCTGAGGGGGAACTCATCAGAAGACTAGAGTTCAACAGCTTACACATCATACTTATCTTCAAGGATTAACTTTCAACAGACTAGTTAACTTATGAATTCTTAAAGTCAGGGGGAACGTGTAAGACTAGCGGTACTTCTGATTAAAGGATGAAATCTGTTAATGTCAGTTAGTTGAAGTTATGGTTTCAACAGAAGATTAAAATCTTGAAGATTGAAGATTCTCTATCTAGCTGGATTGACAAACAGCTGAGAAAGGTTATCAGCTATTGGCATTCTCTGATAACAACTGTGTCATCAGGACACTAGTCCATCAGATAAGTATTTATGTTACTCATCTGATCGCTCACGTAAAAGCTGAATATTTTAAAACGTTTTACTTCAAAACACGATTTTACAAGTGACAGAAGGGCGGTATTTTTTCCCGCTCCTCATAAAATATCTTTTGAATTTGAAAGGTCTTAACTGACGCCGCACGATCAGCACTGACAAGAAACGGATCTAACGGTTGGCTGGTATCACGGAATCCAAGATACCCTAACTCTATAAATCCCTATCTGATCAGCCGTGTAGTTCTTTACGCACCCTAAGCATTCAAAAGTACTTGTGAGAAATTTGAGCAAGTTTTCTGCAAAATCTCTTCGTTTTTCTCTCTAATTTCTGCAGATCGAAAATGGCTGCTGAAGGTATGTACCTTGTGTATGATTCCTATTACCAATCTTGTACAAATCTGATGAAGGAACTTCTGGAAAAGTTCAAATCTTCAAATTTGGTAAACTTCATGGAATACAACGAGGGAGTGATCTGGACTGATCAAGTGATGGAATACTACGATACAGCGAAGGCTGACTACAACGCACTGGAGATAAAGGCTACAGTGGGAGAAAAATCTATCACTATTACCCCAGCTGTTCTTCACGAGACGTTTGGTCTTCCGAACAAAGGACGACACGATGTCATAGTGTTAACTGAAGCCAAACACCAAGATTTCTGGGCGATCTGCGCCAAAGAAGGAGAAATGTTGACTGGCAACATAAAGAAGAGACAGCTGAAGGATGAATATCAGCGGATGGCTGACATGGTGTCTAAGCTGATTGAAAACTGCACCTTCTCACTGGATGCTGTTACCATGAAAAGGTTCAGCATCATGACTGCTATTTACTATGGAATAGAAGTCAATTGGTCCATAATTATCTAGTACATCTTGGCTGATTTCCTTGATGACAAGAAAGGAAAAGGTCCTCACACCAACCACAGGATTACGCTCAGTTATCTGCTGTTCAAACTGAGGTGTCCTATGAAGAATGGCAAGGAAATTCACAAGTCCAAGGCCATGAACAAATACCTGGCTGTCCAGAAGAGAAAGGCTGATGAGCCTGAAGAAGCCGATGAGGAACCAAAAGAGGTTCCTGCCAAAAGGCAAAGGAAACTGGTCAAGACTGCTGATTTAGCTGTTGAGTCCAGAAAGAAGAAGCCTGCTGATAAGCCTAAGGAAAAGGTTTCAAAGAAGATGGAGAAAGTGACTTCTGCTGTTGAAGCCACTAAAGTTATTGAAAATATAATTGCTGATGTAAGGACTGGATCCCCTGCATCACCATCTAGAACTCCATCAGCAGAGAAGCCTGCTGAGAATGTCTCTTACAGAACAAGGAGTCAAATGAAGGACACTGCTACTTCAAGGCCTATTCAGGGTCTGACAAAGAAGTCAGCAAGAAAGAAGATGACATTTTTGGAAAAGGACACTGAGTTGGTGGACTTGGTGAGATCAAGTCCGGAGTCTGCTGAAAGACCAGTTGAAGCTGTTGAAGCTTCTACTGCTGACAAAGTCGATGAGCAACAGACTATTCAAACTGCACCAACTGTTGAGGCTGCCCAACCTCAAGAAGATCCAGATGTTCAAATCATACATCCTATAGCTGCTGCTCCCATCTCATCTGCTGGTCCAGCCCCTGCTCCAGTTGATAAAGGTAAAAGAAAGATAGTGCTGAGGAAAAAGAAGAAAGTTTCCAAAGCTGATAAGAGAGCAAGAGAGGAAGCTGAACAGAGGAAGCAAGATGAAGAGGAAGAGAAGAAGGCACTAGAGCTAAGCAAGGCTCAAGCTGCTAAGGATGAGGCAAGGAGAAAGATGTCTGAAGCTGAAAGACAAGCTGCAGAGGCTGCTGAACTAGCAATGGTTATTGAGAAGAGCAAAATTGATGCCTATGGTCCTATCCATGGAGGTGGTATCAAGATAAATGAGTCTGAAGACTGGAAGAGAAGCATCACCAGCAGCTGATGAAGGTCAAGGAGGAGCTGAAGACTGAGCTTAAGACAGAATTGACAGAGTCAACTAAACTTCAGCTGGAAACTGTGCAACAGTCTACTGAAAAGATCATCAAGACTGAAATCACAAATATTCCTATTCCTCAAGATCATTCCTTGCAGTTAGTGAACAGCTTGAATGATATGAACAGAAATGTGGAAGATGTGAAGAGTGATGTTAATCATCTTCATGCTGCACTCCAAAGAGCTGAACACAAGATCGCTGATTTGACTGCAACCTTCATCAAAGTCAGTGAAGAGGAGAAGGAAATCAATTTAGGGATGTTGCATGAAGTATCAACTGTTGTACAGACAGTCCAAAATGAAATTGCAACTACAAACCTGAACATTGACTACTTCAATGATAAGACTGACGACATCAGCACAACTATTCATCATCTTACAGCAAGTCACGATGTAGTGAATCAGAATTTGAAGACTTTATGTGCTGAAATGAAGATTCCAACAGTTGCACTCAACCCTACTGCTAAACCTGAAGAAGTCATCCAGTCTGATGATGACAAAAAGGGGGAAGAGAAAAGGGATGAATCAACCAAGGAAACCTCTACTGAAGCCAACAAGACTGATAAAGCTACTGAACTGACCAAGCCTGCTGAAAAAGATCTTGGAAAGGAACAAGGCAAAGACAAGTCTGAAGAAGAGACCAAAGAAAAAGCCAAAACTGATGAAGTAATGGCTGAATCCAAAGACTCTGTTGCTGACCAATCAGAGCCTTTGACTAAGTACAAAAACACAGAATCATCCAGGAAGGCCATGGAAGCTTTGAAGGAACAAAAACTTAAAGAGAAAATGGAAGCTGCCAAAGCAAACATGGACCTAGATGATGAAGCTGATGAAGAAGAAGAAGAAGACGACGATGAGTCTTCTTATGAGTATGTAGAAGAGCTTGAAGGATCAGATGAAGAAGCTGACAGTTAAAATTGATAAAATCTTGTAATCAGTTTTCTTTTATCTATCTTTCAGACATCTCATCTGAAGAACTTGTACTTGTATTTGTAACAATCTTATCATATTAATAAAAAGTCAAGTTCATTCCAACATACTATTTTCTATCTCAGAAAATTTTTGAGGATTACATTCTTTAGCTTAGATATTCAACAGGTACTTAGCTGAAGTTTTATCATCATCAAAAAGGGGGAAATTGTTGGATAAGGATGAAGATGAAGGCTCTAAAGGAAGTTTGATAAGGGAGGTTTTGATGCATTCCAAAACTTCATACTCCCTCCGTTTTTTTTTAATTGTCGCTTTGGGTTGGTGCACACAAATTAAGGAATGCAATAACTAACCACCTTTTCAAAGCAAAAACTCAAAAATACCCTTTTCACCATATGATTATAACATTTACTATTCTCTCTCATCCTTTACTAAAAAGAATCATTAAATAAGGGCAAAATTGGAAAAAATTACATTGATTTCCTAAAGCGACAAATAAAAGTAAACAAACAAAAGTTGCCAAAGCGACAATTAAAAAAAAAACGGAGGGAGTATTTGGCTAAGTATGGAGTAACTTAGCTGATAAACTTATCAAGGAATTTTGACTAAGTAAAGAAGACATCAGAAGAGTCAAAGTTTCAAGGTCCAAGACTTCTGATCTGCTGAAGAAAAGTTATCAGACTGGTGAAGATCAGCCGACTCAAATCAGATTTGTTCAAGTTTGAGATCAGCTTTGTTCGCCATCAGACGCGTACTTTCATCAGCAAAGTGAAGAAGATCATGAAGTGTTCCCAACGGTAATAAATGCCCCTTGGAGTAATAAATGCTGAAGTACAAGGTTATTAAAGACAAATGATTGAAGAAATGCTTCGCATCAGCTGGGTGCATTTAATGCTGCCTGCAGAATAGTACTGTTCACAGTACGGACAGACTGCAAAAGAGCCGTTCGCGGATTTTAAGGACCAGTACTCGAGGAATTTGAATCTTGTCTCTCTTCAACGGACACTTTTCAATCCTCAAGTATAAATAGCTGGAAGAGACGAAGAAGAAATAAGCAACACAATCTCTGAGAAATTTTCGAAGCAAAATTCTTTAAGTCTCAAGAACAGCTCACTCATCAGCTGAGTCATTTGTTGACGAAAGAAGAGTTGAAGAATCAAGCCAAATACATCTTCTGAGTGATTTTGTAAACATTGAGTGTTGTGAGAAGTAGATATCCATCTTAGTGAGTGATATTACTTCAGAGAAGTAGGATCTCTTTGTGATTTCTTACTGCGAACTTACGGCCTGTTCATTTGTTGTAAGGCGTAAGCAGAGTATACTGATTACTGTGTGTTTTTAGTATAACCCAAGATCTTTGTGACTTGGAAGAGTGGACTAAAGGATATTCAAATCCATATAACCACTATAAAAATTGTTTGTGTTTTTATTTGTTTTTACTTGCATATTTTCAGTTTGCATAAAACACATTAACTTAACTGTTTGAAAAAGAATTTAAAGGAGTTTATAAAACTGGGGAAACATTTTTGAAACTACTAAGATTACTTGTGAAAAACACTTTGAAAATCCGCTGCAAGTACTCTAAGTATTAAAACTGATTTTGGCAAAATCAGCTAAGTAACAATCAGACGAGTGGTCAACAAGGCTGTTCAAAGATTTGTTCGCGAACAAAATTGTAACTAACTAATCTGATCAGCTTAGTCTGTTCAGTTAAAGTGAAAGTTTTAAAGTTAAATCTGAAGAAAATTTTTAAAGAGGTTTATTCACCCCCCCCCCCCTCTAAACCTCTTCTGACCACTTGGGACCAACAAATTTAATACTTACTTATCATATACTTCAATTTGATCTCAATTACTCTCTTACTTAATGTCGTAATTTTAGTTCGTGGTGCTAACCAGTTTATTGTTATTATTAATCACGTGTGTTCACCTTTAAAGTTGAGTTCATTTGCTTTGCGTAAAGTATCCATGTTCAAAGTGAATGCTATATGTTTGATTAAATGCAAGACAAAATAATTGCTCTAATTTCGACTGAGCATTTTCTTACCATTTTTCTGATATTTGTTGTAGTTTTATGATTTGGTTCTCTAACTCATTTATTGTTCTTTTAGATGGTAAAAGTTGACCCATCCAAGGTAACCAATGTCTTCGGGGTGTAATAGAAGCAAAGATGTCGAAGAACGTGGTCGGAAAATAGAAAATGGACATCCTATTTGAAAAGGGATTGGAATTGATTTTAGTCTCTGACCATGATCAAGTATGAGATAAATATTTGTTGACTTGAGTTCAATGGTTCTTAGAAATAGTGATTGTAGCATAAGATGCTCGAAATGAAAAAAATATTTAGAACGAATTCTTAAATCCATAAAAAAAATAAAACTCCATGAACCTAATTATCTTGGAGCCATCCTCAAATGATCAAGCATGTGATGTTATTTTTAATAGAAACCTTATACATTCTTAATTTTATAGCATCAATGGACTTAGATATTTGTGTTTTGTGCTTATAATGCTTTTGGCCGCGAGTGTTTTGTAAAGAGTGGTCCTTTATTTACAATGCATTAGTTTGCACATTTTGTCCAGTATGCTCATCATGTTATTGTACGTGTGAAATTGTTCTTTTAATTTTCATATCACGTCTTATTTGAATATGTGTCATCTAATGTTATCCTTATTGGATGTCAAGGTTTTATATGAAGAAATCATAATTTGTCTGACTCTTAATGTATCTTCAGAGTATAATGAAAGTGAAATATGAGAAAAGAGGTTTCATCAACCAACATAGTTCAATTGAAGTTATTGAACCGGCAGCCTTTGATATTGAAAGACTATTTTATACATTGGCTACATTGGAGAGATCCACAAATTAGATAATATCTTTGCTGGTGATCAAGATGACGATTCTTTATTATCATAGACTTCCTCAATGTTATGTTAGGGGATATATACCAATCACATAGTATAGTATCCTTCACAAATTCGATGTTTTGATTATTTTTGTTCAGTTTTGTATAAAAAAAATTCAATTTGAACCATTGAACATCGATATATTCTTTTGACTTCAACATTTTATGCTTAAATACCCATTGTCGATGATATTTTTTACTTCAATAGTTTATGACGTGGTCGACTATACATTTTTACCTTTTTTTGAGTTTGCAAAGTAATTGTTAATTGTAATAGCTTATATTACTAATTTGTCATATAAACTATTTGTAATAATATACTTGATATGATTCCGTGCATAGCACGAGTTTAAGCTAGTTTATATTATATGCTAGTTGAATCTTTAATAATTGTTTATTAGTGGAGATTCTACGTGTGGGTCATTAATTAGTTCCGCATTTTGTGGCTTTTATTTGTGCATGATCAGATTGGTGGAAGTCAATGTTAATTGATGTTATGATGAAATTAATTTAGGGTTGATGTACAATATGGTTTTTCAGCTAGCCTTATTCTTCTTCTAGGCGTTGGACCTTCTTTTATTATTGCCTTTTCTATCTCTTCTATTTTTGGCTCATTTGCTTTAATTATCTCCAAATATTTCTCCTTTTCATATTTATTGTGTTATGTATCAATAAATTGTGATCTTAAATAGTGGGGGAGTGGGGAGGGGGAATGAGAAACAAAGGGCAAAAACTTGTCCTTCGGCCATCTTCAATAGTGAGGGGGAGGGGAGGGGAAGGGGGGATTTCGGGTTATTTTCTAGAATTTGAGGAGAGTGGGAATGGGAAAGAAAGGGCAAAAGCTTGCCCTTTCTTTGCCCCCCGATCCTCACTTGCTATACCTTTTTTCTTCTTTTTGTTCATTGTTTTTTATTTTTATAAATTTTGTGTATGATTTAATAAATTTATATATTAAATTAAATCTTTAAAGGAATTGCTTTTAATTAAATATTTATA
>CM064882.1:10514951-10911411 GCA_003313485.2 Penstemon barbatus
TATTATTATTATTATTATTATTATTATTATTATTATTATTATTATTATTATTATCATTATTATTATTATTGTTCTAACTAATATTATTATTCTTATTATTATTATCATCATCATCATTATTATTATTATTATTATTATTATTATTATTATTATTATTATTATTATCATTATTATTATTACTATTACTAAAATTATTATTATTATTATTATTACTAATATTATTATTATTATTATTATTACTATTATGATTATTGATTTAACCGAATTTCGTTGGATATAATAAATATTATCGGATTAGATTTGAGGGCAAATTAATATTGTTTATACCCAACGAAATTCGGTTAAATCAGTTGACGTCCACCGTGGGGCAAGGTTAATTACTCGATCGAATATGGTCAATCCAAGGAAAGATACACGAACTGCTGGGAGAACCTTCTCCCCATCATGCACGAGTTGATCCCAAGCTGTAATCTCCGAACAGATAAGTCAATGGCTTAATTTAGCCCAAGGGGAAGAGACTAGTATTTTTACGTAAAAGCTCAATTGAGCATTCTGGAATCAATTTCATCAAATTTGTTATTGATTGAGTTTCCTACGGTTACGATTGGAGATTATACATCCCTTTGAGAATCAATTTATGAGATTGGGAGGATTAATTTTGGATTTAATCAATTGGAAAGTTGGAATTGAATTTGGAGTTCACCCACATGGAAATCCCTGTTCGTTGAATAGGGGAGTCTCACGAATTACTTAATTTGGCTGCTTCTAATTTGCTTTAATTTGAGTTGGTTGCTTATAGTGGAGTTCTCATGAATTAATTGAGATTAAAGGGTAAAATTTTTTGATAAAACAATATGCTCGAATATACTCCAGAAAAGAAAAATGAAAAGCAAGAGTAAAATCTATTGATATAACTCTGTGATTGAAATCAGGCAAGGACTTTTGTTCGTCCTGAGGATCGAAGTTAACAAGAGTAAAATATGTTGATCGAAAGTAAAAGTGTAAAGTCATTAATTTGGTATAAACGCTAAATCAAAAATATGAGTAAAACCATTTATTTGGTATAAACTCTTAAATCGAAAGTAAAGAGTAAAACCATTAATTTGGTATAAACTCTTGATCAAAAATAAAGAGTAAAACCATTAATTTGGTATAAACTCTTGATCAAAAATATGAGTAAAACCATTAATTTGGTATAAACTCTTAAATCGAAAGTAAAGAGTAAAACCATTAATTTGGTATAAACTCTTGATAAAAAAATATTGAGTAAAACCATTAATTTGGTATAAACTCTTAAATCGAAAATATGAGTAAAACCATTAATTTGGTATAAACTCTTAAATCAAAAGTAAAGAGTAAAACCATTAATTTGGTATAAACTCTTGATAAAAAAATATTGAGTAAAACCGTTAATTTGGTATAAATTCTTAAATCGAAGGTAAAGAGTAAAACCATTAAATTGGTATAAACTCTTAAATCGAAAGTAAAGAGTAAAACCATTAATTTGGTATAAACTCTTGATCAAAAATATTGAGTAAAACCATTAATTTGGTATAAACTCTTGATCGAGAATAAAGAGTAAAACTATTAATTTGGTATAAACTCTTGATCGAAAGTAAAGAGTAAAACCATTAATTTAATATAAACTCTTGATCGAAAATAAAGCGTAAAACCAATAATTTGGTATAAACTCTTGATCGAAAAATATTGAGTAAAACCATTAATTTTGTAAAACTCCCCCAGGTACATATTAAGTATAAATCGTCGATTGATAAAGCTCGATCTGCGATCAACGATCTATGATAGATAAAGGAACCAAGCCATGAAGTTGGTAAAAATTCTAATTTTATGAGCATAAACCATCAATCGGTAAAGCTCGATCTACAATCTTCTATCTTCGATCTACGATCTACGATGTACAAAGGGTTAAAACCAATAATTGGTTTACCATCCAAATTTTTATTAATTTGAGTAAAACCGTTAGTTAGGTCTACACTCAGCGATATACAAGGACTGCAAAATTAAAGCTCAGACCATTAAATTGGTACGGATTTTGAGTTAAACAAGATAATTTGTATGAGATCGACAATAATCAATTGACCTTCATCATTACGAACCGATGAAACGGATGATTTAGATGAATAAGTCTCTTATATGATCAGTCAACAACTACCTAGTTCATTCAAAGAAGACGAAGACAAAGGGGAGTGCAGAACCAAACACTTTATTAAGAATGAGAGGACGTACAAATATTACTAAAAGACAGTTACATTCATGCTCGATCTCAAAATATCGATTAGGAATCCTAAGTCTTATACAGATCTACACTATTACCGCTATAAGTCTAACTAGTCTGGAAAATCTTCTAAAAATTGGTATTGATCAAAATATGAGCCGTCATGCCTCTATTATGCGCTTCATGTATTATGTTCGATCTTTACACCATTCGGGATGTAAAGATCTTGGTTCATTTATGAGATCGACATTTTGGTTCAAAAGGATCGAAGAATTACTGTGTGGGATTTTTAACTGCTCCGATCTCCCTGCTGATTATGATTATGGAGAATTGCAAATTGAACCATTGAAGAAATTATGTTATACTCAGAGATCGATACGACACAATACCCATGCATTGACAAACCCTAATATCACATTAGGATATGCACTATTTTTCCCTTGGTCGGTTTTTATCCCAATGGGTTTTTCCAAGCAATGTTTTTAACGAGGCATGTTTGATATACATCAGGAAGCCATTCAAAGGCATAATTTTACTTCTCCGAGCTACAGATACACTTTCGCTTGAGAAGCGGGTTTCGTACTGATGGCTGCTATTTCGTATTTAGCCTGATCGGATTCTTCGACTTGATCAATATCGATCTGGAACATTTCAATCTCGATCTGGAGCATCTCAATCTTGATCAATCCTCATCATTATCGATCGATTCTAGCTGAAGTACACATCAACGCTTTATACGACGCAAATGCTGCGGAATGGATTCAACGGATATGTACTCTTGGATTGAAATATTGAGCATAAATCATTGATCTATAAAGCTCGATCTAGGATCTATAATCTACGATCTCTAATGGGATAAAACCCTTAAGCTAATAAAAATTCCGATTTTATGAGCATAAACTGTCGATCAGAAAACCTTTTAACTGAATTTATTACCAAATTGTCTCGACCAAGACTGAAAGTTGTTGCTACGACTCTTGGCTCGGAAAAGACTTAAGAAATAAAACCGTTTGAGTAAAATCTCTTTTTATAACCCTTTGCTCGGAAATGTCTAAAAGCAAGAGTGAAATTCGTTGATATGACTATATGCTCGAAAAAGGCTTAATAGAAAATTTGAGTAAAACTATTCATTTGGTATAAACTCAGTGCTCGAAAATGTATAATAGTATGGGTTATATATGTTGATATAATTATTTGCTCGAAAAAGATTTAATATAAAAGGATAAATGGCATATTGGGCCCCTCAACTTTGAAGAAGTGGCTTTCCAGTTCAAAAGCATTTGATTTTATTAAGCGTCTCTCATGGATATACAATCTTTTTCCCTTGCTCAGTTTTTATCCCACAAGTTTTTTCCGGGCTAGGTTTTTAATGAGGTATATCCGACGCATCCCAATTTCGAGGTCGATCAGCACCTCTGCTCGGTTTACTTCTACGAGCTTCAGCTACACTTGCACTCGAGAAATGGGGGAGTATTGATGAGGGACATTCCGATTGATATCTACTTCTCCGAGCTTCATCATTACCGATGTTCTTTATTCGTAACAATTTATCATTTTGAGATTTCTAAGATGTGCACTCTTTTTCCCTGGCTCGATTTTTATCCCACTTGGTTTTTCCGAACTAGGTTTTTAATGAGGCATATCCGAAGCACAAAATAATAAAAGCCCTTCATCTACCTTGAGGCAATATCTACTTCTCCGAGCTTCAGCTTCACTTACGCTCGAGAAGTGGGGGAGTATTGATGTGGGCTATTTTAAACGTAAGGCCGGATGAGACGCTTCGAGCTTGTCCAAATCGACCCGACCCGCGATTCATGTCCTATCGATCTAGTAGAAGAATCTGAATGCTTGTTGGGCCATGCAAGTTTCCTAATGCTTGTAGGATACTACTAGGGCTAGAATTATGTTTACTATATAAGTTGGACCCTTCATTATAATAGGGGACACATACTTTAAAAAAGAGCATTGTAATATCTTACTCTAATAAGATAGCTTTTGCTCTCCATTAATTCTACGTTATTATCATTGTTCTTACTTTACTTTTTCTTGTATTGCACCATCCTGAGTAACTTAATCTGCCCTCAAATCTAATCCGATAATATTGATTATACCCTAACAAAATTCAGTTAAATCAATTATTATTATTATAATTAAATAATAATAATAATAATAATAATAATAATAATAATAATAATTATTATTATTATTATTATTATTATTATTATTATTATTATTATTATTATAATTATTATTACTATTATTATTATTATTATTATTATTATTATTATTATTATTATTATTAATTATTATCATTTTAATATTATATTTTGTATTTTTATTATTTCTATTTTATTGTTGTTGTTGTTATTATTATTATTATTATTAATTATTATTATTATTATTATTATTATTACTACTGATATTATTATCGTTATCATTATTATTATTATTATTATTATTATTATTATTATTATTATTATTATTATTATTATCACTTTTTTATTATAATTATTATTACTATTATTATTATTATTTAATATTATTTTTTTATTTTTATGATTTTTATTTTATTGTTATTGTTATTATTATTATTATTGCTATTACTATTACTATTTTTATTATTATTACGATTATTATTATTTGATTATTATTTTTGTATTTTTATTATTTTTACTGTTATATTATTATTGTTATTATTAAAATAATAATAATTATTATTATTATTATTGCTATTACTAATATTATTATTATTATTAATTCTATTATTATTATTATTATTATTATTTTATTTTATTATTGTTATTATTATTATTATTATTTTTTATTATTATTATTTTTTATTATTATTATTATATGTCCCTAACTGTTGAAGACGACTATGAAGGGGAAGGGGGAGGGGGAGGGGACATTTCTGCCCTGACGACTGAAGATGGCCTTACTGTTGCTATCAAACGTGGATTAAAATTTTTTTTTGCGTAATGAAAAACACCTTAAAATATTAGGATTAGATTAAGGGTAAGTTTTGGTCAAATCGGATTTGATCTAATCTATAACATTCACGTAACAAATGTATTACACTTGTTTTGCAATTTGATCTAATGAAAGAAATTAATCATCACAATGTAGTGAATTCAGTTCGAATTCTCGTTAAAAAAATTCTCAAGAAATATGTCCAAACGTTCTTGAAAGGCCGGATTAATAAATTTACTTTATTGATTCTTGTAACTAATAAAATTAAGATCCAATTTCACAATTTAGTTTTTTATTTTTTAATATTATTTCACAATTTGGATATATACCCTTACCGAAATCACGATACGACCTATCAAATTCATTCCACAGGTTCCAAACACTTGCATGCATATGGATGGACTGTTGGGATTCGGTAAGAAAAACAGCCCTAGGCACAGCGGAATATAAAAAAAATTTCTAGGGCCTCTTAAAGAATCTTGCCAGGATATTCTCTAGTTGTATATATATGAACATAAATTAATGACAGTATAAGTTTTCTCGTTTATACCTGTCTCCTTGCAAATCCTAGGCTAGCAATATGAGCTCTGAATTCTGACCCCGGTTGATCGACCCACACCTTTTGGTAGCGCCCCACGTGTTGCGCCTCTACGAGTTGATACACCACAATATCACGAAAATTAATATACCTAATCGACTAGAACATAGGCTATATTAATATCTAGGTTTTAGGAACGATTTGGGAACAAAAACGAAGACAAAAAAATTCTTCCACAGGGAAGAACAGTTCGGCCGATCTGGTAGGGAGAGGGAGAGAGAATTTTTCTTTGCTCAATTTTTGCTTAAGGAGTTGTGTGAAAAATAACTAGAAGAAGGCTACTTATAGTTATCTCCCTAACCTAGTCCTATTAGGACTAGGTCTTCTCTCTCCTACATGGGCCATGGCCTTCTTTAATTAGAAGACTAAGTCTTCTAATTAATTCATGGCCCATATTAATTAATCTTTCAGGGCTTTATTTAATCTCCCAATTAAATAGCCCAATTAATTAAATCATCTCCCAATTAATTAATTAAACTCCAAGTCTAATTAAATTAATTATTCCATTAATTAATTAAATCCTAATTAATTAATTTACTCATAAATTAAATTCCAATTTAATTTATAATCTTGATCCAATTCCAATTGGATCCATTTTCGTTCCATATGGGTCGACCCAGTCGACCCACCCATTTAATCGACCCAGTCGATTTTGACCCAGTCGACCCAGTTGACTGGTTCGTTCCTGTTTCCTCGCTTTCGCTACTTGTGTATTGTGTATGCCCCCGTAGGTTCACCACATAATTGGCCGTGGGTTGTAATTAAATATTATTTAATTACTCGAGCAATTAATACTCTAAATTAATCGAACACTCTGTCGATTAATCATTCCAAAATTAGCACCCCTGCTAATTTGGGAATTCTCCCACACTCCACGGTCGATGTCCAGTCACAAGCCCATGGAGCCCAATCACTGGTGAATTAATTCAGTGAACCTTTTATCATTTACAATTTCCATATACGACAAAATCTCTCCATCGATCAATCTCCCAGTCGAGACTTAAGGGTATGGTATTTTATCGAATTCCCTTTTCTTTTGTCTTGACCTTATGTACTCTGGTCTTGAAATAAATTCTCTTTTACTTAATCTTTATGAGCTACTTACATAAAGTCGTCAGGTACCTTGGCCAAGGATTTTTTTTTACCAGAATTAATTTCTCACAGAAATCCATAGGAGAATTTCCCAACCTATCAAGTCGGGTCAATGGATCCTTTGTTGATGATATGAATCTGCATACGAGTTCCTCTATACCCAACATGAGTCCACAGAGACTTTCTGGTTATCCCCAGTCAATCGGAACTCATATCAAAGTATAGATGTTCTCGCACCAGATAAACCCTATCATCTCAAGTTGTTAGGGATCGTTCCTCGTATACTATTGTAAATTGGAATAACTTCAACCCCGATATGCGACTACCGCTTCCATGGTGAGTTATTTCCTAATTGGGGTATTCAGTGCACTTGCCATCCCAGCAAGCCACCCACTTATGTGTATCGACTATCCCAGTCACGCTCGTGGACCCCAGCGTCCTCCAGTTCATCGGAGAATACACAACAGTGAGAGTCTAACCGAATCCAACGATGTCCTATCTCGATTGGATTCTACGACTCTTGAATATGTTCTAGATCACGGCCTTAGAGATCAGTCCACGGGTTGTCCCATAGCCCTGTGATCTAAGGACTTCTATCCTTATGCGTAGACAAATATTACATAAGATAAAGTTGACCATTTAATAAAAGTGCATTTATTAATCTAAATTGAATAGTTCCTCATTAATTACAATTAATGCTAGCCATACAGCTGGCTTGCAGGACACTATTTCTATCAATCTCCCACTTGTCCTAAAGCCAGTCTTTTATGTTCTTGAGTCCCATCTTATGCAGATGTTTCTCAAATGCCTTTTGAGGCAGAGGCTTCGTTAGCGGGTCCGCCGTATTATCTTCTGAGTCGACACGTTCCATCTTAATGTCTCCTCTACCAATGATATCTCTTGTCACGTGGTATCGTCTCTGTACGTGCTTGGATTTCTGATGAGATCTCGGCTCCTTTGCTTGCGCTATTGCCCCATTATTATCGCAGAAGATAGTAATGGGCTCAGCAATGCTAGGTATCACATCCAATTCCTGGATGAAGTTCCTCATCCAAACACCTTCCTTTGCTGCGTCACTCGCGGCAATGTATTCTGCTTCAGTGGTTGAATCCGCGGTTGTTTCCTGCTTGGAGCTCTTCCAGCTAACCGCACCACCATTGAGGCAGAAAACGTATCCTGATGTCGACTTGAAGTCGTCTACATCACATTGGAAGCTCGAGTCTGTATAGCCTTCCAATTTCAATTCTCCTTCGCCGTATACCAAGAACAATTCCTTAGTCCTTCTCAGGTACTTCAGAATCGCCTTTACGGCTATCCAGTGCTGCTCACCTGGATCAGACTGGTAGCGACTTGTAACGCTAAGAGCGTACGCTACGTCTGGTCTCGTACATAGCATACCATACATTATGCTTCCTATCGCGGATGCATATGGTACTCGAGACATATTGCTTCTCTCTTCAGGCGTCTTTGGGGCCATAGACTTGGAGAGTGCAATCCCATGTCTCATTGGAAGCAATCCTCTCATGGATTCTTCCATACTAAATCTTTTCAGGATTTTGTCTATGTACTGGGATTGGGAGAGGCCCAGCAGTCCTTTTGATCTATCTCGGTAGATCCTTATACCTAGTACAAAGGATGCTTCTCCCATATCCTTCATCGAGAATTGTGTAGACAACCATGCTTTAGTTTCAGACAATGCTTTCACATTGTTTCCAATGAGAAGAATGTCGTCAACGTAAAGCACCAAAAATTCAACTGTACTCCCACTGATCTTCTTGTACACGCAAGGTTCGAACATGTTCTTGATGAACCCAAAAGTTTGGATTGTCTCATCAAAACGAATGTTCCAACTTCGGGAAGCTTGCTTTAGTCCATAAATGGACCTCTGGAGTTTGCACACCTTGTGTTCATCTCCTTTGGATGCATATCCTTTTGGTTGCTCCATGTAGATCTCCTTATCAATGTCTCCATTGAGAAAGGCAGTCTTTACATCCATTTGCCATATCTCGTAGTTATACCACGCAGCTATGGCCAGCAAGATCCGAATGGATTTGGGCATTGCGACGGGCGAGAAGGTCTCCTCAAAGTCGATACCTGGTCTTTGAGTGTATCCTTTTGCCACTAGTCGCGCCTTGTAGGTAATCACCTCTCCGTTCACTCCAAGCTTTCGCTTATAGATCCACTTGCAACCCACGGGAGCCACTCCCACTGGTGGATCTACCAAGGCCCAGACCTTGTTTGAGTGCATGGAGTCCAGTTCGGATTCCATGGCTTCGCGCCATTTTCCCGAGTCTATGTCTAGCATAGCCTCTTCGTAAGTCCTTGGGTCGGTTAGAGACTGTCCAGTCTCATGCAGCAGACCGTAGTACCTTTCGGGTTCTCTACGTTGTCTTTCTGACCTACGAAGTATCGGTGTACGTTCTGGTGCACTTTCATGCTCTTGTTCTCCCACTGCCTGTGGTGACGGGTCAGCTTGATCGACCTCTAAGGCCTTTTCAGCTTCAGTGACCTCATCCAGTTCTACGTTATTTTCTTTCTTGTCCACCAAGAAATCCTTCTCCAAGAAGTGAGCGTTCCTCGAGACAAACGTTGTTTGCCTTGTAGGATCGTAGAACTCGTATCCTATTGAGTTTTCCGGATACCCCACGAATTTGCACAAAGTGGATTTAGTCTCCAATTTATCTCCCACTAGCTTTTTAACGTAAGCGGGAGATCCCCATATGCGCATGAATGCGTATGAGGGTGCATTGCCAAACCATAGTTCGTATGGTGTCTTTTCTACGGATTTTGAAGGTACCATATTCAGTATCTTCGTTGCCGTGAGGAGGGCATGTCCCCAAAATGAAAGAGGTAAGTCAGTGGCACTCATCATGGATCGAACCATGTCCATCAAGGTTCGATTCCTTCTCTCTGCTACTCCATTTAATTGGGGTGTTGCAGGAGGAGTCCACTGCGATAATATTCCATGCTCCACAAGATAATTCAGAAATTCGTTACTAAGAAATTCTCCACCTCGGTCAGAACGAAGAGCCTTTATCGTATGACCAAGTTGATTCTCTACTTCCATCTTGAATTCTTTGAATCGCTCAAAGGCTTCAGACTTGTGTTTCAACAAGAACACATATCCATAACGACTAAAGTCGTCAGTGAAAGTGATGAAGTAGTCATAACCCCCTCGGGCGCTTTTTCTTAGTGGTCCACACACGTCAGTATGTATTAAGTCCAATGTTTGCTTGGCTCGCTCAGGGTTTCCTTTAAATGGCAACTTAGCCATTTTACCCTTCAAACATGGTTCACATGTTGGCATTTCATCAATGCGATTGATTTCAATCGCGCCAGATGATGCTAACTTTTGAATCCTTGACTTAGATATATGTCCAAGTCTAGCGTGCCATAATTGGGCAGATATTTCATTATCTTGTTTCCTTTTGTTTTGTTGTACATGCATCACTAACTTAGGTGGTTCAACGGTATATAGTCCATCTTTTAATGTACCAGTGAAAAACATATTATCATTCATGAATAACGAAAAGGAACCTTTATTAATAGTAAAATTAAAACCTTCATTATCCAAAACAGGAATTGAAATAATGTTTTTCACTAAACCAGGTACATAAAGAACGTTCCTAAGGACTAATTTATTACCACCTAAATCTAACTCCACTTCGCCTATGGCCTCGGCAGCAGCTCTAGCTCCATTGCCAAATCTCAGGATCCAATCCCCTGGCCTAAGTGGCCTTGTTGCTCCCATCACCTGTAAATCATTACAAAGATGAGAACCACAAGCAGTGTCTAGCACCCATGATGCACAGTTAATTGATAAATTAACTTCAACAAGGAATATACCTTTCGAGCTCTCGAAGAACTCTTTGCAGTTCCTCTTCCAGTGTCCAGGTTTCTTGCAGTAGAAACATTTTTGTTCACCAGACGAAGCTTTACGCTTCTCTCCCTTCCCTATGGGCCCAGATGGTGCTTTGCCTTTGCTTGAAGAAGCACTCCCCTTCCCCTTCCCTTTCTTTGTCCTTTTGGACTTGGATTGGGTCGAGGTAGCAACCATCACTGGCTTCTCTCTTTTCATGGAAGCCTCGGCACTGGTGAGCATATTAGCCAACTCGTGAAGTTCAACATTCATCTTGTGCATGTTGTAGTTCACTACGAATTGTTCGAATGATCTTGGCAACGATTGGAGGATTATATCCTGGCAGTAGGTCTTGTCCATCTTTACGTCAAGATGACCAAGCTTTTCAATAAGCCCAATCATCTTGATGCAGTGAGATCGAACATCAGCACCTTCAGCCATCCTCGTTTGTTGCAAAGTCTTGGCAGTTTCATACCGCTCATATCTACTTTGCACCCCAAATAATCCATTCAGGTGCGTGTAGATTTCAAAAGAAGACTTCATATGCTCGTGCTGCTTTTGAAGTTCATTCGACATGGATGCCAACATGAGACAACGTGACTGCAAGTCATCGTCAAGCCATAAATCCAAGGCTTCTTTCTCAGCTTCATCGGAATCCTTAACAAGTTCGGGAGGGGGCCCATCAAGGACAAAACCTCGCTTTTCAGAAGCGAGAATGATCTTAAGGTTCCTGACCCAGTCATGGAAGTTTGGTCCAGTTAATTTGTTATGTTCAAGTATGATGGAAATCGGATTCTTAGACATTATATCTACAAAACGACGATAGAAGAAATAAATACGCGAAAGATAAATTTAAAATGCACAATTTACAAACATGGATTTTATTTGTAAATTACTCCCACTATTTTAATCAAAATCTTATGCCCCCACATAAGTTTCGGGAATTTAAAATATCCTAGCGGGCTTAAGGCCCAAATGCAATCTCCTAGTACCCACGACTCGTTGGCCATACTATTTGATCCACTTGGTGGTCGACTACGTCAACGGTTAACCATCGCAGCTAACCCTTAAGTTCATTTAGCCTCGTTTTTCGATATGGACCCACGACTCATGAGACATCCATATTTACTAGCGTTAAATCATGTCCAATACTCGTGAAGAGAAATAGTTCAATCCTAGACGCCCCACGACTCGTGAGACAGCGCCTAAAACCTTGCTATCCCCTCCCTTGGCACTAAACTCGTGCATCGAGGCAATAGACATATTATCTTCCTATAGCTCGACCCACGACTCGTGAGACATCGAGATATATTCGTACAATATGCCTAAGACCTAGTAATTGGATAGGCTCGGACCATAGACACTATTCATATGCGCCCGTTATTCGATTTAATATTCTAATTGAATTTTAAGTTCAATTGGAGGTTTCTAAGTGTGCGAGGTCTCATCAGATTATGCTTATCTTGTTTACGTTTTCTATCCTAAGCATGCATCTCATACATCAAAGAATAATGTGCGAAAAAGTAAACATTCATCACCTAGCAAGATATGATTGGTCGATTGCCCATCCTATGCGATCCATCACGAGCCATGTGATGAATCAATTGGTCAGTCTAGGGTGAAAATTAAATGTCCTAACTATTACAATTTTAAACCCATACATCATGGCCCTTCTTGTAATATCCAGCTTGAATGGGCCTCCATGTAATGAATTGGGCCTCCATGTCCTTCAAGGTAAATGGGCCTCCATGTGGATCTCCAAGTCTTCATGAGGTCTTCTCGGCTCCAAGCCTAGTCTAAGTCTAATTTATAAAAATAAATGGTCCTATTCTATTACATTTGTTTGCGCAAGCAAGGGCACCAATCAGGCCCATTTAATTACAACCCAAAATTAAATAAACCAAAAACTACACAGGGCTTAAGGGCAAAATCGACCAATCCACATATTCACTCAAGAACATGCATAAATTCACATAAGGGCAAAAATGTAAATTTACCGGCTCCATTAATTTTAATTCATAAAATTTATCCAAGTCAATTAATTTTGAATTAACAATTAACCTCTAAGATTAATTAGCTCTTACTTGAGCTCCAAGTAATCTACAAATCCCATCTTGATTAAGATTGGTTAATTAAGGTAATCTAAATCTCTAAGATTCTTACCTTATCCAAAACTCTAAGTTTCCCAATATTCCTAAATCTCCAAGATTCTCAAGATAATCCTATTTTGATTAGATTAGTTTAATTAAGGTAGTGATTAATTCTAACAGAATAACTACCTTATCCAAAAACTCCAAGTTTCCTAATCTTCTAAAATTCTCCAAGATTTTCAGGACATCCAAAATAGGCAGAATTAGAGTCCAACCAGAAATCAACCAGACGAGGCCAATCTCGGACTGCCACGTAGGACAGCCCACGCGCGACCACCAAGGCGGCGCGTGAGCTGCCTGCGGCAGCAGCCGCGTGCGGCAGCGAGCAGCCGCGCACAGCAGCGCGCAAACAGCAGCCAGAAGGCTGCTGCTGCGCGCGGCGTGTGCGGCCAGCGTGCTGCCAGCACGCTGCCGTTGGCAGCGGCTTGCGGTGGCCGCCCAGCCGCGGTGCGCTGCCGCGCACCGCCGCGTGCCACCGCGAGTCGGATCTAATAAAAAAAAAAATTTTGTTTCTTCGATTACCCACAGATTTAATTCAACAAACCCAGTCAATTAAACCTTAATTCAAAATAACATCAACATGATAAAATTTTCGAATCCTAAATTAAACATTAACTCCAAGTTAATTATAAAGTCCTAAAACATGCAAAATAATAGAACTAGCCACATAAATCAAACATATGATTTAATAAACACAGAATTTGCAGATTCATATATATACAAAGCCTAGAGTTGGCTCTGATACCACTGTTGGGATTCGGTAAGAAAAACAGCCCTAGGCACAGCGGAATATAAAAAAAATTCCTAGGGCCTCTTAAAGAATCTTGCCAGGATATTCTCTAGTTGTATATATATGAACATAAATTAATGACAGTATAAGTTTTCTCGTTTATACCTGTCTCCTTGCAAATCCTAGGCTAGCAATATGAGCTCTGAATTCTGACCCCGGTTGATCGACCCACACCTTTTGGTAGCGCCCCACATGTTGCGCCTCTACGAGTTGATACACCACAATATCACGAAAATTAATATACCTAATCGACTAGAACATAGGCTATATTAATATCTAGGTTTTAGGAACGATTTGGGAACAAAAACGAAGACAAAAAAATTCTTCCACAGGGAAGAACAGTTCGGCCGATCTGGTAGGGAGAGGGAGAGAGAATTTTTCTTTGCTCAATTTTTGCTTAAGGAGTTGTGTGAAAAATAACTAGAAGAAGGCTACTTATAGTTATCTCCCTAACCTAGTCCTATTAGGACTAGGTCTTCTCTCTCCTACATGGGCCATGGCCTTCTTTAATTAGAAGACTAAGTCTTCTAATTAATTCATGGCCCATATTAATTAATCTTTCAGGGCTTTATTTAATCTCCCAATTAAATAGCCCAATTAATTAAATCATCTCCCAATTAATTAATTAAACTCCAAGTCTAATTAAATTAATTATTTCATTAATTAATTAAATCCTAATTAATTAATTTACTCATAAATTAAATTCTAATTTAATTTATAATCTTGATCCAATTCCAATTGGATCCATTTTCGTTCCATATGGGTCGACCCAGTCGACCCACCCATTTAATCGACCCAGTCGATTTTGACCCAGTCGACCCAGTTGACTGGTTCGTTCCTGTTTCCTCGCTTTCGCTACTTGTGTATTGTGTATGCCCCCGTAGGTTCACCACATAATTGGCCGTGGGTTGTAATTAAATATTATTTAATTACTCGAGCAATTAATACTCTAAATTAATCGAACACTCTGTCGATTAATCATTCCAAAATTAGCACCCCTGCTAATTTGGGAATTCTCCCACACTCCACGGTCGATGTCCAGTCACAAGCCCATGGAGCCCAATCACTGGTGAATTAATTCAGTGAACCTTTTATCATTTACAATTTCCATATACGACAAAATCTCTCCATCGATCAATCTCCCAGTCGAGACTTAAGGGTATGGTATTTTATCGGATTCCCTTTTCTTTTGTCTTGACCTTATGTACTCTGGTCTTGAAATAAATTCTCTTTGACTTAATCTTTATGAGCTACTTACATAAAGTCGTCAGGTACCTTGGCCAAGGATTTTTTTTTACCAGAATTAATTTCTCACAGAAATCCATAGGAGAATTTCCCAACCTATCAAGTCGGGTCAATGGATCCTTTGTTGATGATATGAATCTGCATACGAGTTCCTCTATACCCAACATGAGTCCACAGAGACTTTCTGGTTATCCCCAGTCAGTCGGAACTCATATCAAAGTATAGATGTTCTCGCACCAGATAAACCCTATCATCTCAAGTTGTTAGGGATCGTTCCTCGTATACTATTGTAAATTGGAATAACTTCAACCCCGATATGCGACTACCGCTTCCATGGTGAGTTATTTCCTAATTGGGGTATTCAGTGCACTTGCCATCCCAGCAAGCCACCCACTTATGTGTATCGACTATCCCAGTCACGCTCGTGGACCCCAGCGTCCTCCAGTTCATCGGAGAATACACAACAGTGAGAGTCTAACCGAATCCAACGATGTCCTATCTCGATTGGATTCTACGACTCTTGAATATGTTCTAGATCACGGCCTTAGAGATCAGTCCACGGGTTGTCCCATAGCCCTGTGATCTAAGGACTTCTATCCTTATGCGTAGACAAATATTACATAAGATAAAGTTGACCATTTAATAAAAGTGCATTTATTAATCTAAATTGAATAGTTCCTCATTAATTACAATTAATGCTAGCCATACAGCTGGCTTGCAGGACACTATTTCTATCATGGACACTATCAAGTACTTATGCATTATGCATAGAGAATACTGAGTGTGTCTTTTTTTTTTCTCTCCTCTAAAAAGATAAGTTTGAGACTGAGATAATTTACCAAAACGACAAAGTCGGGCAGCTGAGCAGGGCTGGCGCGCGTGTGGTTTACCCATATGACCATCTTTATAAACACTTATACCAAATATTTACTCATAAGTTCATATAGCCACACTAAAAACATTTGAGAAGGACTACAACGAAACAAATCATTGATAGTAGGGGATTAAAATGTTAAGAAAAATATAGGAGGACTAAACTATAAAAACAAGTACACGGAGGACCACAAGTGATATTCACCCAAATATTAATTTGTGAATTTCTCCGCAATTTATGAGATATTGAAGCGCACAAGAAATGCATAATTTGACGTACGTATATTCATCTTCTACAATTTTCAAGTAGAAACTCGATCGATCAATCGATCACCACACATAAAAGCGAACAAGAATCGCTTTGTGATCATATTGGCAAGATTGAGGCCCCAAAACCAAAAGGTTATTAGTTAAATTCCCTTTAATGTGGATTTTTCTCCTGATTTAATACTAGTGTTTAATAATTATAATTCAGTATTATTGATGTAATTATATTGATCGTGTAATTAATGATCGTTTCCCTAAAAAAAATATTGTATAGATTTGTGAAACAAGTTAAAGAAACTAAAAAATAATTTAAGCTATCTAGTTTATAATCTAACAACAATGTAAAAATAAAGTCATCACGTTGGTGAATTGTCAAGCCGGACTAGTTTGAGTCGTTGTTAATGTTTTCACAATGGACATGGCCCTCATAAATGAATTAATGGCAATTTATTATGACATTTTACCCTCGGTATTAAGATAATATGACACTTTATCCCTTTTATATTAATTTACCGTCTATGTTATGAAAAATGTGGCAATTTACTCCCATATGTTACAAAATATTTTTCATGTCCACTCTTAATTTTAACAAGTGAGTTACACTCTATGTGTCGGGTGGGTAAATTGCTTCTTTAAAAAGTTTATAAGAGATCAATTATAAAAATTATTTTTGATCAATCATGATTTTCATATATAGTGTTTGACCCCGAATGTCATAATCAATTTTGGGAATTTAAAAGTTACTAAAATGTCTTGTTACAAAAAGTTAGGCAAATTATCCTCACCATAATGGGAAAATAGGATAAATGGTCTTACAATTACTAGTAATTCCCAAATTCTATTAATTAATAAAATATAGGAATAATATACAGAATTAGAGATATAGCTTCAGATTCATATACTTATATAAACAAACCCTTGGGAAACCAAAAAAAATATACTTATATAAACACATATTCACCCATCAATTCACTAATTATACATTACGAGCGCCTTAAGCTTAAACAGTATCACTTACACATTAAATTCAAATATAGAACTTCGATTTGGACTTATCGAGTTAAATCACAGTCAAAATATAGTATAATGTAATTGAATTTTGCAGCAATAATTAAGTAGATTGCTCAAGCATTTCAACATAAACATCACATGCAAATAAAAAATAAAAATAAATGAAATTACTTAATTTTGTAGAGCTACAGAAGCTGAAAAAGCGGAAAGTTCTGGCATGAAGCAAGGTACACGTGGCGAGATTTGAGACGAGGACTCGGTAAATGAGGTATTTGGGAATTTGGGATATTTAATATTTTATTTTATTAATTTGTCTATGTATTACAAAATATTTTTTATGTTATCTCTTAATTTTGGTTATTGAGTTACACTCTCCGATTGGAGAGAGTAAATTGCTTCTTTAAAAAGTTTATAAGAAATCAATTATAAAAATTATTTTTGATCAATCTTGATTTTCATAGTATTTGATTCCGAATGTCATAATCAACTTTTAAATTTGGGGGATTCTAGGGTGCCGCTACGTTAGGTCCCGCTAATACCACATTAGGTGGTATTATCACACAATGTGTATCACATTGTATGGTATAAGGAGTATAATTTATACCATAGAATGTGACACACATTGTATGGTAATACCACCTAATGTGATATTAGCGGCACCTAACGTAGCGACACCCTAAAATATTCCTTAGAATTTAGAAGTTACTAGGCAAATTATCCTCACCATAATGGGAAAATAGGATAAATGGTCTTTCAACTAATTAACACGTTTTTTTTCTTTTTTGAATTAACCAAACCAAATAGTTAACACGTTCACATTTCGCTATTATTATTAAAAGACAAAATATACGAATTAACAGCTGTAACAATTCTGCAAGTGCGAAAATCAAGCAATTTATTGTATCAATATTACTGCATGTTGCTATCAAACGTGAATGTCATAATCAGCTTTGAGAATTTAGAAGTTACTAGGCAAATTATCCTCACCATAATGGGAAAATAGGATAAATGGTCTTTCAACAAGTTAACATGTTCACATTTCACGTTTATTGAAAGACAAATAATTGTAACCACAAGATGTCAAGTTCATTAACTATTTCAATAATAATTGAAAATCAGCTTTCTATAAATAGATTAGATTAGGTAGTATTGCTGCATGTCTTAAAATCCTCCACTACACTATATATAGAGCCAATTAAAATCCTCAAGCATATAAATAATTATTTAATTTGGTCTAAATGGATTCGCAATATGAAAACTTAGCTCAATGTGAACCTTGCTTAATCAAACGTCAAGATTTCCCGAAGGAATTTGTTTTTGGAGCTGCAGGCTCAGCTTATCAGGTTAATTAATTAATTAATTAATAATTATTTGTCTTTTTTATTTTTATTTTTATTTTTAATGTTGTTAACATATTTCTTGTTAATTTTATGTAAGAAATAATGTTTATTAATTATTCTTTTGTGTTTATAATGTAGTATGAAGGTGGAGCTACAGCTGGAGGAAGAGGCCCTAGCACATGGGATACATTCACTCTCATTCGACCGGGTCTCCTTTTTTTTTTTTTTTTCTCGTTTTAATGCTTGACAAATTAAAGGAGTGGATAATTATTAAAAGTGATTTTTAACTTTTTAATCGCATTATTTAACAGATGAATTGAACTAAGTTCATTTGTCTAAATTTGACTTAATTAAAATTAAGGGTGAATCAGTATCTTAATGTGAGACTTTTATTCTCGACACGGACAAAGATTTGTGACTAGCACATGCATTTTTAGTTTTATGACGGATCGAAAAGTATATATATATATACTTGACCTCTTACTCTCTAATCGATAATTAATACATTAAACTTTTCACAAATTTTTGTAGTTAATTTATATTGCTCGAATAAAAATTGACTTACAAGAATTGGTCAATATAATATTAAAATTAAATTTGCAAGAGAATAATATTTGACTTACAAGAATTGGTCAATTTAATATTAAATTAATTTTTGCAAGAGAATATTGCATGTGGATTTAATTAACTTGTTGAATATTGGGTTTACTTCGTAAATTATATGGTGGCAGACAAAATTGAGGATGGAAGCAGTGGAAGTGTTGCTGTTAACCAGTATAACTTGTACAAGGTATTTATTAATTTGTTAAAATAATTATATTCTTGGATATATGCTCGATTCAGGTTCATTAACTAATTTGTTTTGTTTCGTCGATTTTATTTATTTATTTAATTAATTGAGTAACTAAGAACATCAATCTCCAATGCTTCAAACGGAGGGGGAGTGGGTGAGAGAGGGGAGAAATTGAGTGATCTCCGAGGGGAGCTGTCGGGAGCCTCGGTCGGTGGGCAGTTTCTTTCTTTTGTTATTTAATTAATTTATTTTATAATAAATACTATTATTAATTTTATTTTAAAAAAAGTAGTAATATTAATTTTATTTTATTACTTTTATAATTGTAACTTTTATCTAATAAACTTAACACTAATTGATCACATTAATGTTTGAACCTTAATAAAATTGTAAGAAAATATAATTTGTCTATTATTTAAAATTTTGTGAATTTACCTTTAATTTCTGGTAATTTAGAATAACGTAACTAAAAATAAATTTTTGGAAATTAAATACATTGAAATTAAATATGATTTATGGATTCAAACAATATAATCCTAACAATTATATATTGAAAAAATCATAAATAAATCCGATTAAATTTGGCCAAACGCCGTTTAAATTTAGTGTCAATGTTTTCCTTTCATTTTCTTTTCATTTAACCCAATCAGATTCATCATTGTTTACCTGGAAGAACAAGCCCTAACTTTTTTTTCTTGAAAATCTTTTTCTTTTGAATTAGAATTTTGTAAGTATATATTTATATATAACAATATATCGATGAATACTCAGTCAAGAAAATATTTACAACAAAAGGAAAAAGGAATATAGAATATTTCGCATAATCATTAGACTGAATGTCAAAATACCAAACTGAGGATTGACGCAAAAGGAAAGCCTAATTATGCATATTTCCTTTTGTGTTCACGAAATTCACGAGCCGAACAAGTTTATGATCGAGCGCGACTCGTTGACAATTCTTTTGAGTCTTACGTCATGTTCAAGTTCAACCGAGCCTGTGCCGAGCATTATCCGAACCGAGTACCTAGTCAGACCAAAAATTGACCCACAAATTGTGACATTTTCGAATTTTGGTTACCTTTAATATTTCCTCTTTAATTTGGAAATATTCTCAAAACACCAAAATTATTTATCTATTTGCATTTGGAAATTAGAAAAGATGCAATTACAAATATTTATACACTTAATAAGCATTGGTTTCACCTTGTGATTCCATGAAATTCAAATAAAGTATGGATATTTAACTAAAAATATATTTTTAACATTTTTCAGGATGATGTGAAGCTTGCTAAGAAAACAGGTTTAGATGCCTACAGATTTTCTATTTCATGGTCTCGTATATTGCCAGGTATTTCCAAATGTCCAATCATTTTTAGTATCTATAATAAACAAAATATCTTCTAATTTTTTATTTTTTTTGGTACAAATAATATTTGAAATTGCTGACATAAATAGGTGGAAAATTAAGTGCTGGAATTAACAAAGAAGGAATCAAGTACTACAACAATCTCATAGACTCACTCTTAGCCGAAGGTTATTTCGATTATTTCATAAACATATTTAGTCATGTTATATTTTTAAATAAATGTTTTTTTGCTCTTTTTATTACATATATAATATTGTTTTATTTATATATAGGTATCCAGCCGTACGTGACTCTCTTTCACTGGGATCTTCCCCAGGCATTGGAACATGAATATGGTGGCTTTCTAAGTCACAAAATTGTGTAAGATACCAATTTAATCTTAAATTTAATTTTCTTTACAAAAAATATTAAAAATATTTTAATCTATTACGTACAGACAAGATTTTTGTGATTTTGCGGAAGTGTGTTTCTGGGAATTTGGCGATAGAGTGAAACATTGGATCACAACAAATGAAGCATGGACTTACACTTTTAAAGGGTACGTAAATGGCACATTTCCACCCGGTCGAGGTTCGACCGAAGTCGAGCCCCAAACAGGTCATCAAATTGGTTACAAGGGATCTTGGAAAAAACATGCATGTACCCATGGAGATCCGGGCAAAGAACCTTATGTTGTGGCACATCATTTCATTCTTGCTCATGCAAAAGCGGTTGATTTGTATCGAAGACAATTTCAGGTGAGAAACAATCACGGATCAAAATTTCGATACATTTTCATCGTAAACACCAAAAATGTTATATTTTCGAGTCAACCGAGAAACGAAATTTGATGAAGAAATTTAATTTCATAATACAAGTTTGAAGAAAATTCAATTAAATAAGTATTAATCATAATTAATTATGCAGACATATCAATGTGGGGAGATTGGAATGACTAATAATGTAAATTGGTATGAACCACTCAATCCCTACTGTGAAGAGGATAAGAAGGCTGCTTTACGAGCTGTCGATTTTATGTTTGGATGGTAAGAACATTTTATACGTGGCACTTTATTCCATATATTATAATAATGTTGGCAAAAACCGGTTTTAAGATTATCAAAACTTGAATACAAAATTGAAACTGAAACAAACAAACCAATATGAACGGTAAAGGAAAATATAATTAGTTATATAAACCGAACAGATAAATTGAAATCAACTTATCTCACAATTCTGTATAGTAACAGAATTGATCCAAACCAAATCGCAGAATTATTTCTGCTTGCCTTGAAGAAATTATCGACCCACTTCCGGTGCAATTGGGAATCACGAACACTTCTCCCAGGATAATTTGATTACAAGAATTCCTCCACTGCACAGTAGCAGAAATTCCACCTCGAAGAACACTCAAAAGCAGAAAAGTAACCCAGAACTATTTTTCTTAGAGAGGATTTCGAGTGAGAGAGAACAGATTGTAGTTTCTGTTGGTGTGATTTTCAGAGCTGAAAGGCACTGATATATATAGGACTAGGGGGGAGCCTTTGGCCATTAAAAATCGCCCATTAAATCTAAAAAAACGGCTGAAACGTTTTTTTGATTTAATTTCCGTAACTGCCTTACTTTAAATTCCGTAACTGAAAGCTGCAGAATTAACTTTGAGACTGTTACTGTTTCAATTTCGAATTTTTAAATTCAAATTTAAATTTAATTCGAAATTCCTCCAAAAAGATAAGTCCGAGACGAGACAATTCGCCCAAACGCCCGAGCCCAGCCCAGCCCAGCCCAGCTCAGTTCAGATCAGATCAGATCAGATCCGAGCAGAGTCGAGTCGGGTCGGGCGGGCGGCGGCGCGCGTGTGGTGTATTCATATGATCCCCTTTGTAAAGACTTATACCAAGTCTAAACACTTAAGTTCATATATACTAGTACAAACAATTAATAAAAGTCAATGTGGGACATATGAAGAGTTTGTAACTCTTCAACTTCCTCACAAGGCCTTTAATAGTCTTGGACCAATGAGGGACAAGCCCACATACAATTATCTTTTATTGAAAATTAATTTCCCCAATTTATCTATATATATATAATTTTATCTATGGATTCCAACCTTTTAATTAGGTATCCATCCATATAATTACAACAATCCCCCACAAATCCATAGAAAAATAATCTACTAGGATTACCGCAATGTGCTTTCAGCAATGGTACCTTCCGGTTTGAACCACTGCCTAAGTTATCCAACTTATGCTACCACAGGGACAAATGGATCTAAGCCTTGAATTTGGACCTTGATGTGGTAGCGTCCATTGGTAACAACACATTACTTGTTATGTGTTAATCTTTAGGTTTGACACTATAGGCCATGTGTCCCGATCCTGTATCATGAACGTTGTTGAGGAATAACCCTATTTCCTCTAGTCGCGGCCAAACAACTACATTCACTTAGTTGAGCGTCTCAGGATGTACTGCTAGCATCCCGTCTTTACAGACTTGACCTCATTCAGTGTTAATACACTTACTAGATTAGCAGTAGTCAGCTCCTATCAGGTATATCAGGGGATAGACTCAGATACTTAGTATCAGTCTTAGTTAGGAGCAACTTTTATATACCCAGCAGTTTGTTTATACCACATTGAACCTTCCTTGTGGGATCTCCACTTGGTAGGTTGGGTTGCCACTGCTTGTATATCAGTTTAGGGTTTTCAGTCCCATCCCCAGCCTGGATTTCTGTACTAAGGACAAATCTAGTCCTTTAGTTAAAGGGTCTGCCACATTGTCTTTGGTACCAACAAAGTCAACGACTATGACCCTATCAGACACAAGTTCCCTTATAGACTTTAGTCTAACTTGGATGTGTCTTTTGGTCTTTTGATTATATTTTTGGCTTTTAATCTTTGCAATTGTGGTTTGAGAATCACAATGCACCACGACTGCTGGAAGAGGCAAGCTAATCATGGGTAATTGGATTAATAACCCATGTAGCCATTCAGCTTCAGTCCCTGTCGTGTCTAAAGCACATAATTCGGCCTCAAATGTAGACCGAGTCACCAAGGTTTGCTTGGTTGACTTCCAGGAGACAGCGCCCCCACCAAGGGTAAAAACGTAACCCGTACACCCATTGCTTCCGGAGTTCTTGGCTATCCAGCTAGCGTCACTATACCCTTCAAGTACTGCAGGGAACCTGCCATATTGAAGAGATAGTGATACTGTGCCCTTCAGATACCTTAGTACCCGGTCAAGAGCTCCCCAATGGGTTCGATTTGGACAACTTGTATATCTTGCTAACTTCGAGACTGCAAACGAAATGTCTGGTCTCGTGCCATTTGCCAGATATTGCAAGCTTCCAATAATTTGTGAATATCTTAATTGAGAGACAGGAACACCACTTTCATTTTTAAAGAGAGCCACTGAAGGATCATATGGTGTTTTGGCAATTTTACATTCTTTATAGCCAAATTTCTCAATTATCTTCTCAACATAGTGAGATTGAGAAACTGCTATACCCTCAGTTGATCGAGTCAACTTGAGTCCAAGAATTACATTTGCCACACCCATATCCTTCATTTCAAACTTACTCTTTAAGAACGACTTGGTTTCATTTATTATCTCAATATTAGATCCAATCAATAGAATATCATCAACATACAGACATAAAACAATACATTTATCACCTTTAACTTTACAGTAGATGCACTTATCATTATCATTTACAACGAAGCCAAAAGATAAAATAGTTTTATCAAACTTTTCATGCCATTGTTTAGGAGCTTGTTTCAAACCATATAGTGATTTAACAAGCTTGCAAACTTTTCGCTCATTTCCAGAAGCTACAAATCCCTCTGGCTGATCCATATAGATTTCTTCCTCGAGATCACCATACAGGAATGCTGTTTTAACATCCATTTGGTGAATCGGAAAATCATATATAGAAGCCAGTGCTATTAGCACCCGGATTGTAGTCAAACGAGCAACAGGGGAATATGTATCGAAGAAATCGATTCCCTCTTTTTGCCTAAACCCTTTGGCAACTAATCTGGCTTTAAACTTATCTATGGTTCCATCAGATTTAAATTTCTTTTTAAAGATCCATTTACATCCAATCGTATTACATCCCGGAGGGAGATCGACTAGTTCCCATGTCCCATTAGAGACTATGGAGTCCATCTCACTTTTGACAGCTATCTTCCAATGCTTTGCTTCTTTCGAAGTCATTGCATCTTTGAAGGTTACAGGATCACCCTCGATGTTGTAAGTGATAAAATCACTTCCAAAATCCTTGGTAATTCTAGCTCTCTTACTCCGTCTGGGTTCATCTGATTCAATCGGTACTGAATCAGAAGTACTTGGATTAACCCCCACATTTGTCATCTTTTCCACATGATCAGGAATTGATGAAGATGTAAGGGCTGAATCTAAAGAATTCTCATTAGGTATTCCCGTTTTCATGGGAAATACGTCCTCAAAGAACGTAGCATCACGATATTCAACTATTGTGTTAACCTCTATGCCAGAAATTTCTGATTTTATAACCAGAAACCTGAGAGCATAGCTTGTTTCCACATAGCCTATAAAGATTGCATCAACAGTCTTTGGACCCAGTTTCTTTCTTTTGTGTTCTGGAACTAGAACTTTTGCAAGACAGCCCCACACACGAAAGTATTTTAAACTGGGTTTTCTGCCTTTCCAGAATTCAAACGGAGTGCTTTCATTATGTTTTAGAGGAACTCTATTCAGAATATGGCAAGCCGTATTCAAAGCTTCTCCCCACATATATTTAGGCAATCCAGAATTCAAAAGCAAACTATTAATCATATCTTTAAAAGTTCTATTCTTTCGTTCTGCTATCCCATTTGACGAAGGGGAATATGGAGGAGTCTCTTCGTGAATAATGCCAAAATTTCGGCAATATTCTTCGAACAAATTAGACTCATATTCTCCACCTCTATCTGATCTCAACCGTTTAAGTTTCTTACCAGTTTGAGTTTCAACTTCATTTTTAAACGTTATGAATTTTTCAAGTGCTTCAGATTTATTTTCTAATAAATAAACATAACAGTATCTACTGCAATCATCTATAAAAGTAATAAAGTATTTCTTATTATCTTTAGTTAAAATTCCATTGAATTTACAAATGTCCGTATGAACCAAATCAAGTATTTCAGACTGCCTTTCAACCGATTGGTATGGCTTTCTTACTTGTTTTGCTTCAACACAAATGTGACATTTGTCTTTATGGTTTATTTCATGTTTGGGGATTAGATTTAAATTCATCATCCGTTTAACAGAACCAAAATTTAAATGTCCTAATCTATCATGCCAAACATTAGAAGTTTCAATTGCATTCACAACTGGAAATTCAGAAATTTTATTAGAACCAACAGTTTCAACTCTTAATTTAAATAAACCATCATCTAAATAACCTTTACCAACAAAAGTCCCATAATACAGAATTACGACTTTATTGGATTTAAAGTTCATTTCGTAACCCTCCCTAACTATTACAGAACCACTTATTATATTCCTCCTGATCGTTGGAACATGATGCACCCTTTGTAGTGATAGTATGCGCCCTGAAGGAAACTTCAAGTCCACGCGTCCTATCCCTAACACTTTTGCACCACTTGAATTTCCCATCGTCACGGATTTTCCATCAACAGGCTGATAAGACACAAATAGCAATTTATCAGCACATACATGCACATTTGCTCCAGTGTCTATTAGCCAATCAAATGGTTCATAAATAGTAAGAATTTCAGGTTTCAAGGAAACATACCCATCAACAGAGTTTTCTGGAGCTTTAGGTTCACTAGTATCCCCCACAACCATGTTTACCATAGCCGGAGCTCTAGTTTCACCAAGGTCTCCCACAACCATGTTGACTGTAGCCGGTGTAGTAGACTCAGATTTGGCTTTGGACTTTTTAGTAGGACACTCCTTAGCCCAGTGACCCATATGTCCACAAGTCCAGCATGGTTTGTTTGCCTTTGGTTTCTTTTTGTTTTTCGGTTTATTTATAAATTTCGAGTTTGGATTTACATGATTCACTTTTTTCTTTCCAGTTATCATATTAGCCTTAGGCTGGTACTCAACAGGAACACCATGAGTTTGGTTTTTGTGTTCCTCTTCGATACTTATGGCAATCATAAGATCATCAAGAGTCAGCTTTCCTTTTTGATGTTTCAATGTCATGCCAAAGTTTTCCCAAGATTTGGGAAACTTCTCAATGATTGACATAACCAGAAATTTTTCTTTAAGTTTCATTTCAGCATCAGAAAGAGCGTGCTCAAGATTTATCAGTTCATGCGTTTGTTCAGCTACAGACTTTCCTTCAACCATCTGAAACTTCAGGAACTTGGAAACAGAATACTTTTCGAGCCCTTGCTCTTCAGTATTATATTTCCTGTCCAATTCGTCCCAAAGAGACTTTGCTGTATATGAATCAGAACAGTACACGTCAAAGAGTACATTCGATAAAGCAGATAGAATGACTCCTCGACCAATTTGGTCCCGTTCTGACCATTCAGCTATTTGATCAATCTTTGGATCGGTTTTAGTTGGTTCATGTCTAGTCACCTGAATAACCGACAAAAGTCCCTTCATTGTAAACCAAATTTTCATGCGCTGTTGCCAACGCTTAAAAAATTGGCCCGAAAATTTTTCCGGTAAACTGGATAAGTCGACTTTTGTGGGTTGCATGGACACAGTACCGGAGCCTCCTGCAGATGACATGATAATTTTAAAAACACGAGAATAATTTCTTCAAGATTGTTGGCAAAAACCGGTTTTAAGATTATCAAAACTTGAATACAAAATTGAAACTGAAACAAACAAACCAATATGAACGGTAAAGGAAAATATAATTAGTTATATAAACCGAACAGATAAATTGAAATCAACTTATCTCACAATTCTGTATAGTAACAGAATTGATCCAAACCAAATCGCAGAATTATTTCTGCTTGCCTTGAAGAAATTATCGACCCACTTCCGGTGCAATTGGGAATCACGAACACTTCTCCCAGGATAATTTGATTACAAGAATTCCTCCACTGCACAGTAGCAGAAATTCCACCTCGAAGAACACTCAAAAGCAGAAAAGTAACCCAGAACTATTTTTCTTAGAGAGGATTTCGAGTGAGAGAGAACAGATTGTAGTTTCTGTTGGTGTGATTTTCAGAGCTGAAAGGCACTGATATATATAGGACTAGGGGGGAGCCTTTGGCCATTAAAAATCGCCCATTAAATCTAAAAAAACGGCTGAAACGTTTTTTTGATTTAATTTCCGTAACTGCCTTACTTTAATTTTTAAATTCAAATTTAAATTTAATTCGAAATTCCTCCAAAAAGATAAGTCCGAGACGAGACAATTCGCCCAAACGCCCGAGCCGAGCCCAGCCCAGCCCAGCCCAGTTCAGATCCGAGCCGAGCCGAGCCGAGACAATTCGCCCAAACGCCCGAGCCCAGCCCAGCCCAGTTCAGATCCGAGCCGAGCCGAGCCGAGTCGGGTCGGGCGGGCGGCGGCGGCGCGCGTGTGGTGTATTCATATGATCCCCTTTGTAAAGACTTATACCAAGTCTAAACACTTAAGTTCATATATACTAGTACAAACAATTAATAAAAGTCAATGTGGGACATATGAAGAGTTTGTAACTCTTCAACTTCCTCACAAGGCCTTTAATAGTCTAGGACCAATGAGGGACAAGCCCACATACAATTATCTTTTATTGAAAATTAATTTCCCCAATTTATCTATATATATATATAATTTTATCTATGGATTCCAACCTTTTAATTAGGTATCCATCCATATAATTACAACAAATAATTTGGCAGTTCATCACCCGTGTTATGATAAATATGTCAATTTATCTCCTGTGTTATAAAAAAAAAAGACTTTTCATATTCATTCTCAATATCGACAAGTGAGTTACACTCTCCGATTGAATGAGATAATTAAATTATTTTTTAAAATTTTCACAGGAAATAAATTGACATTAGCTCTTTAAAAAAAGTTTAATTATCATTAAAATTTCAAAGTAATTAAGTTTCTTACATTTGATAATACTAACATAAATATATTTGTTTTTTCTTAATTATTAATAAGGTTTGTGGCTCCATTAGTGACTGGAGACTACCCCAAGAGTATGAGGGAAAGAGTTGGAAATCGGCTCCCTCAGTTTAAACCAGAAGAAGTTTTACTTGTAAAAGATTCATATGATTTTTTGGGTGTGAATTATTACACAACTTATTATGCAACCAATAACCCAAAGCAAAGTGGACCACCAACTTATGAAAAGGACCAAGAGATTACTAGCATGCGTAAGTGATTAGAACATTTGGTTGATTTATGAATTTTGTTAAGGATGATTTATGTTCGGAACCCCTGATCGAGTTTAACATAATTATAGAAAATTCCTTACGATTTCAAAAATTACAAGGACACTCATAAGGTAGGATTAGGGGTGGCAAACGGGCGGGTCGGGTCGGGTTCGGGCCTGGTCTAAACGGGTCGGGTCGGGTTCGGGTCCAGACAAACGGGTTTTAAACGGGTCGGTTTTAAATGGGCCGGGTCATAAACGGGTCGGGTCGGGTCGGGCCGGCCCCTTTTTTTTCTCCTTCCCAACCAAATGTCTATATATTCAAGAATTGGGATCCAAATAATAAAACCAATATACAAACAAGGGGCATTAATTACAAGTCTTTAACTAATATTCAAATTACACAACAAACTCAACTCATCAGATTTACATAAATTAAGGGATCTTAATTAGAAGTAACCAAAAAAATATTAATACCCAATTCTGAATCTATAAGGGTTGTTTTGATACATAGCTTAAAACAAAGGGAATATCCTTACAATTTTTTTAAATAGGAGTGGTTTGTAAAACGACTACATCAGAGGATCCGATCGTAAGTCACCCTTTTGTTAAATTATTTATTTATTTATTTATTTATCATTTTCGTTTATTTATATTTGGTAGACTCGCGAAATGGAATTCCAATCGGTATCCAGGTAAAGTCTTATTTACTCATTTCAGAAATAGATGTGTTTTGTCACCACAATAAAAAAATTAAAAAAAAATGCATTTATATAAGCCACACCTCTTATGCTTGAGTGAAATGCAAGGCGTTCCGTGCTCTGTCTAATTAATAAAAGTTCACTTTATATTTTTTTTCTAAGCAAAATAATCTTTCCTTAATCGAAATGACATTTATTCCCCACAAAAGGATACAAATATACCGCTCTTAACCTAAAAAAATCAATAATCCCCTATTAAGTATTAACTTAAAAAATGATAATAACCCCCGTTCACTTAAACAATTAACTATAATTCATGAAGGAATTTTTAATGATTTTTTTTTTTTGCTAATAGAAAAAAAACACATGGGATTTCTATTAATAGACGAAACATAGAGGGAACTTTTTGCGTTTAGCTCTTTATGTTTCCATTTCAACATATTTTATTGAGTTTATATTTACTTTAATTTTCAGGGTGGTTCAAGTTGGTTGTATGTTGTTCCAAGAGGGATTTACGAGCTCTTAACTTTCATGAAAAAGGAATACAGAAATCCTCTTATTTACATCACTGAAAATGGTAACCGATCGATAATATTAATTTGTTTTTATTAAACACAAACAATTTAAATTTATCCATGAATATGAATGATAATTTATGTATATATATACTTCGCATTGAAATAGGGGTGGATGAATTAAATAATCCAAAGCTTACACTTGCGGAAGCACGTCTTGATCCAATTCGAGTCAAATATCATCATGACCATCTGTGTTTCGTAAAAAAAGCAATATCGTAAGTATTTTCTATCAATATTTTTCCGAGAGCGTACTAATTTTAGTTATAAAAAAAAAAAAAAAAAACGTTGTGAAATGATTGTCTATCTTTTTAAAATTTTCATATAATGAAGTTTCGATTTTGATTTTATGCAGAGAGCATGTCAATGTGAAAGCCTATTTCATATGGTCTTTTACTGATAATTTTGAATGGGCCGAAGGATACACTGTCCGATTTGGCATATATTATGTAGATTTTGTGAATGGACAGTTAATAAGGTATCCGAAAAGTTCAGCTATTTGGTGGACAAATTTCTTGCACAATAAATTCATCAGGACATCAGTGAAAAGGCAAGCCCAAGAAATTGAATGCAACCATGAATCTTCGAAGAAACCTAAAATGGTCCATTTCTATTGAAGACATCTGCATCATTAATTATCCTCAATTGTGTTGTGTGTGATTTTATTTCTTTTAATTTTCAGTTTAATTTGTACTAATAAATGTGAGTTTGTTGCAGAATTAATAATGAGGATGTAACGATGTGATGTTGTGTGTTATGTAATGAACTATATATTCAAGTTTTAATTTGAATCAGCAATAAAAGTTTCTTATATTACATAGTTTATAAAATTAAAAGTTGTAATTAAGCTAGTATTGATTTGAAATGATAATTTGATGATATAAAAATAATAAGATATACATGTAATGTTTATTAATATATATTTAACAAGCATTAAATTATATTCTCATTAATAATTTTATTTTCCTTACCCATTTCTCAACTATCAATGTGATTTACTTTCAATGCGTTATCAACATCGACAGTTAAGTAAATTGGTTAATTGACCTTTTCCATTTTATATTCAAGAGTAATTAATCAAATTTGATGGTTTCTTTCCAGTTTATTCGAATTTACAATGTACTTCTCTTCGGTGGTGTTTTCGAAAACTTATAAAATCACTTTTCTGCTTTTTTTCATTTAAAAGTACTTAATGATATGTCTTCCATTTCAACTTCTCGGGTTTTTTGCACTTTACACCCTCTAAACATGGAAAATAGGCACTTTGCACCCCCAAAACTTAGATTAGCACTTTGCACTCTCGAAATATGAAAAATTCAGCACTTTGCACCCTCGTTTATTTTCAAGCAAAAATTCAAGGGCAAATTAGTTAATTCAATAGTATTGGCACTTTGCACCCTCAAAACTTGAGAATTTTGCACTTTGTACCCCCAAAATAAAATTAGCACTTAACACCCTTTGATTCCACCCCCGAAACACAATAAATGGCACTTTGTACCCCAAAATACAAAATTAACACTTAACACCCTTAAATTTAAAAAACCCAAACCCCTTTTTTTTTTTTTTTTGGTCAAAGTTGACTATCAGAGTGAAAAAAATCTGAGCAAAATAGGTAATTCATTTTTTTACTTAAATTTTGCGAGATACAATTATAATACTTGAATACTCATTTCTCTCTCCATTATTCTATTCAACAATATACCCATAAATAACTAAGTAAAGTACAAGTAAACTTCTCGAAGACCCATTGTCTACATCAACATATCAAAGACCCATAAATAATTACATATTTTGCCATAAAAAATTCACCTTAATGGTCAACTTTGCCGGAAGAAATGAGGGGTTTGAGTTTTTTTTTTTTTTTTAATTTGAGGGTATTAAGTGTTAATTTTGTATTTTGGGGTGCAATGTGTCCATTTATTGTGTTTCGAGGGTGCAAATTATTAATTTGTTCTTAATTAGGGAGTGTTAAGTGCTAATTTTATTTTTGGGAGGGCAAAATGTCAAAGATTTAAAATAAAATTACCTATTTTGCCCTTGAGTTTTTTCTTGAAAATAAGAGAGGGTGCAAAGTGCTGTTTTTCAAAAATCTCTAACTTAAGTAAAAGCTCAAGCATTTGAAAACACCACCTTCCTCTCTACCTCATTTTTGTGCAATTATGTTTTATTTCTTTGAAATTTGAGTTGGCTTTTTACTTTTTCTTCTTTTTCTATCAACAACTTCTTTTACAAAAATATTGACATTATGGCCTAAAATTAGTTTATGAAATGAATGAAACTGGGGAATTTAAGAGTTGTTTATTTTGTGCTTGGAATGAAGAGGAAGAGTACTCTGTAGAAGTTTAATCGACTAGTTCACAAAAGTATTTTCTGATTTTTGTTAATTAAGTTTTAAATTTTCAATTTTAACCCACAATTTTGATAAAAATTGCAGAAAGACCCCCGCCATGTCCAAGACCGAGACCAAGTCCGAGTCCTTGACCGTATCCCTACCGAGTCCAAAACCATATTTTCTCGGACTCGCCACATGGCGAATCCGACACATGTTCAAGCCGAGTCGCACACGTGTCCGAGTCTGTAAAGAGTCCGACACTGCATAGTTGAATTTTTTAAAGTATCCATGCTTCATTGTTCTAAACTGATATTCGAGATCCCTCCCAAATCCAAAAGTTCGGTGGAACAAAATGATTAAAGTTAACATTTGAATCTAAATCTGATACAACCAGAATCCAATATCCGTTAATTAACAACCCCACTCTCGTATAGTTAAAGCGACATCACACGGTGACGATAAAAGCAAGAGATTATTTATTAGTGTCACGTGATGGATCCATCCTCCAAGTGTATGTGTGATCCCACACAAATTTTAAATTTGTACATTTGTCAACAGATCTATATGTGTGACACCATAGTGTGATAGATGATCAATTATGGTCATATAATTAGAGTCGTCAATGGATCGATTGGATTCTGGTCGGATTAGGCTCAACCCAGATCCGACTCCATTTATCTCGAATCTGGCTTGGACTAAATTTATCGAGTCCATCAAATCTTGCAAATTCGGTCAAATATCGGATCTTTGTCGGATCCTATAAAATCTTCATTTTTAAAATTAACATCAGTATTTTTTCTTAAAACAAGTTTGATTACTTTCTTAAATATTAATAATATATTTGGATGAAAATATGAATAATATATTTGGATGAAAATATGAATAAAAATATAACTATGAAATTATTAATTATTATCGTCTTAAACTAATAACATATTCTTATTTTTACTTATTTTAATAAAATATTATCTCTATATATTTTTATTATTATTTATTGTCAGATATTGATTTTTAATCGATCGGTTCGACCTAAATCTATATTCACTTCCATGTAATTTGAATTACGAATCTTTATAGTCGAATAAGATCCATCTAATCGAATTAAAATTCTACTAAATTGGGTCATATTGAGATCGAATTAAAGATTGAAATCCGCCCCATTCATAGGCCTACCTATAATAGAATATAAAATTGTATGTAGTATGGGCCCTAAATATCAAAGCACTAATTGGACCTTGGACGGCCCAATTTAAATCAAATATACCAAAGCCCAAACTGAAGTATGGGCTTGAAGAAGTTACCTTCCCATTTTACACACAACACTATATCGTACTAATTGACCCCTCCATTAACTATTCAAATCCCTAATTCACTTCCAAACCCTAACAGAGAGGAAGTTAAAAATGAAGAAGAAGCAAAAGAAAACCGCCTCCGGCGCGGCGCTCGAATCCGAAATCCATTCTCACGCCGAATTCTTCGATCATTTGGTTCAGCTGATACCGTCGCGATTCTACCTCCAAAACGACGACGCAGACTCGAAGCCATGGTTCCAAGGTCTCTCCAAAGCCGCCAAAGCTTCATTAAAGCAACAATCCAAACGAAACATCAAGCTCTCCCGCCGCCAACGATTCGATCCGGATCACGAAACTACGAAAACGCCCCTTGCCGACGAGGAAAATCTCGCCGGAAACCGTATCGAGGATTCCGCGAAGGATGAGAGTAAGGAGAAGTCGGTTACTTACGAGGAGCTGAGGCAGAGGTTACGGAGAAAGATCGAGATGTTGCGTGGAAACCGCGGTGAGGGGAGAGTCGAAGGGAAGAAGCGGAGGAGGAGTGATGAGAATGATGGTGGAGAGAGTAGGAACGACGAACACGAGGAGGAAGATGAAGAGGAAGAGGAAATTATTGAATATGGAAAGGTGCGAGTGGGTGATGATGATGAAGATGATAAGAGTGGGAAGAAAAAGAAGAGGAAACTATCGAAAGTTCATGAATTAGAACGAGCGAAGAAATTGCAGGAGGTGAAGAAGGAGAAACCGAGCATTGCAGAACGAGAGTCGTGGAAGGTGGCCACGAGTAGAGCGATGGGGTATAAGGTGCACGATGATGTGCGGTTGATTAAGGAGAGCATGAAGAGGGATAAGAAGAAGAAGGTGAAGAATGCGGAGAAATGGAAAGATAGGGTGCAGACGCAAGAGAAGATGAAAGGGGATAGGCAGAAGAAGAGGAAGGATAATATTGTTGGGAGGATTAATGATAAGAAGATGAGGAAGATTGCTAAGCGCGAGAAGAAGTTGATGAGGCCTGGTTTCGAGGGGCGGAAAGAGGGGTTTATTACGCCGGCGTGAAGGTTTAATATGTTGTTTACTTTTACTGTTTCTTTAATGAACTGAGGCCTGCTTTTCTTGTTGTTGGTTCTTATTATGTACTGCTAGGATTCTTGGAAAATGAGAATCCATAAATGGAACTTAGAATTAGTGACTTTCATTATTCGAATGATTACTACCATTTGTTCCTGCGGAAGAGTTTTGCCATAGTTCTGAGCTTATTTGAAGATTTACAATATTTCAGAGATTCTTGAATTTATAATTTATGCGGTTATGTTGAATTTAAAATATACTCAGTATGTAGTATCACTGAATTTGTAATCATCATCGATTTGCCATAATTTTCTAAATTGACATTGAATAAGGCACCTTTTGCTATCAAGTCGATTGTTTAAGAGATGTTTATTGAGGGGTCGATTTTCGAACACATTGACATGGATTTAGAGTGTTAGTTCTGTCTTGTAATCTGTATACATTGCAATGTATGATAGTAGTGTACTCCAGCTCTTGAGCAATAATTGTGTGTTTATTTGGTCAGATTTGTCTTGGTGAATAAAGACCCGTTCTTGGCGGTAGTCTAGTAGGAAGACTCCTAAATTGCTTGTTAATGACATTTGGTGGACAAGTTCAAGTTTTGGATTACATATTTGCTTGTATCTTCATTGGCTTAATCCAACTTTGCACTCTACAAATATGAGCATTTTCCACTGCACCCTACAAAAGAAATTATCCCACTTTGCACCCTAGAAACCACTATTTCATTTTAGAATGCACCCTAGAAACTACTATTTCATTTTAGATTGCACCCTCAACCATTTTCAGCCCATTCAAGTCGTCTGAGTAAGGGTAAATTCGTCCATTCACATTATGAACCACCCCAATTTCCCTTCAAATACAATATATGGGTAAAATTGACATCATCATTATAACTTGAAAATAAAAGGCTGAAAAATAGAAAACAAGTTTTGTGGGTACTATATTCTCAGTTTCTCATCTTTCTTCTTCAAATCCAGTTTCATGTTTGAAGAAAAATGTGTTGGGTGCTAAGAAAAGAGACTGAATTGTGTTTACCACATTCTCGACTTCTCGTCTTATTTACGTTTTGATTCTCATTTTCGTTAACAACTCTATTATACTTGTTTGTAGAATTAGTAATTAGGGATAACTAGGAATAACTACATGTACATCCTCGAATTACTCTAGGTTAGTTTCAATAATTATATGTAAGTGGAAAAGAAAAAGGCGGCACTTGACTCGACTTGAAGAAGAAAGATGAGAAATTGAGTAAACCATGAGTCCCCGTACGACTTGTTTTCTATTTTTCAGGGTTTTTTTTAAAGTTATTGTGGAGAGATGTCAATTTTGTCCATATATTGAATTGGGGTGGTTAATAATGTGAATGGATGAATTTACTCTTACTCCAACAACTAAAATGAGCTGAAAATGGTTGAGGGTGCAATATGAAATGAAATAGTGGTTTGTAAAATACAAAGTGGGATAATTTTTTTTATAGGTTTCTTAATTCGTGTGCAATCCTTCAAAATAACAAATAAGAAAAAACGAAGGGGGTACTATTTTACATTCAAAATTCATCCAAGTTTAGTTTCAATTATTTTCTACACATTTTAGAAAAATCATCGAAACTCTCAATCAAAATATTTTACATCAAAAGCGAATGAGCCTTAAGTTTTCATTTATTTTCTATTCATTTTCATATGATATGATCAATTCTTGGGCCACAGTATAATATAACTTCATATGCCATGTGCAATTTTCTGGACCACTTATTTTATTCTTCTTTGATTTCTGATTATGTAGCTAGATTCATCAAAAGTCAAATGAAGGTTCTGATTAATTATATCTTCTTTTCGAAATTTATAGGTTTATTAGCTCATTGTCTTTTCATATTTCAACAGACTATATGATGTTAATCTGTCTTGATCTGCTTTTTAGTAATATTAATATATTCAAATTTCCTAATATTTTAAAGTTGATAATATTTGAGCATATATGAGTACTTAATATATTAAAGTCAACATTATGCTTAATTACGGGCCTAAAATTTGCATTCTTTTCTTTCATAATCTCTAAAAATACACTGCAAAATTTACCAATAGTTAATTGATTTGGTAAAAGTGACACTGAAAATAAGAAATGGGCTGGACCCAGCCCATTTAAATTAAAAAAAAAAAAAGAGATGGTTTTAATAATAAGAAAGTCCATTTAAATAAAAAAAAATTTTAAAAAATAAGAAATAGAGCTAGGCGTGCGAAATGGGGTGTGTGGGGCGGTGCGTGACCACCGCCGAGCCACCGCTCCACCTTTATCCCGCTCTCAATAAATGTTTATTTCTTTACTCACCTTTCCGTGTCCCTTCACCACCTCAATAGAGATGCTCTAAGGTACTCTTCTATTTTGGAAGTATGATTCAAATCCAATTGGGAACTAATATTTTATTTGTTTTCTCACATTTTTGCATTTTTTAATTACTTTAATATACCTGATCTTTCATGTATTTTTTTTGGCATAACTTCAATTTTTTTAACTTTTTCAATAAATAATCAATTTTTATATGGAATTATTCATCTAGTTTAATTTTGAAATTCTTAAGGAGATATACAAATTACTAAAAGATACTAAAAGATAAATCAAAAGTATCTTCAGACCCCCTGATTATAATCCCTTGTAATTTCTAGTCTCAAATTGTTATTTTCTTTGAAGCTTGATTAATTTCTTGGTACGTTTTTTTCATCTCCACTCTACGGAAATCATAATACTTAGAGTCCATTGTTTATGTAGAGTTGTAGACCCAATCTCTGTAAATTGAAACCCATACACATTGATTAAAATAGCGTTCTGAAAGTATGGTTATGTCAGTTAAATATTTGAAAATTTTCAATAAATTTTTCGGAAACAATAGAAAAAATTACTAAATAAAAAAAAGTAACAGAGTTTTAGGCAAATAAATAATTTTGAAATTACACTTTATTTTCATTTCTGTTTATTCAAAAATGAAAACTTCTCAATATTTTCGACATAAAATATAGAAATTTTAATTCAAATCCAGACATAGAGTTAACTAATTTCTTGTTTCTAGCAGAAAGGCCATTGTTCCTAATTCTAAGTCTCCTTCATTATTTGTTTGAAATGGGTTCTCATATTATTCACATTTTTAAGGTTTTTTTTTCCATTAAAATATAGATGGTATACATTGACAAAATAAGGAGGCTTGGTTAATTCGCGCGGTAATGCAATAATTGTTGTTATGGTAAAATCACTAGTCATTTCATTTAGTTGGAATGACCAAAATTAATTCTTTCAAAACGATAAATAATTTATTTTTTATAATATTATTCGGTAAAAATATATAAATAAATAAATACTACTTAATAAAAGTGCGCGCAAGATCCACGCTAAGCAAGGTACCAGATCTCTATCCTTTTGATTCTTGACTTTTTTTTGGAAATTTAAATAATTGAATTGAGGAATATAATACTATAAAAAGTCTAAAAACACTTCTGATTTCTGATTATTTTCTATATCTTAATAATAAGTTAATTTAATTTTTTCTGATAAAGCTCAGACAGTAATCATAAATTCATTTTTTGTCTTATAGTTGTAGTGAATCCTAATATAATTATATTTGCTCATGCATCTTTTTTTATACTTCAATTATTCTTTACGTTTCACGAATGTGGAGTTATCATATATATATATATATAGATGTATTTATCTTTAAGAATGCTATTTGCTGCTATCGTGGAATGCATGCGAAAAGCTGCGGTGTAAAAAACGAATCTTACTCTAAAAGGGTACATCCTGTCAAAAGAAAATTCTAAAAGGGTACAAGCGTCATTCGAGTTCAATCCGCAGTGAAGTTTTTTTTTTTTTATTAATTGAATTAAAAATGATGTCCTTTGGTAGCCATTGAGTCTATATGTCCGATGAAAAAAATAGTTAAGTACATTTTATAAGAATTTTGGTCTTAAGTTAGATTTTGGGGTATGCTAGGTAAGTGGACTTAGTGTAATTTATGTGGCAAATTTTAATATGGTACAAAATCTCAGGTTAAAGTGGATCACTTTCTTTCATGAAAGGCTCCTCCTTGTACGCATGGATCAAAATTCCTTTTCGAAAGTAGGTTTCGATTAGCAAAATATTGGAAACTTTTGGAGTTTTTTTGGAAATTTTTCGGAAAAATTAAGGAAAAGTTGTAATTTTTCGTTTCGTTTCAAAAAAAATTAAGAAAATAAGATAATCTCAAGGCAAATAAATAGTTTTGGAGTTACATCTTATTTTTGTTTCGTTTAATTCAAAATCGAAAACTTTTCGATGTTCTCGACGGAAAATATGAAAATTTTGATCCATGTTGGTACGCATGATGGACTTCCTTATTTATCCACAAACTTCGCCGATATTATTAAGATTTGGATTGTCATTATTCCTCCAGTTAACAAGGCCTATAGTGTTATTATTCCTTCAGTTAATAAAGATTCAAAGTGTCATTATTCGTGTGGTGGGCTTTATCCACATGTCGTAAATTCGCAAAGTTGGGATTCATATAATGTCACATGATGAGTTTGCTTCACCCACACATCCACATTATTAGACAATCATCACCTCTTAATCTAGCTTTTAAGGCGAGTTAGGTTCATAAATTGACTTAGCCCTGGATAATCCAGACGATGAATTCTAATATTAACTATCACACAAAAGAAGATTTAAAATGCTAGTGCTTACGGTAACTGGAAGTCAACTAATGGAATGAGTGATAAAAGAATATCACATAATTTGTAATAATATAATTATAATGACTGTATTTTTCTTTTTTTATTTAGTGGCTATTTATAATATTGTGGATCACGTTCTAATTGTCATTATTCAATTAGTTCTTTTGTTAAGTACTTAAAATTAAGTGATCAACTAAAAAAACGGCATCTAGTGATGTGGGAATACTCGATTTCAATCGAGTAAATAGCATTTTAAAATTAGGTCATTATGGAGATAATTATAGGCTAAATTGCAAAATTTATGGCAAAAATATCTTCGAACATCAAGATAATTATGTCATTTGGCTTATGAAGAAATGAATCACCCAAGGTATGAAAAAATATAACCGCGGAGCCAGAAATTCGAACTGAGAGGGGCGGGATTTGAGTGAAATTTTTTATATTTATCTATCTGGGTCAAAAGGTAGCGTCTTGCTACCCCAGAGACGAACCCCTAGTTCAAATCTTAATGATCACCACACTGAATGCGCTCATCGATCCATACTATGGTCCACAATTAGTCGACAAAAATAATTTTATTTTAATATGTTGGTAATTCCATAACAATTGATATAAATTAGTTCCATTTGAGTCAATTACGTTTTTGCCCTCTTACAAAATCCTGGTCCACATGAGATATTCCCTCAAAGAAATCATTAATCATTAAAAATATGAAATTTCCTTGCTTGTTCAAAGATAAATAAATTATTATTATACATGGAGGCTCGCTTCACACACAAAAATAAAAATAATAATACTATAAAAAGTTAGTCCATTGATCAAGCAACCATAAATAGGCAAAACTCACTTCCTTTTTCTTAAATTAAGCTAAGAATTATTTATATCTAGCATACATAAAAGTTAAGTACTTCTCCATTTTAGTCTCAATAAATATAACAATGAGAAATCCGTACATTATAGTACCTACAATTGAGAAACAAAGAAGTTTGGACATGGATTCAACAATTCCACCAATTGTGTTCGATTATCCATGTAAATATGCCGACAACACCCAAATTAAACGTAGTGATTTCCCAAAAGATTTTTTGTTTGGAACCGGTGCATCTTCTTATCAGGTTTAATCTTGTCCAATATTCATGTTAAACTAGACATATATAAAACTGATTAATTGGGGATTTAATTTTAGGACCATGTATTTTAATTTTAATTTTCATTTTAATTTTTTTCTTTCTTGATTTTCTTTAGGTTGAAGGAGCTGCTGCAAAAGGGGGCAAAGGGCTCAGTACATGGGATACTTTTACCCAGGGGACTCCTGGTCTCTCCAAGAATTTTGATTTTTGATTTTTTTTTTTAAAGTTCAAATTTATAATTGCCCAATGCCAAGCTTAAAAGGGGAAATTGCAAGTTACTACCTCGTGTTATTTTAAAATTACAAAAGAATACCCTGTAAAATTTTTATTGCTTCAAAATTCCTTGTGTTTTTAAAAACCCTGGAAAAAACACCCAATTAGTAAAAAATAGGTTGTTTTGGATCGAAAATTTTCAAGAAATAATTTTTAAAATATATCAAGTGAAGTTGTAGGGAACAACTTGAAGTATTTTAGAAATGGTTTCTTGAAATATGTTGATCCAAAATGACATTTTTTTTACAAATTGGGTGTTTTTTGCTGGGTTTTATAAAATATAAGGATAGTTTCTTGCAGGTTTAGCATAACACAGAAAAATATTTTGCATTTAGCCCGCTTAAGTCTACCAGCCAATAAAATTATATGAAGTATTAAGTAATTAGATAACTATTTGACTAATGATTCTTCTTAGCCTACTAAATGTACACAAAGCCACCATCTAGACTTAATTGAAATTGTTCAGAAATTAATACTAATTGTATTATATATAGATGAGTTTCATGATATGAAAAAATGTCGCGTACGATAATTCTTTTATTAAATTGTTGACATTTTACTCAATATGGTTTTCGTTGGTATTCTATTCTTAAGCAAATAAATATAACTGTCAAACAATTTCGATGATAATTAAACTTTGCCCCCGTTTCCTTAATTCTGGATCCGTTAAGTACAAGGGATAATTAACCTTTTTTTTTTTATATATAATGATAGTTGGAATTAAAGATGGATGTAATGGAACAATGGCTGTTGATATGTATACGAGATATAAGGTAAATGATTACCTATCTAGACTCTAGTGTAAATTTTATTGCATCTACAAATTAGAAGAGGTTTATTTTTCTTAGAAAAAAAAAATCAAATTACCATTTTCTTAATTGCCATTTCATATTTACAAATTTTTTTTTTAAATTTATGTTATTGTAGGAAGATATTATGATGATAAAGAAAATGGGTTTTGACTCCTACAGATTTTCAATTTCATGGACAAGAATATTGCCAGGTATGTTTAATTGAGTGAAATGATATATAATTTTAATTAGCATATATATTGATATTAACAAGAAATCTTGGTGCTTGAAGAAAAATAATCTAAAATACAAAAAGATATCATCTTCCATTTGGATGAATGCTTAAGAAATTATATGAAGAGATAACTTGGAATGACTCCAATATTGGGCCAATTTGAAAACACAAATATAGATTTGAAAACCATTCAAAATCAAATTAATCCAAAGTCCAAACAATTAATCAGATGAATTTGTTATTATTGATCTGAAATCTCTAGCTCTATCTAAATTTAATATTTTACAAGGTGTAATTTTTTTAACTAATTTATGTTAATTATAAATGTGTATTGTATTAGGTGGCAGATGCAGTGCAGGTGTCAACAAAGAAGGAATTGATTACTATAACGATGTAATTAACACCCTTCTAGCTCATGGTTAGACTTAAACTCTATAATTAAGGAATTTGTTATTTTCAGCAATTTTTGGACATTCAATTATTACTTTATAATAGAATAGAATTAATGAAAATTTAACCCTCATGATATTCATAATATTCAAGTTATCTCTCTGTGATTTAAAAAAAAAGAGTATTTTATCCCTCCGTAATTTTATAAAAGTTTTTTTACTGTATCTCTGACATTTTTATATGTGGTTCTTTACTCACTGTGTTATGATAATGTGACAGCCTATACCTTGGCACGTGTTATGATTATTGTGACAACTTACCCCCCCTCCCCCCTCCCCAGGTTACAAAATAACTATTCATGCACACTCTCAATTTCGACAATTAAGTTACACTCTCCGACTGAATGAGGTGAATTATTTCTTTAAAATTTTCACAAAAGGATAAAATAGTCTTTTTCAAATCACAGATAAGTAAATTGAACATTAAACATTTCACGGGATAAATTGGCAATAGCCTAATAGAATATATGTTCCAAAATGGTGCTAATGTATTACGTTGGTGTAGGAATTGAGCCATTTGTGACGCTTTTTCATTGGGATCTTCCCGATTGCTTAGAAAAAGAATATGGTGGCTTCTTAAGCAAAAAAGTAGTGTACGTGCCTCAAACTTTTCTCAAAAGTTTTTTTAAAATCTATCATAATTAATTTATTTCAAATTTTTCTTAATTTCTTTTTAAATATCCATGATATACAATTTTTTTTTTATGTGCAGAAATGATTTCCGTGAGTTTGTAGAGATATGTTATTGGGAATTTGGTGATCGGGTAAAATATTGGAGCACATTAAACGAGCCATGGACCTATACCGTTCATGGATATGTTAAAGGGATTTTCCCACCTTGTAAAGGTTTAGTGCCAAAGGACAAAATAGGTAATTTCCTCCCTCGTTATAGAGATGGTCATGATCACGACCATCAAATTGTAGCCCAAAAAAATTCCAAATTAAATTCAGATGATCTAGCCAAAGATGCATATACAGTCGCAAGAAATTTGCTCCTTGCACATGCAACTGCAGTTCACTCGTACAGAACAAAATTTCAGGTCCCTTTCAATTTTATATGTTGATATTTTAAAGAGCTAATGTCAATCTACCCATGTAAAATGCATATTGTTCAATTTATTCTCTGTGATATGAAAAAGAATAATTTATCCCCCTGTAAAAAATTTAAAGAAGCAATTTTATCTCTTTCAGTCGGAGAGTGTGACTCACTTTCCGAAATTAAGAGTGTGCATGAAAAGTGCTTCTGTAATATAATATAAAGAGGTGAATTGCCACATTATCATAATACATGGGGTAAAGTGACACATAAAAAAATGTCATGGAGGCAATGTGAAACTTTTATTAAATTACAAGGGAGAAAAATTACTCTTTTTCAAATCATAGGAAGGTAAAAACATTATTAAATTGCCATTAACTCATATTTTCTAAATACAAAATTTAGAGTGTAACGCCTTATAAACTAGGATCATTTCATTTAGCTTTCTGACTTGAATAATTGGTTCAAAATCTCAGGAAAATCAAAAGGGTAAAATAGGAATAACACTCAACTCCCTTTGGTATGAGCCTTTAGATGAAAATTCAATTGAAGACGTAAAGGCTTCTAAACGAGCCCTCGATTTTAAGATAGGGTGGTAAGCATAGTTTCATATTTTATTTATTTTAATATTTTTTGTTTCATTAAGTAAGCAATTTTTTTATTTTAATTAATTTCAGGTTCTTGGAACCAGTATTATATGGCTCCTATCCACAAAATATGATAGATTTTGTTCCTAAGGAAAATCTGGCACAATTTTCACAACATGAATCTCACATGCTCAAAGGGTCTATTGATTTTTTGGGTTTAAATTATTACACAGCCAATTATGTGACCAATGCTCCTAATTTTGAATCTGAACAAGCCTACTATAGAGATCAACAGATTGCATTTTATAGTAAGTTTTTTTTTTTTTTTTCTCTCTTTTTCTTGCAACATTGTGAAGCATATTATATTATATAGTTCGGCTGTAAACGAGCGAGTAGTATTGAACGACAAATTGTTCAGGTTTGATTTGAATTTCATCAATCTTCAAATTTTATTTTTGAACTTGGTTTGATTTTTTAACGAACAAGCTCAAGCCGAATATCGGTAACTCGATATTTTACATATATTATTTCCCTTTTTAGAGGACAGTTTTTCACATTTAAATTTTTTGTTAGATATACTAATACCCAACCCTGTCCATGGGGAAATCTTGGTTCATATTTTTTCAAAAGTTACCAAAAGAAAATTTTTGTTCAAGATTGTTTAATTTGTTTAACCAACCGAGCTCGAGTCGAGTATCGAGTAATTTGATTTGATTTTCAGCCCTATTAATTCCTGGTTTTAATTAAATAAACTCTTAAATAGCTCTTTTTTTTTTTCTTTTTTTGTAGCCGAGAAAGACGGAGTGCCTATCGGACCACCAGTAAGAACTGTTTAATTAATTTAGAGCGTAAAAAAGTTTAAATTTCCAAATATTAAATTTTTTCTACTTTTATTTAATTTTACGTTCAAATTGAAAAGAAAAAAATGCGACATTAAATTTTGTATAGAGGGAGTATTATTTATGAAATATTTTTTTGGATCAATTTTTTTAAGTTATTTTTCATTTGATATTTAGGCTGCTTCGCCGTGGTTATTCACATATCCAGAAGGGATATACAAGCTCCTGAAATGTCTAAGTACATATAAAGACATTCCTCCAATATACATTACTGAAAATGGTATCAATTAATATTCATTTTGAATTTAATTTTTTATTATCATATTTTTTGATAAATTGAAATTATTTTTAATGTAGGAGTGGACGAAAAAAATGATTGCAAGCTCATAGCTTATGAGGCTTGCGCTGATACAACTAGGATTAAGTATCATCAAGACCATCTTGCAAATATATTGAAAGCAATGAAGTAAGTTCGCCATATTCTTTGAATTTACACATATTATTGAAATTTGCATTTTTTGGTGCATCAATTTTAGATTTATAATACCATAATTTGGCATTTATAAATCACATAAACCAATTGAGTGAAATGCAAAATTAAACACCCCTTGTGCTTTGTCTAATTAACTGACAAAACCCCCTATGTTCTTTTTTTATTAGCAAAAAAACTCTTCGAAACAGAAATGACATTTATAGACCCACCAAAGGATACAAAAACACTCCTCTAACCTAGATCAATAACCACCCTTTTCATTTAAAACAATCAACAAAAACCTCCCTATAATTTATGAAGGAATTTCAAATGAATTTTTTGCTAATAGAAAAAGAACACGGGTGGTTTTGTTAATTAAAATAACACAAAGAGGTTTTTATTAGTTAAACAAAACTCAGGGACCAACAGGTGATTGGTCTAGTGGAACGGACTAGTCACTATAAAGTAGCGAATTCAGGTTCGAATCCCCATTGGGAGAGGTACCCACTTAATATGTCCAACCCATCTCGAAAGGGATTAAATCCTTTAGGGAAAAAAAAAAAAAAAGACAAAACACAGGGAATGTTTCTTCATTTAGCTCATTTAAGATTTATAACATAAATTGGCATATATATGCAAGTTTAGTACTTCAATCAATTTTGTATATATTGTAACAAAAAAAACTCTTCCAGGTATTCTTATTGTGTTCTCTATAAGGAAAAAATAAAAATACCCCAATATTTTGTATAACTTCCAAAAAACTCCTATGCCATTTTAACTCCCAAAAACCCATACATCCCCCAGAAAAGAAATTGCAAATATGATTATGACAATTTTACCTTGACACTTAGTTGTACGAGCGAAAGACAAAAACATCCCTCTATGCTTTGTCTAAATCCAAAAAAAACCCACGTATTATTTTAATCCCAAACCCAATATTGTTTGGTTTTAATTACCACACTCGATCCTACATGGGTTTTCAAAATGAATGAATAAAATAAAGACTAATACATAGGAATAATCTTACGATTCCGTCAAAAGTCAAAAGGCAAATTCTACTTGGATCAAGTTGGGTCAAGTGTGATAATTAAAAACAAATACAGAGAGGTTTTGAGTGTTAAAATTACACAAATTTTTTTGAGAGTTAAACAAAGTATAAGGGGTGTTTTTGTGTTGTTCAGTCATCTTCTCTATATACACATCTTACTTCTATCTATCCAGAAATTGACAAAAGTACTAAACCTTTCTATTATGCAATGGCAGTGAGAAAGTGAACGTACAAGGTTACTTTGTTTGGTCGTGGTGCGACAATTTTGAATGGTGCGAAGGATACACTGTTCGATTCGGACTTATCTATATCGACTTCGCGAACAACTTAACAAGGTATCCGAAAAATTCGGCTCTATGGTTCCGAAACTTTTTAACCATGGACAAGGCAAAAGCTTCAAATGACACTCAAATTGAAGACAATAATAATGCAGAAAATGAAGACGCCAAACTCGAATCCTATTTCGATGTACTAAGTTCTCTTTTCCCTTTCGGTCTTTGCTTTGGTCACAGAAATTATCGAAATTTACATTGATGTCAATAACCGAGAGGCGATATAAGATACAATGTACGCTTTTAATGATGTTCTTTCATTGAACTTGTAATGTGCTCGTGCTTGTGAGCCGATTTAGCACAATTGTTTCTCTCGTTTCCGGTTGTGTTTCCACAACAACCATGCTTCTGTACTTTTAAGATCGATCCTTGAGCGACTTCTTTGTCAAGGCTCGAGCATTTCTTATTCCCGTGAGCCCTTGAACTTGAATCGGAAGAGCTACATCCGGAGGCACATTTCTTTTGTGACTCGATATCAGTACAAGAAGTTAAAATCTTACACTTTTGTTGGTGTTTATGTGAATGATTATTACCCGATTGACAACATTTTTTGCCTCGTTTAGGTGTTCCTTTAAGGAGTAACATGCTGTTGAAAATCACTACCAAACATGTTCCAACATCGGTGAGCACTGCAGCCCAAACCAGAGGATGACCAGCTATGGCTAATCCTATAATAGCAGCCTTGGTTGAGATTGATATGATCACGTTTTCGATGATTTTTCTTTTGACTTTCTTTGCCAAACGTAGAGCTTTCGGTATCCTCTGAATGTCGTTTGACATGAGGATGATATCTCCGGATTCTGTTGCGAGTGCGGAGCCTGAGATGCCCATTGAGATACCGATATCTGCTGTGGCTAATGCCAGAGCATCGTTTATACCATCACCAATCATAGCCGTTCGACCTTCCTTTTGTAATTCTTTAACGATTCTTGATTTATCCTCGGGTAGGAGTTCGGAATGAATTACATCCAAAGCATCCATTAGCTGATGAAAAAAACGTTTTCATTTGGTCATTTTATAGACGAGATAAATGCAAAAAAATATTTTCCTCAGCGTTATACTCACTAAAATCCAAGAACCAGACAAACTAAAAAAAATGAATTTTATTGTAAGAAAGAAAGGCAATTGGTATTTTACCTGAGCTTGTGTATGCTTTGCGGATGCACGACTATCTCCGGTTAACATAGCTGTCTTGATGCCTAACGATTTGAGTTCTTTAATCGCTTCCTTTGCTCCGGTTCGACAAACATCAGCGAGACAAAATACGCCAACGAGTAATGACCCGGAGAAAACATAACCAACTGATTTTCCTTCTGTATCATAGCCTTCTAAATTTGGAACTGCGCGATAGAGAAGTACAAGTATTATTTCCAACGCACCGGAAAATCAAATCGGGACAGTATCAACCTTTTTTTTTTTTCAAGGGTATTCAGATCTTAGATCTGGACTTTATTAGCATAAAAGAGGTCGGGCCTTTTCACCTGCAGTACACCTTGATCTCGATGCAATTTTCAAGTTTCCGATATAAATTTCATTATCGTCAATATTTCCACAAATCCCTTCTCCGGGAAAATTTTGAAATTTCTCTACTTCATCGGGCTTTGGCTCGATCCCTTGTGCTCTAGCAAAGTCGACCAGAGCAGCCGCCATAGGATGACTTGATTTGCTTTCGATACTCGAAATCCTGTAAACAATAAGTAACGATACTCAACTAATGCATCATTTTCACATATAAACGATAAAATGGAAATTACGTTAGTACCAATATAGCATCGTGTTCAAGCTAATATCATTGTGGAGAGATTTGACATCCGAGACTAAAAATTCTCCCCTTGTTATAGTCCCGGTTTTGTCAAAAGCCATGATCTTTATCTCAGCAAGAGTTTCAAGATGTTCGGCTCCTTTAAATAACACGCCTATAGTTGCTGCTTTTGATAGTGCACAAAACATGGCCACGGGTGTGGAGAGAAGAAGCGCACACGGACATCCACTCACCAAAACTACAAGAGCCAAGTGGTACCACTCTTTCTTATTTTGAACGTGGAGTGCCACCGGAACTATAGCCAAAGAAGCCGCTATCACCACAATCGCTGCAAAAAGAAGTTTGAATGTCAAATAGTAAGGTAAAGCTGCAATATTAGCCCTTTCAACTTTTGCAGGGACGTGAAAATGGAACACATGTTGTTTCTTTCCCAAACATATAAGATGTAATTACACGATCTCGTAGTCTATTCACATAGTTAGTTATCTGACCTGGCGTGTAGTACTTGGCGCACTTGTCTAAACATCTTTGGGTTCTCGATTTCTTGTTTTGTGCTTCTTCGACAAGCTTTGCCATTCTCGACACCACACAATCTTCCACTACCGCCGTAGTTTTAATGGTTATGTAGCCTAAAAATGTGTCCAATTTTATAAACTATATTCAATGTATAACTAAGGAGATTGAATGTAAGGATAAAAGTGTTCACCATTGAGATTGATTGTGCTAGCCCAAACGGTCGAATCTTTTTGCTTGGAAACGGGAAACGATTCTCCGGTCAATATTTTCTCGTCCACTTCGCAGTTTCCTTCGAGAACGATTCCATCGATAGGTATAATTTCACCGGCTTTCACAGCAAGAATGGTGTTCAGTACGACTCGATCGGCATTGATTTCTTCACCGGTATCCGCTAAGACAGCCTTTTGGGGTACTAAACTAACTAAAGATGACATAACAGCAGTGGCCTGAATGTTTATACATAATGTCATCATCAGAATGTGGTTAACAAAAGTTTAACTTAGAACACAAACTTAGCAGAAATGTTCAAGTTAAACAATTTTTGTATTAAGACTAAAATGCCACTAAATAATACAAATTTTTATTTGTCACCCAACCCACCCTTTTCTTGATTTGACGAGGGGTAATCTGCAATTTTTTCATTTTGATAGAGAGACAGATTGCCCATTAATCATATCTAATATGGGTAAATAGCTTAAAAAATATGGGATATACTGGGGTTAAAATTGTAATTTCAGCATAAAAATAGAGACAAAGCCAAATTGTAAAAAAAATGAAAATTAAATTATTAAAATGGAGTTAATGACAATTTACCCCCCTTGATTTCAATAATGTTCAATTTATCTTCCTCTTAGTTGAAAAAAAAAATTTATCCCCTGTAATCTTATAAATATTTCAACACTTTCTCACTGACACTTTTAAACTTGAAAAATATGAAATGACAAAGCTACCCCTCATGTGTCACTTTACCTCCTTGTGTTATGATAAATATTGCACTTTGCCCCCTATGTTACAAAATCACTTTACATGCTCACTCTCAATTTCGACGAGTGAATTACATTCTCTAGCTGAAGGAGGTCAAAATACTTTTTTTAAAATTTTCACAGGAGTGCAAAATGCTATTTTTCAAACCACATGGGAATAGAGAGTAAATTGGCATTAGCTATATAAAATGGAATAGTATAAGGAAAAACAGCAATTGACAAACCTTATGACTTGCTCTTGACTCCAACCATTCTGCTATTGTAAACAAAAACACAATAGTAGCAGCTTCCCAATAATCATGCAGGGCAATTGATCCTGCAACTGCAACATATTATAGAATTTGTTCAGAAAAATTAAATTTATTAAAAAATAAACATTACGATTCAATTTTCTCACTTATGGTAATATAACATAATTAAGTAAAATTATCGGACACCTGCTATCAAAACGAGGATGTTGATATCGAGCCTAAAATTACGAACGGCTGCGATCGCCTTCAATAGAATCGGAGGGATTCCGAAAGCGATTGCTCCAACAGCTAACCATTGAAGAGGACTGTAAAAATATTTTAAGAATGAAAGTAAAAGTAATACACCACTAGCAATTGCATAAGGGCTAGGCCATTTGTTCTTGTAATTTTGTTCCCCATATATTCTGATATTTGCCTCCAATCTTGCTTGATTCAGAGCTTTAACTGCAAAAAACAACACAAAAAACATGAATTTTTGCAGTTAAAGTAATATTATTAGTGAATTTTCTTTATATTTGTCGATATTATATATTATTATTCTTTGTATTTCGTTAATAATCAAATAGATAATTATATAATGATGTTTTCATCATTTTACTCGAGAAAAAAAATATACAATTGTCGGGTCGACTTTTATTGGGTCGATCGGGACAATATTCTGATATTTTCTTACTTGAGCTCTATTGGACTGAAATAAGCAAAGATCGAGTGTCGACCCGGAGCCAACTTATTCGACCCGGCTCAACTCAAAAGTCGACCCGTCAAAATCCGTCCCTAGACGTCAAAGTATACATGATTGGTTTCATCCCATAAATTGCCAAGACAAGTCATGACTCATTATCACCAAACTAATGAATTACAATAATTTATCTTAATTAGCCAACCTTTTTGTCATAAATACTAAGGACTTATGTGAATGGGTTTGTCCTGGTTTTGTGGGTTCGTGAGACCGGGTTAAAACCCTTCCAAATGAGTTTCGTCAAACATAATTTATTCAGAAACTTACACCAAAACTAAACTCTTGAAACCTATATAACATTGATTTGACATCTACTATCTACTTTTTCCCCCCAAACTCTATAAAAAAGATATTGATTTGACACCTACCACCTATTTTTTTTCCCAAAACATTCAAATTCAACCCAAATGGGGTATCGAAGGTTTTACCGAAACCATCCAAACCATTTTTTTGAAATCGAGACCCGCAAAATCGAGCCGAAACCCTTCCAATTAGGACGTAAGGGTCAAACAAACAATCTTCTTCCTTTTCAGAAGTAAAATTATTTTCTCTTAATTTTTAAAAAATTATCTCATTTAAAAAATAAGTTTTTTTAGAACAAAAAAAAATCATCTATAAAATAATCTACACAACCCAAATTTGGTTTGATATAAAAAATTTATCTCCCATAACAAACATGATCTGAAAAAAAAAAAATATATCTTATCTTCATAATCTGTAAACAAAATCTACTCATTTTTAAATTGTATACCAAGTACTCCATACGTTTCATATTAATTGACACATTTGTCAATTTTGTTGTTTCAAACTAATTGGCATGTTTGGATTTTCAAAACATTTATCTTTTCAATTTTGCCCATTTCTCACATTTAAGTTGGGAAACTCAATGATCACCGCTCACTAATAAAAAATTAAAAAGTATTCATCATTATAAAGGATATTTGAGACATTTTACCATCAAAAAATATGAGGTTTCTTGAGACATTTTACCATACTTTATGAAGACAAGAAATGTGCTAATTAATATAAAATGGGCTGAGTATTTATTTATATCTCAAAAAATTCAAACAAACAATATTACAAAAATCGACAAATTTTCGTAATCCTCAATTTATTTTTGAAATCACTTTAAAAAAAGCGTGGGAAATGGACCCACACTTTCTTTCATTCCTCCAACCTTTTGTCACTCGTGATAATATATAATATTAAAAAAAAAAAAAAAAAAAAGGACAACATTCATGAAGATGAAACTAATTGGTGCACAATTCATGTGGTCCAGCCACAAAAAAGGCATCAAAACCAATTCTCGTTAATTCTATGTTGAATATAACATTTAACTAACTTCATCCATAACACAACTCCAAAATATAAAATTATCAATGGATATAAATATTAAAAAGAAAAAAAAAATTAATTACCTATTTGAATCTGGGAAATGAGGACAGAATCATGAACAACAATCACTGTCTTGGTTGGGACAACAACAGAAAAATCTTTGACTCCGTCAAGTGATTTCAGAATTCTTTCAATCAATGGAACCTCAGATGAACAACATAAACCCAATACATCAAAATAGCTTTTCTCAAACTTTTTGCCATTAGCCTCCATTTTTATTACTTAATTCCCCTGTTCTCTTCAAAAAATATATATATAAATTTCATCAATTTCAAGTAATAAATGTATTTAAAAAAGCATAATAAATACTCTGCATGCGACATATACACGAAATTCTTTTCCATGCATATATTTTACTGAATTTAATTAAAGCAAACCTTTTGGATTTTGATGAATGAATTCTGATGATATCTTCTTGAAAGATGGTGAGAGATAAATTAAAAAGGGCGCATTCATATAAGAATGCAGAGGAGAGATTTATGGGAACACTTTTTTAACTTTTTAATGGAAGAAATATAAATTAAATTAAATATATTGTAGATGAGACATAAATAGTTTAAAGTAAGTTGTTAAGAACAAAGTTGGAGACACATGTAAAATGCACTATCTGGGCAGTTTTCCTCCTTTTGCTCATTTAATTAATGGAGCTAAAGACAATTTACTTCATTGTAATATGCATAATATTTAGTGTATCCCATGTAATTTAAAAAAGAGTAATTAATTTACCTTTGTAAAAATTTTTAAAAAGTAATTTATCTTCTTCAACCGGAGATTGTAACTCACTCGCTGAAATTGAGAGTTGGCATGAAAAGTATTTGTAACACAAGGGATAAATTGCAATATTTATCATAACACGGTAAGATAAATTGTCACATTTATTATAATGCAGGGATAAAGTACCACATTTAAGAGACGTAATTTTATCAATTCATATGTTTATAAAAGTCTTAATTAATGTGCTTTGGTCATCTAGAGATTTGAATATTCTTAATAAACCAAACAAAAAAAGAAATAAAAAAGCGTGTTTAGTGATATTATAAGATAGTTTTTCACGAAATTGATTTCCTAACATTGAATTTAATTTGGGTCACATAATTTTTAGTGATATTATGAGATAGTTTTTCACGAAATTGATTTCCTTACATTGAATTTAATTTGGGTCACATAATTTGGTTGCGTAAGAGTGTGAGATAGTGTTAGTCATTTGTGATTGCTTACGGAAAATAATGAAACCAACTACTTCCTCCATTATTAAATATATGTCGTTTAAGATTGTTGTACAATAATTTAATAATTATGATACAAAACTATATTTAAAAAAAATAAATTATCTGCAACTTACCATATTAACGCCCAATTGATGAAAAGGGTAAAATCGTAAAAAAAAAATTAAATCTCTCTTAAATTTTTAAAACGACATATATTTAGGAACAACTTTTTATAATTTACAGTCCAACACTTATAATTATAGTGGGTCCAGTGCGCAATAAATTAATGAGGTTATTTTGGAATTGGAGGATATGGTTTATGTTTTCGGTAAGTTCCACTATGAGCAAAAGGCAAAAACATCATATGCTTTGTTTAATTTCGAAAAAATTTCTTGTGTTATTTTAACTTTCAAAAAATCTCTTATGATTTTAAATAAGTGCCAAATACATCCCCAAAAAAGAGAGTGTGCTTCAAATGCCAAAATTGCAAGTATTTGTTCACATTTTGCTTTTGATATAACAATTTTACCCCCTGACATTGAAAGACAAAAATACCCCTATGCTTTGTTTAACTCCCAAAAAACCCCTTATGTGTCATTTTAAATCCCCAAATTTCCCCTATGTTTGATTTTATATATCACACTCGACTCAAGTAGTATATACTTATTTTATAAAAAAGAATAAATAAATTTTAAAAAAAACAAACATATAGGGGTAATTTTGTCATTCCACCAAAAGTCAAAAATAAAATTATAAGTATATACTACTTGGGTCGAGTGTGGTATTTAAAATCTAACACAAGGGATTTTTTGGTAGTTAAAATAACACAGGAAAGTTTTTGGGAGTTAGACAAAACATAGGGGGTGTTTTTGTCTTTTGCTCTTCCACTATTGTTATGTTGTAATTAGATCATTATTTTTTTTTTTTAGAACCAAACCGGAATAAATAAAAATAAAGGGTTTCGAAATTACAATGTTATGAATAGAACAAGGAATATTATCTGTTTGTTTTCCTCGTGGATGTTAAGGAATTAGCTCATTACTATTGTTTGCATTTATTTATCAATCAATAACGAAAGTAAGAAAAAGAAAAAGCTATTTTGTTCTCCTTAAATATTTTTTTTTTTTTGAGGTCTTTTCTCCTTCAAAAATTGGTTGCCATATTAATTAAACTTCACGGTAATAAAACAGAAGATAGTAGAATTGAAGTATATATATATATCCACAAAAGCTTTTGCAATTAATCTATTGTAGGATTGGACATCTGGATAATAAAAAAAAAAATATTAAAGCAATGCCACACGCAGGGGCGGATCTAGTGCAGGGCTAGTGGGGTCTATAGACCCCACTCAATTTTTTTTTTTTTTTTTTAATAGTAGTAGTAATATAGTGTGGGGCTGTTTGGTAGGGTGTATGAGATTAAAGTGGATTAGATTGGAGCCGGATTGAAGGCCAAATTATAAAATTGTTTGGTAGATTTGATTGAATGCTTCCATGTTAATTGTAAATTGATATATATATTAATTTGTGATTTATTTGAGAAGAATTTATGATATTTAATGATATGTTAAAAAAGAAATATGTAAATTTGAGGTATTTACCTGGATTTACTAATCCACTCATGCCTGGGTGGATTATAATGTAGTCTTAATACCGGATCGTAAGAATTTAATCCATTTGACTCGGTATTAGAGCAATGCCACCAAACGTTGTATTAGTCCATATTAACTCATATAATATGATATAATGCCCCCTATTAAGTCCTACCAAACGGCCCTTGTGTGTATATATATATATTACTGGATCAATCTTTAAATAATAATTGAGGCCCATTTCATTTTTCAGCAATTAATTGTGGCCCATTTATCAAAGAATCTTTCGGCAAAAAGAAAGTCAGAATTACAAATCCAAAAACTGATCTAAATTTTATGAAAATGACCCTTATGTCCTCCTCTTTTTCATTTCTCACGATTCAACTTGACTTTCGGAAAAGAGAACTGTTGAACACCATTACAAAGTAGAGAGATTCAATTCAGTAATAGATAGACAAATGCAAGAGTCAAAAAATCGTTTCAATGAAGTAAACATGGAGTTGCTTCTTTGTGTTGCTTGCTTAAATCCATCGGATTTTCTTTGTGGCATTTGACAAGAAAAAACTTGTTCCTCTTGCGGAACTTTATCCTAATGACTTCTCTTTTCTTAACCTCTTAGCTTTGCCTAATCAATTTGAAAATTACATTAGAGATGTTAGATCAAGTGAAGACTTTTCTAATTTGAAAGTAATTGGTGATCTTGCTCAGAAGTTGCAACCAAAAGATATGTCGCATTCTCATTGGTTTACAAACTTGTGACACTGTCGCTTATTCTCCCTGTTGCAACTGCATCAGTAGAGAGAGTATTTTCGGCTATGAAGATGGTGAAGAATCGACTCCGTAACAGAATGGGCGATCAGTGGTTGAATGATAGTCTAGTTGTCTTTATAGTGAGAGACATATTTAGTGATATTTCAAATGATGCTATCATAGACAGATTTCAGAAAATGAAAAATCGTCGCGGTGTGTTATTTTAAATACGTAGATATTTCAAATTTTCGGAGGCATAACGGGGTATTATATGTAACTACTGTAATTTGTGGGATTGTTTTTGTCAAACTCCACTTCATAGTTTGTGTATCTAGTAATATATTTTCTCGTAAATGAAATATAATTTTTATGCTTTATTGAATATTTTTTTATCTACTTTAGCCCCCCCAGTGTGAAAATCCTGGATCCGCCCCTGGCCACACGTAGAAATTAATATTGTCCTGGTATTATATGGCAATAACGCCATTAAAATAAACGTTACAAAAGTTACAAGGTAATCATCTGATTTAAATTAAGTATCAAAACACCCCTTACATACTTCAATAATCCTTACAAGGACCCCCTCAAAAATATTTACAAAAACTTTCCATATGAGGTGTCATTGTAATTTTTAAAATCACAAGAAATTTTCTATATACGATAAATTTAAGATAATCCGAGTGTAAATCACCCCATAGCCAAACTTAAGTTGCATTAATATGTCTTTCTTTAATAATAGGCCCAAAAAAGATTCCCAATTTTCTTGTACACCGAATTGGGCTAATAGGTTAAAAATATCACAATAACTCAAAATGTGTTATACTATTATCCAATTTTAGAACACTCCACATGAATAAAAGACGAAGAATAAAAAATCCATGTAAAATCCCTTAAAAGAAAAATTAAATACTAAGATTTCCTTTTCATTGAAAAGCTTTTTTCAATGGAGTTCAAATTGCAGCCCATTTATTTATTGCGTACGTTTTTTTCCAGTATCTGGGGCAAATATTTACAACAAGCTATACAGCTAAAGTAATTAAATACAAAATTCAAAACAAAGGATTGTACTCCATTGTATATAAATAAAAGAATTGGGGCAATATTGATAGACTCTGTTAAATATAACGGACTATTTGCTTGAATATGGAAGTTTAACGAGAAAATCTGTTAAAGTTTGTGAAAGGAAAAATAAACTCCATTATGCAACAAATTGAATAATTTATTATGATTAAGCTAAAGGTACAAAAAGGTACCAAAAAGTCTTCACTTTCTCAGTAAAGGCCATCCACCCGGCACTTATTAGTGCTTCATTATATCATCATCGGGAAAATTGCAAATTGGTATCGTACAATAAACTATTTTACAATTTTGATTTAATTGGATACATAAATGTACATTTAATGCCACAATTTAAACATTAATTACAATGTTTATATCATCGTCAAATAATTTGACCGAAATGGATGCAACTGGCCACATGCATTGCATGTGACTGTTATCTCATCTTTCAGAGTGAAAATCATAACGTGATATCGTGAAACGTGAGGGGATAATTTCCCTCCTAAAGTGAGAAAAACGTGATTATGTTCCCTTCAAAAGACGAGATAACGGCCATGTGCGGTGTACGTTGCCAAACCTGTCAATTTTCGTCTAATTATTTGACAGTGATATGAACATTACAACCAAACTTTAATTATGGTACTAAATGTGCAATTTCTCCATTCATCTTTCTTTAACTAGACCTATATGGTTGGTTGTGTATCTTTGTGTCTTTTCTCTCTTTTGTTTGCTTAATGAGTTGGGAAGAGCAAAAGGTGTTAGAAAGACAATTAAAGCCAATAATAGTTCAACACCAAAACAAAGAACAAGTGCCGTGCCTAAAATTTTATTGGTTTAGTATATTAAAATTTAAAAGCATTTATTTTGGAAAAAAATTGCAAGATACTCTCCCATATTGTACGAAATCTCTGCACAAAATTATTAACATTTTTTTATTAAGATTCTCATGAATATGTTCCATGATCAAGATTCTATATCCGATTAACATATGTTTTTTTTTTTAATAATTAAGATCCCATTATAGTGCTATTAGAGAAAACTAATTTGTTATATTTATTAGCACATCTCCTCTTATATATAAGCATCAAACAAATTGTTTTATTTAAATTTTCTAGAATCGAATTGAAAATTAGAAAATTTTATGATTACTTTAGGGAAACCCAAAAAATAATTTTTTATATTTTTTCTCTTCAAGGCATGTGTTTATATTCAAACAAATTATCATTATACATTTGTGACACAAGAAAAAACGAATCTCACTTTATCAATGCTACTTGACTTATTTGAACATAAAGAAATATCTACATTAGTTATACTATAATACAAAAATGTATTTGCTTAGAAATACAGGGGTGTACTATGCAAATAATCCGCAATAATGCTTCCAAGCAAATGTGGGTGATCTTGTGATTCAGTTTCCATATTGTTTAATGGAAAAGATTTTGTCAAGAATCGAATCATGTCAATGCCAACACTTAGAAAATCATATACAATATGGATGTCGAGGAGATTGCACAAAGTATTTGCTACATAGAATAATGGAGAAAATTAAAGCAAGATACTCCCTCCGTCTTTTTTAATTGTCGTTTTGTAGGATTGTTCACAAATTAAGGAATGTCATAAATAATCACTTTTTTGAAATAAAAAATCCAAAATATTATTTTAATCAAATAAGTTTAGCATTAATTAACATTACTGATAAATATCAGTGAGAAGGGTAAATTGGTAAAATAACATTAATTTTACATTGAAATCCTAAAGCGACAAATAAAAGTAAACAAAAAATTTTTGTCAAAGAGACCAATAGAAAAAGACGGAGGGAGTAGTTCTTTGTGGTATGCACAACATGCACAAAATTATATTGTAAAATATTTATCACATAGTGTTAAATATTCGACAAGAAACTCCCGATCTGTATGAAAAAGGTTGTGCCGGATAGATGTATTTCAAATAACTATTTTAAAATTGCTTTTAATTGACATTTCATGTTAAGTATCTTTTATATACTAAGTTATGAACTTAATTATGTTGTTATCAAAAATTTCATGTTTACATATTTTTGTACTGATTTAACAATAGAATATTTTAAGATTAATTTAGTCGAAAAATAAAGTGTTTTCTTTTTCAATTCGGCCTAATTCAAAAGATCTAGGGCCCAGATTCAGATTGAAATGCAAGAAATAAAAGGAAAACACGGCCCATGGCCCACGGGCGAGCCATCCTGACCCTGCTTGATGCAAGGGTGTACGTCTTGTAATTAGGGCTATCTAGGGGTTGGATTAAGGTTGGGTTAGGTTCGATCCAGATTCGGATCTTGCTCCAATCTTAATTTTTTTTTTTTTTTAGTCTAACGTAGGTTGGTTTAGTTCAGTTGGATATCAGATATATTAAGGATTTGAGAAAATCTTCACTTTAAGATTAAATTTAGACAAGTTAAATTTTCTAAAATAAATTGTTAACTTTACGATTTTATTTTTTAGTTCACATGTTCAAACTATCTTAACTAATGTTTATGTTTTTGGATGAAAATATGCATAAAAATAAAATTATGATCATGAATTACTAATTATTATTTTCTTAAACCTATGGTATATATATAAATGTTACTTATTTTAATTGTCGGATAGATTTTTAACAGATCGGATCGACTTATATCCATATCCGCTCGACGTATTTTGGATTAAGGATTATCATTAATACCGAGTCAGGTCTACCGAATCTCTAATCAAACAAAAGTTCTAATAAATCTGACCGAATTCGAACCGAGATTGAATTAAAATCCACCTCGTTAACTATCAAATTTAAGTTATAACTAACAAGTCTTGCATGCCATCTTAAACGTAGCAGTGTGTGTTATTTTCTAGTTCCGTAAGAGAAGGTTTTTTGGTATAGGAATTTAAATTTGACTATTAAGGAAAAAATTAAATTTATTATTTCGGTTTAATCTTTAAATTATAATACAAGTCTAAGGTGGTTGGTTCAAGTGGTAGTGACTTGCGAATCTCAGATGCGAGATTCAAGTTCGATTCCTACTGAATACACCACACTGAAAATGACCTATACTCTTTGCAATCTTCAGTCCGAACTGTAAATATACAATTTTGTTGATAAAAGAAAAATGATAATACAAATTGCTACCTATAATATTTTGAAGACCATATAAAATTTTATAGCCAAAACTTTCATATTCCTTGATCCAAAATGGGCCTAAATGTTTTTTAGTTGGGCCACAAGTTTTGACTTATTTTTTATCCTGCATTTCTAGACTAAGCAAGCTTTTTTTCTTCAATAGTAGATGTTTTTCCTTTAGGGACATTTTTACTTTTTTATTTTATATATTATTTTTATTTTTCAATTGAGGATGGAACAACTTTATTTATGGTTTTAGAGGGTTTAAAATAAATTTCTCATTTATGATTAGGATGTTTTAATTTATAACTCCAAATTCATTTCTTTCTTTTGTTATATTTTGTTCTCAAAAGGTGGTTTATATTATTATAATGAGGTTATTCTTGCTTTTTATTTGAAGGAGAATTGAGTGGCATTATGGTTATTATATGTTATTTCCAGGGCAATCTTCTTTAGGTGTATTGCTGAGGCATATTTGGTGGGCTTTTTACGTGGGTTCACATTATCTTTTACTGCTTTATTTAGGGCCGACTCTCTTTTTTTTTCCACTTTAGCACATCTGATTAATTTATTCTCTCCAATTCTTTAATTGCACAATTAAATAAATAATCTCTCATAAATTGGTTATCACTCAATCCTGAAAACTAAAATATTTACATTTAGAGCTATGTCATATTATGTACAAAATAAAATTATATAAGGATAGTTAAGTGCAAATATTAACATGTTAAAACTCCAATTAACACATTAAAGACTAGATTTTGTAAATAATATTACGTGAGAGAGATATTTTGACATTTATTATTTATGGCTCCAGTAATTAGAAAATTGATTTCATTCATCAACAAAGTCGGTTATTTCCTAGTATTATTATATATATAAGTAATAATAGTGATAAAATATTATTGATTCTTAAGCATCTCTATTTCCGTGTCTTCTTCCCCTTTTTTTCACTCCAAAATAAATTTTATTTATCTTATTCCTAACAAAAGCTTAAACACGCAAATAACCCCTTGAGGTTTACAATATTTACAGAAAATCTCCTATAATTTCAAAAATTACAACGAAGTAAACATTTTATAGGGTGTTCTTATAAATATTATTGAAATTATAAACCGATCTAAAACGTCATATGTTTTATTTAAAATCAATTAGAAACCATCCAAACCTAATTTTATGTAGAAAAAGGTTTAGAGTCAAGGGCATATTTGAAATTTAGGGAAAGAACAAGGGCAATCAATTTGGCACGTCAAGTTATGCGTTTCCTTTTATGTTCTTGGTTTGGCTTCCAACCTGAAACCTTTATTTTGCTTTATTTCATTTTGTTATCTCTTTCTTTTCTTAACTTTAAATAAAAATATTTGACCGTTGCTTTTCTCTCTCTCTCTCTCATACACACACACAGTCACACACACATTTTAGTGATCAATCAAACAAAGCTTAGTTCTTCACAACTTCTGCATTGAGAGGTACAAATTAATTCTTGTCTCACATTTTCACACTTGTTTTTGTTACTTAAACTGAAAATTGTACTTGGGAAAAAACAGATTTTAGTTTTTGTTTTTATTTTATTTTTTCTGTACTTCTGTCTGCTGTGAAAACTCTTCATTTTTATTTTTTAAGCTATTAATTTGCATAAATCTAGTTATTGAAACTTGAAAGCTAGTTAGTTAATTTTTTGAGCTCTATTCACACCCTTTGGTAAATTTCTTCAAAATGTCATCTTTTTTTAAGATAGTTTTTGAATTAATGAAGTAATTACTGCATATCAATTTAGTCATTTAGATTTACTAGGATATTTACATTAAATTAGCTAGATTATCTTTTGTGTTCATTTTAAATTTTTTATTTTTATTTTGGGGAGGGGGCTGGAAAACCTAGGTTTGTGTCACCTTTTTTTTTTTAGCAAGTGGGATTAAAGAACTTTTTTGAACATATGCTCCTTAGATTGAATTTCATTTTCACCTTTTTTGCTAATTTAGAGAAGGCTTTTAGACCTTTATATTGTTCTTTCCGATAATCAAAGATTGTCACCTGCAGAATAAGAATTAAATATATATATATATATGCTTTATAAATTCAAGATTTCCTACATAAACTCACCACCCTTTCAATAATTAAATAAATACATGCTTTTGAAAATTCAAGATTTTCCTCCATTCATTCAAGGTAACTAACAATTACTTAATTTTTCCATTTTTGTTATGAACTAAGAAATTTCATATTTTGATCATTATATGAGTTTTTTGAGTTTGCTCTTAACTTAAGATCAAAGTAAAGAATTCCCTTGTCTTCATCATATTATTATTATTACCATTAAATAACCTTTAAATTAAATTGGCCTTTTACTTTTCTTTGTTGGTTATACTTGTAGAGCAAGGATTTACTTATGAATCTGGTGAGCACAACAAGAAAGCTTCTCCTTTGCGATTTCCGTTTCGATTCTCGTTTGAAAAATTCTTAGAATTTTACGAAAATGGGATGTTCTACATCAAAATTAGACGACGAAGAATCAGTCAGGCTTTGCAAAGATCGAACGAAATTCATTAAACAAGCAGTCGAGCATAGAACAAAATTCGCCTCCTATCACATTGCTTACATACAAGCTATGAAACGAGTTTCCAGTGCGCTTCGTGAGTATATAGATGGGGACGAGCCTCGTGAGTTTCTACTAAACTCGTTCACGACCCCTGTAAAGAAAACAACTCCTGGTTTCATCTCTATAACCCCGTTTAAAACTGAATCGAACTCGACATACAAAATAAATTACTTTATATCCAACGGAAATTCTTCGGTTTCCGTGGAGGAGAGACCACCGAACTCCCCGGATACTTTTAGAGTCGACGCTTACTCCCCCATGCATCATTATGGAATGGATAGTATTTTTTCAATGGAGCCGTCTCCTATGAATAGACCGAATTATCCTCCACCTTCACCTCAAGCGTCTCAATGGGATTTCTTCTGGAACCCTTTTTCGTCATTGGATTATTACGGATATCCCACGAGAAGTAGTAGTGTTGATCACACGATGCTCGATGATGAGAATGATGGGGTAAGGCAAGTTAGGGAAGAGGAAGGTATACCGGAGTTAGAAGAAGAAACGGAGCATGAAGAAATCGATGAAAGGATTAATAGGAAAGAAGAGCCTAACCGTAACGTAGATTTTGATAGAGAAGAAGTCGTTGTTGAAGATGTTGATGATGATAGTGACGATAGTGACGAAAGCGATAGTGATAGTGATATTTGCGAACATGAAAGTGTAGAAATAGCTAAAGCTCAAAATGTAGGCCAAGTAAGCAATAATGAAACTGCGGTTGCTGATCTTGAATCGAAAGAGGAAACACCTGGATTTACGGTTTACGTGAATCGAAGACCGACGAGTATGGCTGAAGTTATTAAAGACCTTGAAGAACAATTCAAGATCGCTTGTAATGCAGCTGGTGAGGTGTCAACCGTTTTAGAGGCCAGTCGGGCTCAATATTCGTCATCCTCAAATGATCTCACAGGTTTGATATATAAAAGATTGATCTTTCTAATTTCTTTCGATCCATCTAAATTAATTTGCTAATTTATCGTTCTTTTTTGTTGTAGCCATGAAGATGTTGAATCCAGTAGCGTTATTCAGATCCGGTTCGTCTAGGTCTTCATCTTCGAGATTTGTAGTCAGCACTTCAAATTCAAGAGATGAAGGAGATGAAAGCAGCAGTGACTTCTCTGAGGAGCCCTGTGTGTTTTCTGGGAGCCACCAGTCGACCCTCGACCGATTATATATCTGGGAAAAAAAACTTTACCGGGAAGTTCGGGTATGTTTCTGAAACCAAAGAACCATTTATATTTTAATGTTCTTAGCTCGGAAAATGATTCAGTTCGCTGTTATCTTTGAATATAAGTAGGCAGGTGAACGTGTACGTATAGCATATGAGAAGAAATGTGAACAACTAAGGAACCTAGATGTGAAAGGAGTAGACCCTTCTCATGTAGATAAAACAAGAGCTTCTATAAGAGACTTGCATACTCGGTTAAAAGTTTCAATACACTCCGTTGAAGCTGTCTCGAAGAGAATCGAGACTTTAAGGAACGAAGAGCTCGAGCCTCAGTTACTAGAATTAGTTCAAGGGTATGTATTCCATTTCTTCTCTTAATTCCAAACATAGTTTAAACTTATTATGTTTACTACCTGGATTTCAGCAAGTAAAATGAAAATAAATAACAAATGAAGTTCACATTCTATCATCTGATGCAAGAAAAATATTTTGTGTTTTACGGAATATTTTTACCTATACCTTGTGGCTAGGAATGACACCATGACGCCATTGATGATGATTTGATGACATTCCTAGCCACAAAGGGTAGGAATTTTTTCTAGACCAAGTCTAGGTAAGAATTTTCCGCGTTTTACTTACTGGAATCCAAGAACCAAACATAGCGTCAACGAATCAAAAACTAACCTTATTATCGACAGGTTAGCAAGGATGTGGAAAGTAATGGCGGAGTGTCACCAAACGCAAAAACGTACACTAGACGAAGCCAAGATATTACTAGCCGGAACACCTTCAAAACTATCGAAATCAAAAAAATACACGGTAATGGCACCATCCGAGCAACACAGGCTAGCTCGTTCGGCTTCAAATCTCGAGACCGAGTTACGTAACTGGCGATCATGCTTCGAGTCATGGATAGTTTCTCAACGAGCCTACATCCGCGCACTCAACGGATGGCTCTTACGTTGCATTCGTTCGGATCCCGAAGTATCAAAATCACCATTCTCTCCACGTCGATCGTTGGGAGCCCCACCTATATTCAACATTTTCATACATTGGTCGAGGTTCTTGGACGCGATTAGCGAGGTCCCGGTGCTCGATGGATTTGACTTTTTTGCGGCGGGCGTGGGGTCGTTGTACGCGCAGCAGTTGAGGGAAGATTCGCGGGGGTATGGAGGTAATTCGAAGAGGTTTCGAGGGGAGATTGTGGGGGGTATGGAGGTGGTGGAATTTGAGGATGAAGTTATGACTGCAGAGAAAATGGCTGAGATAGGTATAAGAGTGTTGTGTGCTGGAATGTCTGTTGCTGTTAGTTCATTGACTGAGTTTGCTGTTAGTTCAGCTGATGGATATGCTAATTTGGTGAAGCAATGGAATAATGACAATATTAAGAAGCCTGAATGCTTAAATGGAAATGGAACAAAGAAGTAAGTGGTTTTTTGTGGGTAATTTAGGGGGGGAACTTATGTAAATTAAATTAAATTAAATTAAATTATGTTGTTGTTACACAAATAGAGTAGTGGTAGTTAGGTGCATACATCTTCAATTTAGTTGAAATTTGTATTGGTTCTTGTAAAGACAACAGAAAAAGATAGAATGTGTCTGTATTATGGACTTAAAATTTAGTTTTAAGGTGTGATTTAAGTTGTTCTATCTTACGAACATTGGATATATTTTGGAAACATAGAAAAAAAGTTAAATTGTAATTTAAAACTTACATAAAAATTTAAGAAAAAAAGAAAAAGAGAGAGGATATTTCTGTGTTTTGTACATACTCAAATAGTCATATCATAATATTCTTGCTATTTGTCTAAATTTATTACTACTTTATGAAAATAATGTACAGGCCATATCTCTAAATTTATTGCTACTTCTCAAAATTATGAAAATAATGTAGAGGCCATATCACAAAATGTTCCATTAGAACTAGCTAATAATAAATAACAAAATTAATTACCAAGAAGTGAAATGCACTACAAGAGATCGAACCCAAATTTGAATCCTTACTGGGAGAGATTCTCACTAGATGTGTCTAACATGCTTCGAAAGGGATTAAATTATAGGGGAAACAAATTACATATAAATATATGCATATCAAATTAAATGGATCCAGATAAGCTCTATAACACTAACATAATTTTATTGAGTTACTATTAAAAAATTAAATTTTTGTAACAAATCATGGGTTTCTTACAGAATTAGAAAAGAAAGAAGCTAGAAGCTTTCAAAGAAAATTAAGAATAACAAGGAAGTTAGAAATTGTAATCCTTATTAATCTAAATTAAACAAAAAAAAAAAAAAAAAAAAAACAGAGCTTTTCCAAGTTTGTAGCCTTCAAGAAAAGGAAGTAATTTTCTTGATCAAACTATCTCACATTCTAAATATATTGAAGAAAAAGCAGAGACTTCAATATATATAGCAAGGTGATTTCTATTCATAACTGAAACCATCATCTTCATCTCCAAGCTCCACGTCAGCATCATCTGAAGATCCAGCAAAAACGGAGACGAAAACTAAAATGGCAACGACTTGAGTAACTAGAAAGTATTTAGACCTTCTTCTGAACTTCTTCTCTTCCTCTGTCTTCTCCCTCTTCGGTTTTCTCTTTGGTTTGGAACCTAATTTTTAAAACAAAATAAAAAAAAAAACGAGTGGTTAATTCAAAATTCGGAAACCAAAATGCAAAAAAATTATTTTCCATAGGCAATATTAACTAAAGATAGTTGCAACTTGCAAGTAACTTACTCCAACTCGAAGGACCTTTCTTTGTAGCTGATGATGGAGAGGGTTCGGAATGGGGAACATCGATATACTCACTTTTAAGCTTTTCAGCATATTTTACAAGATTAGGATGTTCCAAGAGCGTGCTCCTTAAATCCGATGTCTCCTATAAGGTATGAAGCCACATTAAGCACTTCAAGGATATACTCGATTAATTAAAAACAGAAGTAGGTACTAGGTGATCAATACTATTAATCCCTAACAAAGTGAATTGTCTTAAAATGGATGAACCTATTCAATTTGGTGGTTAAAGCACTATATAATTTGGTGTTTATAATCACAACCTACACAAAGAAAATATAAGGAAATTATTAGTTCCGTTGGAAAAGGGGGGAAATATATATAATCAAAAAATTATTTTTTCTTTCAATTGCTTGACTGCACTGAAATTTCTACTAAATTACTTAATTTTGTTTATCAAAGTCTGATATATATAGAGTAGCGTGGAAAGATCAGTAGGTATCACATTCTCGTTGCTTTCAATATTATGTGATAAATATAGGATTTTCCAGTATAATTTAAGATGAATCACAAGAAAAATCAGGAAATATTATTTTCCATTATTTCCGTCAGACTAGATTCCACATTCAGTAACATATTTTTTCTTTTACCCCAATTTATCATGGAACCAGTAGAGCCCAAGTTTCTTGAGAAATAGATTCACACATTCAGTCTCATATTTATGTCTTTTTTACCCCAATTTTCCGTGAAATATAAGGAGCCTAAGTGTCATATGATAATGAAAGACCCCAAGCACAAGGCACAATCACATAGCATGGCCAAATTGAGCAGATAACCTAACTCAAAAATTATTATGTACTCACAGGTAATGCATGGAGTGTAAAAAGAACATGCCCCAGAATAGCTGCATCCAAACTTGTTGGCCTACACACGAATAACGCTTTAGACACCATAATCTTGCCATATACAGAACAATACATCTCTCAAAAATAGTAAGCATTCATAAAGCAGAGGAATGTCACCTGTTTTCAAAGAAAAAGGACTGTTCCCCCAACCTAGACGACAACGCGCCATAAGCCATGGCCGCTCTACTGTAAATCTGCCAACATATAGCATAGAAAGCTTAAACTTTATTCAATAGAGACACAATTAACAAGATTTTACTTATTCACCAAAACAGTTGAATCAGTTCCCTTTTACCAAGAATGAAACAAATGTGGAAGGAAGTACCTCTTTCTCTCTGCTATCGGCATTTTCTGATGTTATACCAAGTTCTTGTTTCACAGAGCGAACTTTCATATAGTACAAAATCTTTCTTATTGGCCAAGGGAGATCAGAGTAATAAATCTCATGTGCCGGTTTACCATCACATCCGACCCAGAGTTCATACTTGATTGCATCACCAAGCCATGTCTCAACCAATGCCTTCGTTGATATCCATTCAGGTACATCACAGACGTTCGAGTCCAAATCAACAGTGTTGTCTTCCTTCAAAGCCTTAATGACTCCACCCTTTTCATTATTATAGGCTACATAGTCACCATATTCAACGTATGGGATTTGATCTGGTAGAAATACAACGAGTCACTTGGTCGAATTCGAGTTATTTGCTATATGAATTGAAATTGCCATACTTTCAAGAAATTGACATTATAAAAAGAAACCAAACTTATTGGCTCCAAAACGAGGGGAGGCCTTTTAGTTTATGGAAGGTGTGCACATAAACAGCGATTTGAGAGTTCACCAAAATTAACATCCGATACATGGGCAAATTCTTCACTTGCAAGATCGGTGATTTTAGTAAATTGGAAAAATTCGATTCACGAGTCTTGATGTAAACTTTTACTGCATAGTTGGGTCCTTATTTGTCTGTACTTTGTAGATGGTCGAAAATTAAACTCAGTATAACTTTTAGAGCCTCACTTAAAAACTCCATTCTTCTTTAATAGATGTCATTCTGTCTGCAGATACTTGTTCTTCTCTTCTCGTCTCGTCAACTTTTTTCGTTTTTTCTTTTCTTCATTTACCTACTCTTTCTTATTCACTGTATATTAGGGGTAGGATCGGTTTCAGATTTCCGAGACACAATTCTGACCTTTATGGGGCATTTCAATCTCATTCTACACTACCAATGGCCTATAACAAATTTCCATAACTTCAACTTCTAATACCCAATAACAATTAATACTTCCACAAAATTGATAAAATATCCAGACTCGCAATTAAAAAAGATAATAGCACAGAAGATAAAGATATAAAAAAATTACTCGATTTGAAATAAAATAACTTACCTGAATCAGGGTGAATTGAATTGAACTCCAAAGTAAAAGGGATCTTGGAAAATCTAAGATAAATGTAAACGGGCAGGCAAGTCGGGCAGGCGGTGGGCAGCCCGAAACACGGCTTTCTTGCGACCAGTGTCAGATTCTTATCTATTTCCCTTCGACCATCTTCCATAATTTCTTCCAAAGATTCTATTAATTTTGTCAATCTCACTTAATAAATGTATTGACGAACGGATTGAAATATCTATTGAGAAATGGGGAAGACAGGATTGATTTTGGCGATCGATTAAACCCTGACGAGGGTTTTTGGTTTTGCTTTGGGATTTCGTTTTTTTGTTTCTTTTTGTACAATTTATACTATTTTTAATTTACATCTGTATTTGTATTTTAATGATTTTTTTTTTAAAATATACTTCAAACCTATAACAAATTTATTAATATATTCAATTCAAAGTAATTCGTGAAAAAACTTCAAAGAAAGAAAATGCAACTCGTATTTGTGCGATTTTATTTTTCTTATCTTTGAGCTAAAAAGTTCGAATTAATTAACTTTAAATGCTAGAGAACATGCAAATAACTAAATTATGTAAACAATAAAAGAATGGTATCAATAGGAAAGGTAAAAGGTTATACCCCAGTTTTCGAATTCAGCAGAAAAAAAAATCAAAATTAGGGTTGTGAGACGGATTTTAATTTGATTTCGATTTGTATTCGATGCGATATTAATTCGATTAAAAATTCGATTGATCTGATCCGATTAAAAAATTCATAATTCGAATACATGAAACAAACATAGATTTAGTCTGATATGATCCGTTAAATTTCGATATTTGAATTATATTATTTTTTATTTATATATTTTGTGTTTAAACCAATTTTAAATAAAAAATATTATCTCAACTAGAACCTCTACCTCTTTCTTTCGGAAGAGGAAATGTACCTCTTTTTATAAGATAATCGAAAAAAGAAATGCATGAGCAATATGTTTTATTTTTAAAAGTACAAACAAAAGGAAAATCCTATGCATTTGAATTTATTCTATGGACAACCGACATTCCCCCTAAGGCTATCTCTAATGACTAGGTGCAAATGCTCTAGAGGATAAGTGGGGAGAAGGGGAAAAAAATCCCATATCTAATAACTAGGGGAGGGGAAAGGGCAAACATGTTCAAGGTACCTTGGAGGAGGCCTGGGGGAGCGGAAGAGTGGCCTGGGGGAGGGGAGCTTCCCCGTCCAAATAAGACCATCTCTAATGATTCCGAGAGGGAATACCCTCTCCCTCTCCCCTTCTCCCCCTCTCCCCCCTCTCCCTCTCCCCCGCCCTTTCCCTTTCTCCCTAGTTTTTTAATCATCTATAATGACTCATTCTATCAAACACATTTAATAATAAATTTTATCCTTTTCCATTATTATTATTATTATTACTACTACACCAAATATAAATTTAAAATTAATATTAATTTAACATCAAAAGTACATTAGGAAACTTAGAAAATAAAAAATTACATCAAATATTAATTTAATTCATATAAAAAAATTCATCATCTCCGCCATATTCGTTTATGTTTTAGTCGAACATGATTTCGTAATTCTATCGTATTATAAATTTTTAGAAAGAACTATTTTTAGATGATAAATACAACCCCAAAATTATTAAAACAACTCAATATTAAAATAATAGTGTTAATTTAATGAAATGAAAGTTATATTTTTATAATTAAAAATAATTGTCTACAAATATACAAATTTTAGGAATTTTTTATTTTTAAATAAAGATAAAAAAAAAAGAACCAAACAAAACAAAACAAAATCACAAAAAAAAAAAAAAAAAAAAAATAGCATGTGAGGGAGGGGGCTTGGATGGGAGAAGCTCCCCCTCCCCCTCCCTTCAAGGTCCCTCCAGGGTCCCTCTAGTCCGTGTACCCTCTCCCACCCCCCTAGTCATTAGAGATGAAATTTTTTTCCCCTTTTCCCCCATATACCCTATAGGGCATATCCCCACTAGTCATTAGAGATGCCCTAAAAGAGGTACATATGTTGTGTTATTTTTTATTTTGTTTTGTTTTATTTGGTTTTTTTTAGCTTTATTTAAAGAAAAATCCCAAACTTTGTATATATTTTGTAGATAATTATTTTTAATTATAAAAAAATAACTTTCATTTCATTTAATTAACACTATTATTTTAATATTGATTTGTTTTAATAATTTTGAGGTTTTATCACCGAAAAATAATTCTTTCTAAAAAAGTTAAAATAATACGATATAATCATGAAAATTACATATTGAAATCAAATATGTTTACATAAATACGATTACATACGGCGAAACATAGACCTTAATTTTGACCTCGTGTCTTCCACACATGTTCGACTAAGGGTGAGTTTGGCCCCGCGGTTGGAGCTCTTAAAATCACTTATAGATCTCAATTGTGATTTTTGAAGTGTTTGACCCCTATTATAAAAATTATTTTTGGTCAATCGTGATTTTCCTAGTGTTTAGCCCCCAATATCATAATCACTTTTGAGATCTCGAGAAGCAAAAAATCAACTTATTTTAGAAGCTACTAGAGTGTTACTTTTGCAAAAGCTATTATACAAAAGCAATTATTCTATAATTAATTTTTATTATAATCATTCATTACCAAAATTAATTTTAATATTAGTAAAATTATTTCTCCTATAATTACTTTTTGAATCGCTGGGCCAAACTCACCCTAAATCATTTAGTAATTGGCAATTGACATCTACCGATCGTATATGGTGACGGCGGATCATATAATGTAAATTTTTATTTTCTATGTTCCCTAACATACTTTTAATTTTAAATTAATGTTAATTTTAAATTTATTTTTGGTGTAATAATAATAATAAGTAGTGAGAGTGTTGGTGCAATGTTTGACTTTATCAAACCGATCATTGTCCAGGGCTTTGGTCATGATGAAACGGCCAACTTTATCCAGATTGAACAGCTTTATTTCTTCGGCTGTCATCTCTGTTAGATCCTTTTCCACCACTAGTTCAGCTTCATCAACTATGATAGTCTTGGTGAATTTGAATGAACCTTTTATGATACATGTGTACATGTTATCATTATAAGCAGCTAGGAAAATCTCCATCCTGATTTTCCAGTCTTAAAACAACATACCAGCAATGTGGGGAACATGGCTGATACAGTCCATTTTTCAAAAAGTTTTTATTTTTCAGAAAGATGCTCTTTTGAAAAGTTTTAAAAACCTTTGAAAAACACTTGGATCAAGCTCGTTGATCAGGCAGCTGATTCTAATGAACCACCTGCTCTGATACCACTTGTTGGTCCCAAGTGGTCAGATGAGGTCTAGAGGAGGGGGGGTGAATAGACCTCTGAAAATTTTTAGACTTAAAAACTTTTCTGTCGTCTGTCAGCATACTAAGCTTATGAAGAACAGTAAGCTGACTATGCTGATCTGATCAGATGTAGCTCTTTATGCAATTTTTAGACTTAAAAACGTTTTAAACAGTAAGCTTTTACACAAGCGATCAGATGAGTAAAATAAATACTTATCTGATTGACTGCTGTCCTGATGACAAAGCTGTTATCAGTGAAAGCCAATAACTGATAACCTTCCTCGGCTGTTTGTCAATCCAGCTAGATAATAAATCTTCAATCTTCAAAACTTTAATCTTCTGTTGAAAACATAACTTCAACTAACTGTCATTAACAAATTTCATCTTTTAATCAGAAGTACCGCTAGTCTTACACGTTCCCCCTGACTTTAAGAATTCATAGGTTAACTAGTCTGTTGATAGTTGATCCTTGAAGATGAATAAGATGAGTAAGCTGTTGAACTCTAGTCTTCTGATGAGTTCCCCCTCAGCTTATGCATCCAATTTTAATAAACCTAGTTCAGCTCTTAGAGTTGAAAACCTTGTCTCACTTAAAGGTTTTGTGAAGATGTCAGCAATTTGATTTTCAGTAAACACATATTCTATCATGACATTTCCTTTCTCCACATGATCTCTAATAAAGTGATGCTTGATGTCAATATGCTTAGTCCTTGAATGACTTGTAGTATTCTGAGTAAGGCTGATTGCACTTGTATTGTCACAGTAGATTGGGATTCCACTGATTTTGATATTGTAGTCTTCTAGTTGATGCTTCAACCATAAGATTTGTGCACAGCAAGCTCCAGCAGCTATGTATTCAGCTTCAGCAGTTGATATGGATACTGAAGTCTGTTTCTTACTCATCCATGAGATCAGATGACTACCTAAGAATTGACAGGCACCTATTGTGCTTTTTCTATCAATCTTGCAGCCAGCAAGGTCAGAATCTGAATATCCAATAAGCTTGTTGGATGAAGATGAAGATAAAGTGCAAAGAAGTGAAGAAGATAAGGGATGGTTTTGATGATTTCCAAAACGTCAAAATCAGCTAAGTATGGAAAGCTTAGTTCCCTTAGAAGAATTTTGAACAAGTAAAAGAAGACATCAGAAGAGTTCAAAGTTCAAAGCCCAGAAGACTACTGATCTCGTGCTGAAACAGCAATCAGAAGGGTAGACCATCAGCTGACTCAAATCAGATTAGTTCAGTATTTGATCAGCAGAGTATCTATCAGATGAGTTGCCTCGATCAGCAGAGTAAAAGAGATCAAGAGATTAGTCCAACGGTAATAAATGCACCTGGTGTAATAAAAGCTGGAAGAGAAGGGTAGTAATGGCAAATGATTGAAGAAAACTCTCAGATCAGCAGAGTGCATTTAATGCTGCTACAGGAAAGTACAACAGAGAAAGGACTGTAGCAGGGAGCCGTTCTGAATCGGGCTAAAGCTATGGATTTGAAGTGTGATTTGCTTCAACGGTCATATTTTCAAATCCAAGTATAAATAGAGCTGATTTCGAAGAGAGACACACACAACAACATTATGAGATTTCGTTTTTTAAGCAGAAATTTTCTAAGTCTCAAGAAGCTCGAACAGCTCACTCGTCTGGTGGAAGTCATCTGTTGACAGAAACCCAGTTGAAGAAAATAGAAAAATACAATCTGAGTGAATTTGTATTAGCTGAGTGTTGTGCGAAGTTTAAATCCGTCTGTGTGAGTGATTTAACTTCAGAGGATAGGTTTTCTTTGTGATTTCATATTGCGAGCTTATAGCCTTCTCATTTGTTGTTTAGGTATAAGTGGAGACATATTGTAAACTTTGTGTTTATAGTATAATCCAGAATCTAAGTGATCTGGAAGAGTGGACTAAAGGATTTTTATCCATATAACCACTATAAAAATTCTTTGTGTTATTCTTGCATTTAAAGTTTTCTTGCATATTTTGAAATTGCATAAGTTTACACTTTGAATTATCAAAAGATCTTATAAGGAGTTTCAAAACTGGGGATAAAATCTTTTTAAGGACATAGTCTACTTGTGAAAAACACTTTCAAACATCCGCTGCAAGTATACTCTTGATAAAACTGTTTTGCTGAAAAACAGCTAAGTAACTGTAAGAAGAGTGGTCACTCTGCTGTTCAAGATTTGTTCACGATCAGCATAGTCATCTGTTCTTCATCAGCTTAGTCTGCTGACAGAAGACTAAAAAGTTTTTAAGTCTAAAAATTTTCAGAGGTCTATTCACCCCCTCTCTAGACCTCATCTAACCATTTGGGACCAACAAGTGGTATGGTTCATTAGAATCAGCTGCCTGATCAACGAGCTTGATCCAAGTGTTTTTCAAAGGTTTTCAAAACTTTTCAAAAGAGCATTTTTTTGAAAAATTAAAACTTTTTGAAAAATGGACTGTATCAGCCATGTTCCCCACATTGCTGGTATGTCTTTTGAAGACTGGAAGATCAGAATGAAGATCTTCTTAGCTGCCTACAATGACAACATGTATACATGTATCATAAAAGGTCCATTCAGATTCACCAAGACGATAAAGATAAATGAAGTTGATACCGTGGTGGAAAAACACCTTCATGAGATGACTCCAGAGGAAATCAAGCTATTTAATCTGGATAAAGTCGGAAGATTTATCATGACTAAATCCCTGGATAATGATCGGTTTGACAAAGTCAAACATTGCAAGACTGCAAAGGAGATGTGGGATAAAGTCAGAGATATGAGCGAAGGCAATGATGCAATAAAAGAGCATCAGCTCACTGTTGCTTTGGAGAAACTGGATAACTTCAAGATGAAGTCTGGAGAGACCATTGATCAGATGGATACCAAGTTTCTAAAGCTGGGAAAGACTTTCACTGACAAAGAGATCACTGTCAGAGTACTAAAGGCCTTACCCCCAAAGTTCAACATGAAAGTAACAGCAATGGAAGAATCAAGAGATCTGGGGAAGATTTCTCTTACAGAGCTGTTCTCCGTACTCAAGGCATTCGAGTATAAACTGCCTAGAATGGGAATTGAAGAAACCTCAACTTCAGGACCCACAGCTGCACTGGTTGCTGCTGAAAATACCAGAAGACCAGCACAGAAAAGCAAAGAAGTGGACTCATCTGATGAAGCCACATTACTCAACAAAAAGGAGTACACAGCTGGAGATGTAGCATTGCTGATGAACAATTTCAAGAAGTTCTACAAGAGAAAAATGAAGAACAAATACAACAATGCTTCTACTTCTAAACCTAACTCTTCTTCTCAAGAAAAAAGATGATTATAAAGCAAAACTAATGTGTTATAACTGCAGGAAATTGGGACATTTCATCAGAGACTGTCCTTATCCAAAAGCAGAGAAGTACACTGAAGAAGAGAAGATAATCAGAAAAGAAAGAAAACATCAGAGAGGCAAGGCAATGATGGCTGAAGCAGAAAAGCTGACTGCTGTCTACTCATCTGATTCAGATTCAGATACGTCTGATGAAGAGTCGTCTGATGAAGAGAAACCTGCTCTACTCTGCCTAATGGCCAAGGAATCTGATGACTCTGAGGAAGAGGTAACACCTCTTGATAATGAATTGTTTAATTCATTTGAACAAATGATGCTCAACAATACTAGCATTGCTGATGCATTTAAAAAGCTTAAGGAAGAGATGATATTGCTGAAAGAGCAAAACAGTTCACTGAAACTTAAAGCTGAAAAGCCAAAAGAATCAGTTGAATATAAACTGCTTGAGCAAGAGAATGAATCTCTGAAAGCTGAATGTGAAGTTTATAAAGGAAAAATCATGGAACTTGAAAAAGTTATTGAGTCTCATGAGAAATCATCTGTTGCATCCACTCACATGTCTAGTAAACAGAAGATGCCTTTAGAACAGGATAAGCAAGAATTGAATCATACTGAAAAATTTATATCTGCTGACAATAGTAAGGTCATTATGTATGTTCAAACTGCTAGACCTACTTCACCTGAGAAAGTGGTAAAGGAGAAGAAATCTCCTAAGGCTAAAAAGAGCAAAGAGCCAAGTGTAGGTAAACAAACTAGTAAGACCAACCAGCAGAGTTCCAAGAAGTCTGCTGATAAAGCTAAACTGAATCAGACTAGTGGTAAAATTAAGTCGTCTGTTAATGAGCAAGCTACTAGTAAACCAAAGAAGCATAAGAATAAGAAAAATCAAAATGCTTGGTATGGAAATGAGTCATATTATGTGCAACCTGCTGCATATCCTCCTATGTATCATGCACCTCAATTTCCTAGTTACTATGCACCATATCCTGCTCATCCAATGCATGCATATCCTGCTTATCATGCACCTTACCCTGCTTATGAACATTATTCTTATCATACTGATCAACAACATGACTTATCTGCTAATTATGATAAAAATGAAACTGTTCATGCTCCTGTCAAAACTCAGAAGCCTAAGAAGCCTAAGACATCAACATCTTGGGTTGTCAAAGGTGGAACTAATCCTTCAGGACCCTCTCAGTAAGGGTACCTAAAACAATTTTATTTTTGTTTTGTAGGTTAGGATTAGGAGTAGGAGTAAAGTAGAGAAGATCTGGTACTTGGACAATGGTTGTTCAAGGCACATGTGTGGAAGCATACATGAGCTGACTGATGTTGTTGCTGTGGATGGTCCAAAAGTTACTTTTGGAGACAGCAAGGAAGGCAAGATTAAAGCTAAAGGAAGACTGATCAGAGAAAACATAGAGATATATGACGTCTCATATGTTAAAGGCCTCAAGTATAATCTGCTGAGCATAAGTCAATTTTGTGACAAAGGATATTCAGTCATCTTCTCAACAGATAAGTGCTACGTTGAACAGATTGGTACAAAGAAGGTAATTTTATCTGGAAGACGACAAGGAAATGTCTACATAGTCGACTGAAATTCTGCTGACAAGAATTCAAACATCTGTTTGGTGGCATCAACACCAAGTGAAGTTAGCTGGCTATGGCACAAAAGGATGAATCATTTAAACTTCAAGACCATAAATAGATTGTTAAAGAATGATCTGGTAGAAGGGATTCCAAAAACAGTCATGAGCAAAGATAAGCTTTGTGACGCCTGTCAGAAGGGTAAACAAATCAAGTCATCATTCAAAAGCAAGAAGCACCAATCTTCTGAAAGAATTTTGGAGCTGCTACATATGGACTTATTTGGACCAATTGATCCAGTCAGCAATGGTGGAAAGAAATACTGCCTAGCTGTTGTGGATGACTATTCAAGATATACTTGGGTGATATTCATGAAGAAGAAAAGTGAAACCAAGGAACATCTTACTAATCTGATGGAATTGATTCAGAATGAGAAAAGCATAAAAATATTGAAGATCAGATCAGATAGAGGGACAGAGTTCACAAACTCTACTGTTGAAGAGTATTGTAACATCAAATGAATACATCATGAGCATTCAGCTGCTAGAACCCCTCAACAGAATGGTGTTGCTGAAAGGAGAAATAGAACACTAAAAGAAGCTGTCAGGACAATGATAGCTGAAGCCAAGCTGCCACAAAGATTTTGGGCAGAAGCAACAAACACAGCCTGCTTTACCCAGAACAGATGCATGATCAACAAAAATCAGAACAAGACTCCATATGAAGTTTGGAACAACAGGAAACCAAACATTCATTATTTTAAGATTTTTGGTTGTTAATGTTTTGTGTTAAATAATGGGAAAAATCACCTTACTGCATTTGCAGAAAAGGCTGATGAAACTGTTTTTGTAGGTTACTCTACTGTTAGTAAGGCTTATAGAGTTTTTAACAAAAGAACATTACTAATAGAAGAATCCATTCATGTAGTATTTGATGAGCCAAGTCAATCTTCTGAAAAGAATCAAAATATTAATCAAGATCTGTCTACTGATTTACAGAAGTTGAATGTTGGAAAGAATGAAGAATATGTTCCCATCATACTACCTGATCTCAACTCAGCTGCCAACTCAAGTGCTGTTCAAAATCAGATCACTGATTGTCTAACAGACGAGTTACAAACAGCTGACAGACCAGAGACTGTTCAACAGACAACAAATGTTCAACAGACTACTACTGGAACTCCAACAGTAGTGTTGCAAGATCATAATCAAGGACAACATCCAGACCTGCAACCTGATCTCAGATGGCTCAGGAATCACCCTCCAGAGTTAGTGATTGGTGATCCTTTGGATAGAGTGAAAACAAGAAGAGCTGCTGCACAAGATGCTATGTTTGCTAGTTTTCTATCTCAAATAGAGCCTAAACAAATTGAAGAAGCTCTCAATGATTCCTTCTGGATTGAAGCTATGCAAGAAGAGTTGAATCAATTTGAAAGGAATGAAGTCTGGTACTTAGTTCCTAGACCAAATCATCAAAGAGTAATTGGCACTAAATGAGTTTTCAGAAATAAGATGAATGAAGATGGTATTGTTACTAGAAACAAAGCAAGATTAGTGGCCAAGGGTTATTGTCAAGAAGAAGGAATAGACTTTGATGAAACATTTGCACCAGTAGCAAGACTTGAAGCAATCAGACTGTTTCTAGCCTATGCTGCTTACAAGAACTTCACTGTCTATCAGATGGATGTGAAGTATGCATTTCTCAATGGAGAACTGCAAGAAGAAGTATATGTTGAACAACCACCTGGATTTGAAGCTTATCAACAAGAAGACAAGGTGTATCGTCTAAAGAAAGCCCTCTATGGATTGAAACAGGCTCCAAGAGCATGGTATGATACTTTATCTGATTTTCTTTTAATTAAAGGATTTCGCAAAGGTAAAGTTGACAAAACCTTGTTTACAATTGAATGGGAGAATCATATATTAATTGTGCAAATATATGTGGACGATATTATTTTTGGTTCAACTAACCAACAGATGTGTGACAAGTTCTCCAAGCTCATGCAGAATAAGTTTGAAATGAGCATGATGGGTGAACTCAATTATTTTCTTGGTTTGCAAGTTAGACAGTTGCCTGATGGTATATTCATCAACCAAGCAAAATACACAAGAGATCTGTTCAAGAAATTTGGTATGGAAACTAGCTCTACTGCTACTGTTCCTATGTCTACAAGTCTTCGTTTGGATAAAGATGAAGATGGCAAATCAGTGGACATGACCAAATACAGAGGCATTATTGGGTCACTGTTATATCTAACAGCAAGTAGACCTGATATCATGTACTCAGTTGGGGTTTGTGCAAGATTTCAATCAAATCCTAAGGAATCTCATCTCTTATCTGCCAAAAGAATACTGAAATATATTAAGGGCACTCAAGAATTGGGATTGTGGTATCCTCGAGAATCTGGATTTGAGCTTATTGGTTATTCAGATTCAGACCTTGCTGACTGCAAAATTGATAGGAAAAGCACAACAGGTGCTTGTCAATTTTTAGGTAGTCGTCTGATCTCATGGATGAGTAAGAAACAGACTTCAGTTTCTATATCTACTGCTGAAGCTGAGTATATAGCTGCTGGAGCTTGCTGTGCACAGATACTTTGGTTGAAGCATCAACTAGAAGATTACAACATTAAGATCAGTGGAATTCCAATCTACTGTGACAACACTAGTGCAATCTCACTTACTCAGAACACTACAAGTCATTCAAGGACTAAACATATAGAGATCAAGCATCACTTCATTAGAGATCATGTGGAAAAAGGAAATGTTATGATTGAGTATGTTCATACTGACAATCAGATTGCTGATATTTTCACTAAACCTTTAAGTGAAGTAAGGTTTTCAACTCTAAGAGCTGAACTAGGACTACTTAATTTGGATGCATAAGCTTAGGGGGAACCCATCAGAAGACTGAAGTTCATCAGCTTAGTTATCCATTATTACATTCAAGGATTAACTTTTAACAGACTAGTTAACTTATGAATTCTTAAAGACAGGGGGAACGTGTAAGACTAGCGGTACTTCTGATCTAAAGATGAAATTCGTTAATGACAGTTAGTTGAAGTTACGTTATCAGAAGATCTGTTCTTAATTCTTGAAGATTGAAGATTAAATTATCTTGCTGGATTGACAAACAGCAGAGGAAGATTACTAGCTATTGGCTTTCTCTAGTAATATCAGATAACAGATCACTCGTCTGTCAGATAAGTTAAACTCTACTCATCTGATACATTATATAAGCATGGTTATAAATCGCATCTTTTGAAACACGCTTTTATAAGTAACAGATAAATGTCGATTGAGTTTCCCGCCCATCTGACATTAAAATAATCAATTTGAAGTCCGCAATTCTCACCCGCACGATTTAAAACTGTCAGATCAATCTTACGGTTCATGTTTATCACGACAATCAACGACAAAAGAAACGTATAAAATCCGATCTGAATAGACCAGTCGTCTTACGCACATAAAATTCCTAAATTCTCTAACTCTCTAAGCTCTCTGTTCTCAAGCTCTCTGTTCTCTACAGATTTTCATTACTAAATCTCACAATGGAGGTCGTTGAAGGAAGATACCTGAGCTATGAAAATTTTTACAAATTTGGCACCGATCTGATGCGAATTATCATGAAGAAAATCAAAGAGGCATCACTAGTACCAGTTCTGGAAGCTCACGAGGAGCATGTGTACCTTGAAGATGTTGATAATTTCTACAGCACCAGAAAAATCAACAAGGAAAGAACTACTATGACTGCCACTGTCGGAGGGAAAAAAATTTGTATCTCAGCTGCTGTGTTAAGTGAAATCTACAAGCTGACTAATGAGGGAGGAGATGTGACAGACCTAGAGTCTGAAAAAGAAGAGGAATTCTGGGAAATTTGTGCTAAGGAAGGGGAGGAGATGTGACAGACCTAGGGTCTGAAAAAGAAGAGGTTCGCTGACATTATTGCGAAAGTACTAGACTGCAGTACAAGTTCTTTGGATGGTTTACCAAGAAGAAGATACTACACCATGATCAGCATCTACTATGGATTGAAAGTAAACTGGGCTGCTCATGTGTTTGATCTTTTGTGTGATAAGAAGGTCAAGTATGCTATCCTATTAAGCCATCTGTTCAAAAGCCTTGGATGTCCAATGGGAGCTGGAAAGAACATCCATGGTGGAAAGGAGTTTAAGTTGTATGAACCTGTTAGAAGTGTGGGCACTTCTAAAAGAAAAGCCCCTGCTAAAGCTGCTAAGGGCCCTGCCAAGAAGGGAAAGAAGGCTGGACATAATAGTATGTCTGCTGATCAAACAGCAACCCCTGCTGTTGAAGCTGGATCAGCACAGCCTGAAGTTGTCATTCCTGAAAAGATGATTGATGACTTCACCAAAGAAATTGAGCAAATGGAGACTGGATCATCTCCAGAAAGAACAGATTCTGAGGAAGCTGTTCCTGTTCAAACCAAGAAGAGAATGAGGACAACGAGTGCTGCAAAAGGACCTCCTAAGTCCAAACCTGAATCATCAAAGAGAATTGCCAAGTCTAAGGCAAAGAGAAATGTGACATTCTCTGAGGAAACAACTGAAACAGTAAGGGAAACACCAGCATCAGCAGAGAGACCGATTATTATTGAAGAACCTTCAAATGAAGCTGCTGTTGAGTCTGCTGGAGACCTTGCTCTTGGAGTGTCTGCTGAGGAAGGAGCTGAACAACAGACTGGCCCAACAGGTGAAGGAGAAACACTCCTTCTGCATCCTACTCCTGTTGCTGCAACTCCACTTCAAGTTGTTGAAAGTCCTGAATCAAAGAAGCAAAGGACTGGTAAGATTGTGATTCCTTATGTCTCTGCTGCTGCAAAGAAGAAGCAAGATGAAGCTGAAAGACAAAAGAAAGCTGCAGAAAAGGCTGATGAGGATCGTCTGAAGAACCTTGAGCTCAAAAGGCTGGAAGAAGAAGCCAGCAAGATGACTCAAGCACAAAGGGATGCTATTGAGGCAAGTGCTAAGGACTCTCATGGTCCTAAGCATACTGGAGGCATTGTAATTGGTGAACAGATAGATCCCACCAAGCCCAAACCAGTTATGCCTACATCAGCAACACAACCTAAAAGAAGAGAAGAAGTTAAACTGGCTTTGGAGATTGTCAGGGATGACCCTGATGCCTTTGAAGAATTTATTAAGAGGTTGGATGCTGAGAATGAAAGGATTACTCTTCTGACGATGTTCAACAAAGAAAAGATCAGATATAACAGATGGAGAGACTATCGTCTGACAAAGAGTAAAGACCAGATTGCAACCTGGAAGCCTTTTGCTGATGAAGAAGCTTGGGTACTAAAGTGTCTTGAGACAGGTTCTATCACTCAAGCACTAGACTCAGAGTTCTTCTTGGACAAGTTGAGACTGAGGATCAGTCAAGTTGTGAAAGCAGAAGCAAAGAAAATTTATGAATCCGTTCCTGAGGAGTTTTCTGATGATGAAGACCTCAAGGAAAGATCCATTAAGTTGGCTGTTTCCCAAACAATGGAATCATGGGCCAAGAAGACTAGAAAGATGAAGGGGCAACCAAGCTCTATGATCCCCCTTCCTAGTCTGAAGCAGATTGTCTATAGCACTAACATTAGGCCATATGAAGAGTTACCTGAGGATCCAATCTCACCATTCATTCCACCTGATGATTTTACTTGGATTTCTCACATGTCTACTTTGGATAATGCAGGTCTGATGAAAACAGTTAAATCTATTAAGAAGGTTCAACCACCTGCTGATCAGAACAAGGACAAAGAAGGAACTTCTAATCCTGAAGATAAAACTAAGGAGAAAGAAGGAAACTCTGATCCTGCTGATCAATCCAGAGAAAAAGATAACTTGTCTGACGTTGCTGATCAAGACAAAGCAAAAGAGGGTGCTTCTGACCCTGCTGATCATAACAAAGAGACAGAAAAGGATGATACTTCTGATCCTGTTGATCAGAACAAAGAAAAGGAGGATTCTGCTGAACAAAATGATCAGACTAAGGAGAAGGAAAGCACTCCTAGTCAAGCTAATAAGACCAAGGAAGATGAGCCTGCTTCTGGTCCAGCAGATCAGACAACTGAAGAAACAACTCAAGTAGCAGATCAGATTGCTGAAGAGGCAGTTCTTGCCTTACCTCCTACTACATCCGAAGTTGCTTCTACATCTCAGAACTTACAACAAACATCTTTGTTGGATTCAATTCAGCAAATGATATCAAACTCAATGAAGGAGATGGAAGAGAAGTTAACCGCCAATCTGTTGACTGTTGTAAGTCAACCAACTCAGAAAGCTGCTGCTGTCCCAACCAATCTGATAGAAGATACTGCTCAGAATGTTAAGTCCATCTATCAAGATATGGACATACTCAGAAAAAGGACTCAGAGCTCTGCTGCTGGTTGGAGACAGATTGAAGAAATAGTTGAGATGTCCATTCATGCTGAGGATGAAACAATGCAAAATATGATGAAGGACTTCAAGGCATCTGCTGATTGGATTCTGGGAACTCAAATTCAGTTAGGTGACCAAGGAGAAGTTGTCCTAAACAGAATGAAGGCATTTGAGGCTAATCAACTTAGACAACAAGCTCAACTGGATGCTATGGAAGAGAACATCAAGCTTCTCTGTGACTCACTTCAGATCACACCAATCTTGCCACAATATCCAATCAACCTTGCTGATGATGACAAAAAAGGGGAAGATAGGGTACTTAGGGAAGATGAGGTACCTTGTGATGAAGAAAATAATGCTGAAGTAGAAGGAACTGAAGTGTTGGAAGAATCTGCTGATAATGAAAAGACTGATGAAGAAAATGAAAGCACAAGCAGACCAACAGATGAGAAGATCACAGAAGAAGGTGAAGCTGATGAAACTGAAGCTGAAGCAAAAGCTAAATCTGATAAAGAGATAGCTGCTGCTAAGGACTCAGCTGAAGAACAGCTTGACCCTGATGTTAAACAGAAGAAGATGGAGCTGTTGAAACAAAAATTCTCTAAGGAATTGGAAGCTGAGACTTCCAAACCTGCTGAAGAAGAAGAAGAAGACAAGGAAGCACAAGACAAGACAGTAGACTAGTTTAAACTAGGTTACTTATATTGAAATCCTTGTAAATTTTTTTTTGCATATCCCATCTGAACAAACTTGCAATATGTAACACTTTTCAAATCTATAAAAAGTTCAAGTTTGATTCCAACAGATTATTTATATCTCAGAAATTTTTGAGGATCAAAACTTTAGTTTAGGTACAGGTACTTAGCTGAAGTTTTGTCATCATCAAAAAGGGGAAAATTGTTGGATGAAGATGAAGATAAAGTGCAAAGAAGTGAAGAAGATAAGGGATGGTTTTGATGATTTCCAAAACGTCAAAATCAGCTAAGTATGGAAAGCTTAGTTCCCTTAGAAGAATTTTGAACAAGTAAAAGAAGACATCAAAAGAGTTCAAAGTTCAAAGCCCAGAAGACTACTGATCTCGTGCTGAAACAGCAATCAGAAGGGTAGACCATCAGCTGACTCAAATCAGATTAGTTCAGTATTTGATCAGCAGAGTATCTATCAGATGAGTTGCCTCGATCAGCAGAGTAAAAGAGATCAAGAGATTAGTCCAACGGTAATAAATGCACCTGGTGTAATAAATTGTTGGTCCCAAAAGTGGTCAATGAGATCTAGAGGGGGGGGGGTGAATAGATCTCATAAACTTTAAAACTTTTTCTCTAACTTTTTCTGTCAGCAGACTAAGCTGATCTGATTCGTAAGTATACTAAGCTGGTCGTGCACAAAGCTTTGAACAGCAGAGTTGACCACTCATCTGATTTCACTAGGCTGATTCAGATATACTCAGAGTTTCAAAACTTGTAAGCAGCGGATATATCAAGTATGTTTTTCAAACAAGTTCCTCTTCAAAGTTTTACCCCAGTTTTGTAAATTCCTCAAGTTAAAGGACTCTTCTTTTAAAAGGTTTGTTCACTTATGAAAATATGCAAGTTAAAAACAAGTAATCAAACACAAGGAATTTTTATAGTGGTTATATGGATAAAAATCCTTTAGTCCACTCTTCCAAGTCACACAGATCTTGGGTTATACTAGAAAACACAAAGTTAACAGTATACAATGCTTGCGCCAAACAACAAATGAAATGGCCACAAGTGCGCAGTAAGAAATAACACATAAATCCTACTATCCGAAGCTAGATCACTCACACAGATGGATCTACACTCCTCACGCTATTTTCAGTATAGGAGCTCACAAAGAAAACCTACACTAAGAAACTATATCACTTCACACAGATGGATATACACTCCTTTCTTTTCTCAGTTGAAAGTCACTTAGACAGACAACGCAAGTTCTCTGTTCTTCAACGAAAAGCTTCGTCAACAGATGACTGGGCTTATGATCAGACGACTCAACTGATGGATCTTGCTCTATAGATGTGATCTTGAATTGTGCAAGTCTCTTTTAGATCTTCAGTTGGTCTTCTATTTATACTCTCGAATTTGAATTTCTGCCCGTTGAAGATGAGACAGAAATCTGCAGTCCTCGAGTTCTGGTCCCTATTTTCTGGAACGGCTCCCTGCAACTGCTACAGTACAGTCTGCTGTACTTTCTGTCAGTCGCATTTAATACACTCAGCAGGTTACCGTTGGATAGCTTGCTGATCGTTTTCACTTGGCTGATGGGAGTACTAAGCTGATGGCTACTCGGCTGATTCAAGAATGAACATATCTATCTTGACTCGGCTGATGATCACCAATCTGATCTTTACTGATCTGATATCCCACTCGGCTGATTCGGTCACATAGCTTCCAGACCATGAGATAGGTTTCACTAAGCTGTTCTTAGTTGATGACTTAACCTTTTGCTCTTCAAAACCCTTATGGCCTTTTTGTTATCTTCAAAACCTTCTCTAATTTACACCAACATAAATGCTGGAAGAGAAGGGTAGTAATGGAAAATGATTGAAGAAAACTCTCGGATCAGCAGACTGCATTTAATGCTGCTACAGGAAAGTACAACAGAGAAAGGACTGTAGCAGGGAGCCGTTCTGAATCGGGCTAAAGCTATGGATTTGAAGTGTGATTTGCTTCAACGGTCATATTTTCAAATCCAAGTATAAATAGAGCTGATTTCGAAGAGAGACACACACAACAACATTCTGAGATTTCGTTTTTGAAGCAGAAATTTTCTAAGTCTCAAGAAGCTCGAAAAGCTCACTCGTCTGGTGGAAGTCATCTGTTGACAGAAACCCAGTTGAAGAAAATAGAAAAATACAATCTGAGTGAATTTGTATTAGCTGAGTGTTGCGCGAAGTTTAAATCCGTCTGTGTGAGTGATTTAACTTCAGAGGATAGGTTTTCTTTATGATTTCCTATTGCGAGCTTATAGCCTTCTCATTTGTTGTTTAGGTATAAGTGGAGACATATTGTAAACTTTGTGTTTATAGTATAACCCAGAATCTAAGTGATCTGGAAGAGTGGACTAAAGGACTTTTATCCATATAACCACTATAAAAATTCTTTGTGTTATTCTTGCATTTAAAGTTTTCTTGCATATTTTGAAATTGCATAAGTTTACACTTTGAATTATCAAAAGATTTTATAAGGAGTTTCAAAACTGGGGATAAAATCTTTTTAAGGACTTCGTCTACTTGTGAAAAACACTTTCAAACATCCGCTGCAAGTATACTCTTGATAAAACTGTTTTGCTGAAAAACAGCTAAGTAACTGTAAGAAGAGTGGTCACTCTGCTGTTCAAGATTTGTTCACGATCAGCATAGTCATCTGTTCTTCATCAGCTTAGTATGCTGACAGAAGACTAAAAAGTTTTTAAGTCTAAAAATTTTCAGAGGTCTATTCACCCCCCCCCCCCCCCCCTCTAGACCTCATCTGACCACTTGGGACCAACAAAGCTCAAATCCAGTTTCTCTAGGATACCACAATCCCAAATCTTCAGTACCTTTAAGATACTTTAGTATCCTTTTGGCAGCTAAGAGGTGAGATTCCTTAGGATTTGATTGAAATCTCGCACAAACCCCAACAGAGTACATGATATCAGGTCTGCTTGCTGTTAGATATAACAGTGACCCAATAATGCCTCTGTATTTGGTTATGTCCACTGATTTGCCATCTTCATCTTTATCCAAACGAAGACTTGTAGACATTGAAATAGTAGCAGTAGAGCTAGTTTCCATACCAAATTTCTTGAACAGATCCTTTGTGTATTTTGCTTGGCTGATGAATATTCCATCAGGCAACTGTCTTACTTGCAAACCAAGAAAATAATTAAGTTCTCCCATCATGCTCATTTCAAACTTGTTCTGCATCAGCTTTGAGAACTTGTCACACATCTGTTGGTTAGTTGAACCAAAAATAATATCATCCACATAAATTTGCACAAGCAAAATATGTTCTTCCCATTCAATTGTGAACAAAGTCTTGTCTACCTTACCTTTACGAAATCCTTTAATTAAAAGAAAATCAGATAGGGTATCATACCATGCTCTTGGAGCCTGTTTCAGTCCATAGAGGGCTTTCTTCAGACGATACACCTTGTCTCCTTCTTGATAGACTTCAAAACCAGGTGGTTGTTCAACGTAAACTTCTTCTTGCAATTCTCCATTGAGAAAAACCGATTTCACATCCATCTGATAGACGGTGAAATTCTTGTGAGCAGCATAGGCAAGAAAAAGTCTGATTGCCTCTAGTCTTGCTACTGGTGCAAACGTTTCATCAAAGTCAATGCCTTCTTCTTGGCAGTAACCCTTGGCCACTAATCTTGCTTTGTTTCTGGTGACTTCACCATCTTCATTCATCTTATTCCTGAATACCCATTTAGTGCCAATGACTCTTTGATGACTTGGTCTAGGAACTAAGTACCAGACTTTATTCCTTTCAAATTGATTCAGCTCTTCTTGCATAGCTTCAATCCAGTTGGAATCACTAAGAGCTTCTTCAATCTGTTTGGGCTCAATTTGAGATAGGAAGCTGACAAACATTGCATCACTTGCAGCAGCTCTCCTTGTCTTCACTTTATCCAAAGGATCACCAATCACCAGCTCTGGTGGGTGATTCTTGAGCCATCTAAGATCAGGTTGCAAATCATAATGTTGTCCTTTGTTTTGATCTTGCAACACTACTGTTGGAGTTCCAGTAGTAGTCTGTTGAACTTCTCTAGTCTGTTGAACATTCTCTGGTCTATCAGCTGTTTGCAACTCGTCTGTTTAGACAATCAGCACTGTGATTTTGAACAGCACTTGAGTTATCAGCTGTGTTGAGATCAGGTAGTATGATGGGAACATATTCTTCATTCTTTCCAACATTCAACTTCCGTAAATCAGTAGACATATCTTGATTAATACTTTGATTCTTTTCAGAAGATTGACTAGGTTCATCAAATACTACATGAATGGATTCTTCTATTAGTAATGTTCTTTTGTTAAAAACTCTATAAGCTTTACTAACAGTAGAGTATCCTACAAAAACAGCTTCATCAGCCTTTTCTGCAAATGCAGTAAGGTGATTTTTTCCATTATTTAAAACATAGCATTTACAACCAAATATCTTAAAATAATGAATGTTTGGCTTCCTGTTGTTCCAAACTTCATATGGAGTCTTGTTTTGGTGCTTGTTGATCATGCATCTTTTTTGGGTAAAACAGGCTGTATTTGTTGTTTCTGCCAAAAATCTTTGTGGCAGCTTGGCTTCAGCTATCATAGTCCTGACAGCTTCTTTTAGTGTTCTGTTTCTCCTTTCAGCAACACCATTCTGTTGAGGGGTTCTAGCAGCTGAATACTCATGATGTATTCCTTTGATGTTACAATACTCTTCAACAGTAGAGTTTGTAAACTCTGTCCCTCTATCTGATCTGATCTTCAATATCTTTATGCTTTTCTCATTCTGGATCAGTTCCATCAGATTAGTAAGATGTTCCTTGGTTTCACTTTTCTTCTTCATGAATATCACCCAAGTATATCTTGAATAGTCATCCACAACAGCTAGGCTGTATTTCTTTCCACCATTGCTGACTGGATCAATGGGTCCAAATAAGTCCATGTGTAGCAGCTCCAATATTCTTCCAGAAGATTGATGCTTTTTGCTTTTGAATGATGACTTGATTTGTTTACCCTTCTGACATGCGTCACAAAGCTTGTCTTTGCTTATGACTGTCTTTGGAATTCCTTCTACCAGATTATTCTTGATTAGTCTGTTGATGGTCTTGAAATTCACATGATTCATTCTCTTGTGCCACAGCCAACTGACTTCACTTGGTGTTGATGCCACCAAACAAATGCTCGAATTCTTGTCAGCAGAATTCCAGTCCACTGTGTAGACATTCCCTTGTCGTCTTCCAGATAAAATTACCTTCTTTGTACCAATCTGTTCAACATAGCACTTATCTGTTGAGAAGATGACTGAATATCCTTTGTCACAAAATTGACTTATGCTCAGCAAATTGTATTTGAGGCCTTTAACATAAGAGACGTCAGATATCTCAATGTTGCCTTTGATCAGCTTTCCACTTGCTACAATCTTGCCTTCCTTGCTGTCCCCAAAAGTAACTTTAGGACCATCCACAGCAACAACATCAGTCAGTTCATGTATGCTTCCACACATGTGTCTTGAACAGCCACTGTCCAAGTACCAAATTTTCTCTACTTTACTCCTACTCCTAATCCTAACATACAAAACAAAATAAAATTGTTTTAGGTACCCTTATTGAGAGGGTCCTGAAGGATTAGTTCCACCTTTGACAACCCAAGATGATGAAGTCTTAGGCTTCTTAGGCTTCTGAGTTTCAACAGGAGTATGAACAATTTTGCCTTTACCACGTTCATCAGATTTGTCATATTGTTGATGATCAGCATGATAAGGATAATGTTCAAATGCAGAGTAAGATGCATGATAAGGAGGATATGCATGCATTGGATGACCAGAATATGGTGCATAGTAAGTTGGAAAGTGAGGTGCATGATACATAGGGGGATATGCAGCAGGTTGCACATAATAAGACTCATTTCCATACCAAGCATTTTGATTTTTCTTATTCTTATGCTTCTTTGGTTTACTAGTTGCTTGCTCAATAACAGACGACTTAGTTTTATCACTAGTCTGATTAGTTTTAGCCTTGTCAGAGGACTTCCTAGGACTCTTCTGTTTAGGCTTACTAGTCTGTTTTCCTACACTAGGCTCTTTGCTCTTTTTAGCCTTAGGAGATTTCTTCTCCTTTACCACTTTCTCAGGTGAAGCAGGTCTAGCAGTTTGAACATACAGAATGATCTTACTATTGTCAGCAGATATAAATTTCTCAGTATGATTCAATTCTTGCTTATCCTGTTCTAAAGGTATCTTCTGTTTACTAGACATGTGAGTGGATTCAACAGATGATTTCTCATGAGACTCAATAACTTTTTCAAGTTCCTTGATTTTTCCTTTATAAACTTCACATTCAGCTTTCAGAGATTCATGTTCTTGCTCAAGCTGTTTATATTCAGCTATTTATATTCAGCTGTGAGTTTCAGTGAACTATTTTGCTCTTTTAGCAATATCATCTCTTCCTTAAGCTTTTTATATGCTTCAGCAATAGTAGTATTGTTAAGCATCATTTGTTCAAATGAATTAAGTAATTCATTATCAAGAGGAGTTACCTCATCCTCAGAGTTATCAGATTCCTTAGCCATCAGGCAGAGAAGAGCAGGACTCTCTTCATCAGAAGTGTCTGAATCTGAATCTGATGAGTAGACAACAGCTAGCTTTTCTGCTTCTGCTACCAGCACCTTTCCTTTCTGATGCTTTCTTTCTTTTCTGATTCTCTTTTCTTCTTCTGTATACTTCTCAGCTTTAGGATATGGGCAGTCTCTGATGAAATGACCCAGTTTTCTGCAGTTATAGCACATCATTTTGGATTTATAAGAATCCTTATCCTGAGAAGAAGAAGTAGGGTTAGAAGTAGAAGCATTGTTATATTTGTTCTTCATTTTTTCGTCTGTAGAACTTTATGAAGTTGTTCATCAGCAATGCTACGTCTCCAGCGATGTACTCCTTTTTGTTGAGTAGTGTGGCTTCATCAGATGAGTCCACATCTTTGCTTTTGTGAGCTGGCCTTCTGGGGTTTTCAGCAGCAACAAGTGCATCTATGGGACTTGAAGTAGAGGTTTCTTCAACACCCATTATTGGCAGTTTATACTCGTACGCCTTGAGTACTGAGAACAGCTCGGTGAGAGAAATCTTGCCCAGATCTCTTACTCTTCCATGGCTGTCACCTTCATGTTGAACTTTGGAGGTAGGGCCTTCAGAACTCTGACGGTTATCTCCTTGTCCGTAAAGGTTTTTCCAAGCTTTAACACTTCATTTAATGTCCTTGTAAACCTTGTATCCATCTGGTCAATGGTTTCCGCAGACTTCATTTTGAAGTTGTCCAGCTTTTCCAGAGCAACACTCAGCTGATGCTCTTTGATGGCGTCGTTTCCTTCGCTCATGTCACGAACCTTGTCCCACATCTCCTTTGCAGTTTTGCAATATTTGACTTTATCAAACCGATCATTGTCCAGGGCTTTGGTCATGATGAAACGGCCAACTTTATCCAGATTGAACAACTTTATTTCTTCGGCTGTCATCTCTGTTAGATCCTTTTCCACCACTAGTTCAGCTTCATCAACTATGATAGTCTTGGTGAATTTGAATGGACCTTTTATGATACATGTGTACATGTTATCATTATAAGCAGCTAGGAAAATCTCCATCCTGATTTTCCAGTCTTCCTACGACATACCAGCAATGTGGGGAACATGGCTGATACAGTCCATTTTTCAAAAGGTTTTTATTTTTCAGAAAGATGCTCTTTTGAAAAGTTTTAAAAACCTTTGAAAAACACTTGGATCAAGCTCGTTGATCAGGCAGCTGATTCTAATGAACCACCTGCTCTGATACCACTTGTTGGTCCCAAGTGGTCAGATGAGGTCTAGAGGAGAGGGGGGGGGGGGGTGAATAGACCTCTAAACTTTTTGCAAATTTTAACTTTAAAACCTTTTTGGTAACTTAAACAGACTAAGCTGTTATCAACAGTAGGTTCCTTGGCTGATCGCGAACAAATCTTTGAACAGTTTCGTAGACCACTAAACTGATAGTTACTTAGCTGATTTTGTTAAAATCAGTTTTAATACTTAGAGTACTTGCAGCGGATTTTCAAAGTGTTTTTCACAAGTATCCTCAGTAGTTTGAAAAATGTTTCCCCAGTTTTATAAACTCCTTTTAAATCTTTTTCAAACAGTTAAGTAAAGTGTTTTATGCAGTCTTGAAATATGCAAGTAAAAATGCAAGGAAAAACACAAGTAATTTTTATAGTGGTTATATGGATGTAAATATCCTTTAGTGCACTCTTCCAAGTCACAAAGATCTTGGGTTATACTAGGAACACAAAGTAACCAGTACACTCTGCTTACGCCTAACAACAAATGAACATGCCGTAAGTGCGCAGTAAGAAATCACAAAGAAATCCTTCTCTCTGAAGTAATATCACTCACTAAGGTGGATATCTACTTCTCACAACACTCAGTTTTACAAATTCACTCAGAAGATGTGTTTAGCTTTGTTCTTCAACTTCGCTTTTCGTCAACAAATGACTAAGCTGATGAGTGACCTGTTCTTGAGACTTAAAGAGTTCTGCTTCAAAAATTTCTCAGAGATTGTGTTGTTGTTTTCTCTTCGTCTCTTTCAGCTATTTATACTTGAGGTTTGAAAAATGTCCGTTGAAGAGAGACAAGATTCAAATTCCTCGAGTACTGGTCCTTAATTTCCGCGAACGGCTCTTTTGCAGTATGTCCGTACTGTCAATAGTACTTTTCTGCAGGCAGTATTAAATGCACCCAGCTGATGCGAAGCATTTCTTCAATCATTTGTCTTTAATAACCTTGTACTTCAGTATTTATTACTTCCAGGGGCATTTATTACCGTTGGGAAGACTTTATGATCCTTTCCACTTGGCTGATGGAAGTGCAAGTCTGATGGCGAACAAAGCTGATCTCAAACTTGAACAAATCTGATTTGAGTCGGCTGATCTTCATCAGTCTGATAATTTTCCTTCAGCGGATCAGCAGTCTTTGGACCTTGATTTTTTACTCTTCTGATGTCTTCTTTACTTAGTCAAAAAATCTTCACAAGGGACCATCAGCTAAGTTAATCCATACTTAGCAGATTTTGAAGTTTTGGAATGCATCAAAACCTCCCTTATCAAATTGTCTTCAGTGCCTTCATCTTCATCCTTATCCAACAATTTCCCCCTTTTTGATGATGACAAAACTTCAGCCAAGTACCTGTGAATACCTAAGCTAAAGATTGTGATCCTCAAAATTTTCTGAGATAGAAAAGATGTGTTGGATTAAACTTGTCTTTTTATTTATAATGAAAATATTACAAGTACAAGTTCATCAGATGAGATGTCTGAAGAATAGATAAAGTAAACTGATTACAAGGATTTATAAGTTCTAACTATCAGCTTTTTCATCAGATTCTTCAAGCACTTCTTCGTACTCATAAGATGATTCTTCATCATCTTCTTCTTCTTCATCTTCATCAGCTTCTTCACCCTGAAGGATATTTGCTTTGGAGCCTCCATCTTTTCTTTAAGTTGTTGCTCCTTCAGTAACTCCATTGCCTTCCTGGCTGATTCAGTATTCTTGTACTTGGTCAACGGCTCTGTTTGATCTTCAGCAGAGTCCTTGGTTTCAGCCATTACTTCATCAGTTTTGGCTTTGTCCTTAGTCTCTTTTTCAGACTTCTCTTCACCTTGTACCTTTCCAACTGTTTCAGCAGTCTTGGCCTCAGCAGTAGTCTTTTCAGTAGTTTCTTCAGTCTCTTCAACTTCAGCATCAGCAAAAATCTCCTTAGTTGATTCTTCCCCTTTATCTTCCCCCTTTTTGTCATCATCAGACTTGATGACATCTTGAGGTTGAGCAGCAGGGTTGAGTGCAACAGTAGGAACCTTCATTGCAGCACATAAAGTCTTCAGGTTCTGATTTACTACATCATGACTTGCTGTTAAGTGATGAAGAGTGGTGCTGATGTTGTCAGTTTGATCATTGAAGTAGTCAATATTAAGGTGCATTGTTGCAAGTTCATTGTGTAGTTCCTTTTCAGCGTTTGAGACTTCTTGCAACATCCCAATATTAATCTCCTTCTCTTCTTCACTGACTTTGATGAAGGTTGCAGTTAAGTCAACTATCTTGTGCTCAGCTCTTTGTAAGGCTGTATGAAGGTGATTTACATCAGTCTTCACATCTTCAACGTTTCTGTTCATATCAGTAAGGCTGTGCACAAACTGCAAAGAGTTGTCTTGAGGTATAGGAAAACTATCAATTTCAGATTTGATGATCTTGGCAGTTGATTGTTGCATAGTTTCCAGCTGAAGTCTGTTGGACTCTGCCAACTCTGCTTTGAGTTCTTTCTTCATCTCCCCTTTCAACTTTGTCAGCTGCTGGATGTGCTTCTCTTCCAGTTCCTTCATAGAGTTCTCCATTAGCATCTGGAAAGCTTCCATCAGTGATGAGTGCTGATCACTTGATGAAGCAGAAGCAGCAGCTTCCTTTTCTTCAGTCTCTTGGTGGACAGGGACATCTTCCATTTCAGTCTCCTGATGATCTTCAGAAGCCTTAGCATTCCACTCAATGGCTAAGGTTTTATCAGCTTTCTTGTGCTCATCAGTGACATCGTCATAAAACAGATTAGTGATCGTGCCATCATCATTGAAGCAGGTTGTTTGACGTATCTGCCTAACAATGATCCAAGGGTTCACAAAAGCATCATTTCCCTTGGGCACTTCACTATACTCCTGTACTTCCTTGCCAAAAATTATATGCTGAATACTTGGCAGCTGGGGCATGTCCCTTGAACATCCCTGCTGATATCTTGACCTTTCTGCCCATCTCTTCAAGGCGGTCATGGTAGTGATGTTTAGTGCCCTTTCTTCAGCGTTGTCAGACTTCCTTCTTTTAGCAGGCAAGGAGTTCTGAATTATCTTGGCCTCCTCTAGGGCATACTCCCTTGCATAATGATGCATAGCATCTCTGATATGATGAGGATCTAAGGCCTTCTGAATGGAGTCTGTCTTCAGCCAGTTCAGAACCCATTGTTCTTCAGCAGCTAACTCCTTCAGATTTTGAAGTTCTGTTATGGACCTGTTCAGCCTGTTATCTCTCCATCTGATGTACCTAGGCTTTTCTTGAGTGAACAACATCTTTAACATTAGCTTCTGATCATAGTAAGCTAAGGACTTCTCAAATCTCTTGAAGAGTTCTTTATCAGCATATACAATGTTGAAGGCTCTTCTGATTTCAAATTTGTCTTTGGGCTTGGCTTCTCCAGCAGGCATTTTAGGCTTTCTGGATTTGTCTTCACCATCAGCCTTATTTATCTTTATGCCTCCTCCATGGACAGGTCCATAGGCATCAATTTTGCTTAGCTCAATGACCATAGCAATTTCAGCATCCTCAGCAGATTTTCTTTCTGCCTCAGACATTTTTCTTCTAGCCTCATCCTTTGCTTTCTGAACTTTGCTCAGTTCAAGTGCCTTCTTCTCCTCCATCTCATCCTGTTTTCTTTGTTCAGCTTCTTCCCTTTTCTTCTTATCAGCTTTGGAAACTTTCTTTCTTTTGATCACGATCTTTCTCTTTCCTTTATCAGCTGGAGCAGGGGCTGGACCAGCAAATGAGATAGGTGCAACAGCAATAGGATGAATGATCATAACATCTGGATCATCCTTAGGTTTGGCAGCCTCAACTGTTGGTGTAGCTTGAGTCGACTGTTGCGCATCAGCTTTGTCAGCAACAGAAGCCTCAACAGCTTCAACTGGTCTTTCAGCGAATACAGGACTTTGTCTTACTAAGTATTCCAACTCAGTAGGCTCTCCTATGAGTGCCATCTGCTTCCTTACAGTTTTCTTTTATATCCCCTTAATGGGTCTTGAAGCAGCAGTATCCTTTTGTTGACTTCTTGTCCTGTGAGAAACATTCCCAGCAGGCATTTCAACAGATGGGGTCCTTGAAGGTGATGCAGGGGATGCATTCCTGACATCAGCAGTGACTTGTTCTATTGTTTTTGCAACTTCAGCATCAGCAGTCACTGTCTCCGTTTTCTTAGGAGCAACCTTCTTTTTCTCAACAGCTAACTCAGCTGTTTTCACCAATCTTCGTGGCCTTTTGGCTGGAACCACCTTTGGTTCCTCGTCTTCATCTTCTTCAGGCTCATCAGCCTTTCTCTTAAGAACAGGCAAGTATTTGGACATTGCCTTGGACTTGTGGACCTCCTTACCATTTGTCATAACACATCCCAGTTTGGACAACAGATAGCTGAGTGTGATCCCGTGGTTGGTTTGAGGAGTCTTTCCTTTCTTCACTTCATGAAAACCAGCCAAGATATACCAAATTATGACAGACAAGTTGACTTCCAGCCCATAATAAACGGCGGCCATGATGCTGAACATCTTCATGGTAACAACATCCAGAGAGAAAGTACAGTTTTCAATCAGCTTCGAGACCATATCAGCCATCCGATGATATTCATCCTTCAGTTGTTTCTTCTTGATGTTGCCAGACAACATCTCTCCTTCTTTGGCGCAGATCGCCCAGAATTGTTGGTGCTTGTCTTCCGTCAGTACAGTGACGTCATGTCGTCCACTGTTAGGAAGCCCAAAAGTTTCATGAAGCACAACATGAGTAATGACTATGGATTTACCTCCCACTGTAGCCTTAATCTCTAGTGTACTGTAATCAACAGTTGCGGTCTTGTAGTACTCCATTACTTGATCAGTCCAGATTACTCCCTCATTATACTCAATAAAGTTCACCAACGAGGCATATTTGAATTTTTCCAACAGTTCCTTTATTAGATCCGTACCAGATTGATAGTAGGACTCATAAACGAGGAACATATTTCGAATCTGTTGAAAGTAAAGAGAACAAGAAGAATTTTGCAGAAAAATTGCAAGTATTTTCTCTCAAGTATGCTTTGAATATTTAGGGTGCCTAAAGAGCTACACAGCTGATCAAATCTGGATTTATAGAATTAGGGTATCTTGGTTTCCGTGATACCAGCTAACCGTTAGATCCGTTTCTTGTCAGTGCTGATCGTGCGGCGTCAGTTACGACCTTTCAAATTCAAATTGCATTAAATGAGGAGCGGGAATTTGTACCGCCCTTCTGTCACTTGTAAAAGCGTGTTTTTGACATAAAACGTTTTAAACAGTAAGCTTTTACACAAGCGATCAGATGAGTAAAATAAATACTTATCTGATTGACTGCTGTCCTGATGACAAAGCTGTTATCAGTGAAAGCCAATAACTGATAACCTTCCTCGGCTGTTTGTCAATCCAGCTAGATAATAAATCTTCAATCTTCAAAACTTTAATCTTCTGTTGAAAACATAACTTCAACTAACTGTCATTAACAAATTTCATCTTTTAATCAGAAGTACCGCTAGTCTTACACGTTCCCCCTGACTTTAAGAATTCATATGTTAACTAGTCTGTTGATAGTTGATCCTTGAAGATGAATAAGATGAGTAAGCTGTTGAACTCTAGTCTTCTGATGAGTTCCCCCTCAGCTTATGCATCCAATTTTAATAAACCTAGTTCAGCTCTTAGAGTTGAAAACCTTGTCTCACTTAAAGGTTTTGTGAAGATGTCAGCAATTTGATTTTCAGTAAACACATATTCTATCATGACATTTCCTTTCTCCACATGATCTCTAATAAAGTGATGCTTGATGTCAATATGCTTAGTCCTTGAATGACTTGTAGTATTCTGAGTAAGGCTGATTGCACTTGTATTGTCACAGTAGATTGGGATTCCACTGATTTTGATATTGTAGTCTTCTAGTTGATGCTTCAACCATAAGATTTGTGCACAGCAAGCTCCAGCAGCTATGTATTCAGCTTCAGCAGTTGATATGGATACTGAAGTCTGTTTCTTACTCATCCATGAGATCAGACGACTACCTAAGAATTGACAGGCACCTATTGTGCTTTTTCTATCAATCTTGCAGCCAGCAAGGTCAGAATCTGAATATCCAATAAGCTTGTTGGATGAAGATGAAGATAAAGTGCAAAGAAGTGAAGAAGATAAGGGATGGTTTTGATGATTTCCAAAACGTCAAAATCAGCTAAGTATGGAAAGCTTAGTTCCCTTAGAAGAATTTTGAACAAGTAAAAGAAGACATCAGAAGAGTTCAAAGTTCAAATCCCAGAAGACTACTGATCTCGTGCTGAAACAGCAATCAGAAGGGTAGACCATCAGCTGACTCAAATCAGATTAGTTCAGTATTTGATCAGCAGAGTATCTATCAGATGAGTTGCCTCGATCAGCAGAGTAAAAGAGATCAAGAGATTAGTCCAACGGTAATAAATGCACCTGGTGTAATAAAAGCTGGAAGAGAAGGGTAGTAATGGCAAATGATTGAAGAAAACTCTCAGATCAGCAGAGTGCATTTAATGCTGCTACAGGAAAGTACAACAGAGAAAGGAATGTAGCAGGGAGCCGTTCTGAATCGGGCTAAAGCTATGGATTTGAAGTGTGATTTGCTTCAACGGTCATATTTTCAAATCCAAGTATAAATAGAGCTGATTTCGAAGAGAGACACACACAACAACATTATGAGATTTCGTTTTTGAAGCAAAAATTTTCTAAGTCTCAAGAAGCTCGAACAGCTCACTCGTCTGGTGGAAGTCATCTGTTGACAGAAACCCAGTTGAAGAAAATAGAAAAATACAATCTGAGTGAATTTGTATTAGCTGAGTGTTGCGCGAAGTTTAAATCCATCTGTGTGAGTGATTTAACTTCAGAGGATAGGTTTTCTTTGTGATTTCCTATTGCGAGCTTATAGCCTTCTCATTTGTTGTTTAGGTATAAGTGGAGACATATTGTAAACTTTGTGTTTATAGTATAACCCAGAATCTAAGTGATCTGGAAGAGTGGACTAAAAGACTTTTATCCATATAACCACTATAAAAATTCTTTGTGTTATTCTTGCATTTAAAGTTTTCTTGCATATTTTGAAATTGCATAAGTTTACACTTTGAATTATCAAAAGATTTTATAAGGAGTTTCAAAACTGGGGATAAAATCTTTTTAAGGACTTCGTCTACTTGTGAAAAACACTTTCAAACATCCGCTGCAAGTATACTCTTGATAAAACTGTTCTGCTGAAAAACAGCTAAGTAACGGTAAGAAGAGTGGTCACTCTGCTGTTCAAGATTTGTTCACGATCAGCATAGTCATCTGTTCTTCATCAGCTTAGTATGCTGACAGAAGACTAAAAAGTTTTTAAGTCTAAAAATTTTCAGAGGTCTATTCCCCCCCCCCCCCCTCTAGACCTCATCTGACCACTTGGGACCAACAAAGCTCAAATCCAGTTTCTCTAGGATACCACAATCCCAAATCTTCAGTACCTTTAAGATACTTTAGTATCCTTTTGGCAGCTAAGAGGTGAGATTCCTTAGGATTTGATTGAAATCTCGCACAAACCCCAACAGAGTACATGATATCAGGTCTGCTTGCTGTTAGATATAACAGTGACCCAATAATGCCTCTGTATTTGGTTATGTCCACTGATTTGCCATCTTCATCTTTATCCAAACGAAGACTTGTAGACATTGGAATAGTAGCAGTAGAGCTAGTTTCCATACCAAATTTTTTGAACAGATCCTTTGTGTATTTTGCTTGGCTGATGAATATTCCATCAGGCAACTGTCTTACTTGCAAACCAAGAAAATAATTAAGTTCTCCCATCATGCTCATTTCAAACTTGTTCTGCATCAGCTTTGAGAACTTGTCACACATCTGTTGGTTAGTTGAACCAAAAATAATATCATCCACATAAATTTGCACAAGCAAAATATGTTCTTCCCATTCAATTGTGAACAAGGTCTTGTCTACCTTACCTTTACGAAATCCTTAAATTAAAAGAAAATCAGATAGGGTATCATACCATGCTCTTGGAGCCTGTTTCAGTCCATAGAGGGCTTTCTTCAGACGATACACCTTGTCTACTTCTTGATAGACTTCAAAACCAGGTGGTTGTTCAACGTAAACTTCTTCTTGCAATTCTCCATTGAGAAAAACCGATTTCACATCCATCTGATAGACGGTGAAATTCTTGTGAGCAGCATAGGCAAGAAAAAGTCTGATTGCCTCTAGTCTTGCTACTGGTGCAAACGTTTCATCAAAGTCAATGCCTTCTTCTTGGCAGTAACCCTTGGCCACTAATCTTGCTTTGTTTCTGGTGACTTCACCATCTTCATTCATCTTATTCCTGAATACCCATTTAGTGCCAATGACTCTTTGATGACTTGGTCTAGGAACTAAGTACCAGACTTCATTCCTTTCAAATTGATTCAGCTCTTCTTGCATAGCTTCAATCCAGTTGGAATCACTAAGAGCTTCTTCAATCTGTTTGGGCTCAATTTGAGATAGGAAGCTGACAAACATTGCATCACTTGCAGCAGCTCTCCTTGTCTTCACTTTATCCAAAGGATCACCAATCACCAGCTCTGGTAGGTGATTCTTGAGCCATCTAAGATCAGGTTGCAAATCATAATGTTGTCCTTTGTTTTGATCTTGCAACACTACTGTTGGAGTTCCAGTAGTAGTCTGTTGAACTTCTCTAGTCTGTTGAACATTCTCTGGTCTATCAGCTGTTTGCAACTCGTCTGTTTAGACAATCAGCACTGTGATTTTGAACAGCACTTGAGTTATCAGCTGGGTTGAGATCAGGTAGTATGATGGGAACATATTCTTCATTCTTTCCAACATTCAACTTCCGTAAATCAGTAGACAGATCTTGATTAATACTTTGATTCTTTTCAGAAGATTGACTTGGTTCATCAAATACTACATGAATGGATTCTTTAATTAGTAATGTTCTTTTGTTAAAAACTCTATAAGCTTTACTAACAGTAGAGTATCCTACAAAAACAACTTCATCAGCCTTTTCTGCAAATGCAGTAAGGTGATTTTTTCCATTATTTAAAACATAGCATTTACAACCAAATATCTTAAAATAATGAATGTTTGGCTTCCTGTTGTTCCAAACTTCATATGGAGTCTTGTTTTGGTGCTTGATGATCATGCATCTGTTTTGGGTAAAACAGGCTGTATTTGTTGCTTCTGCCCAAAATCTTTGTGGCAGCTTGGCTTCAGCTATCATAGTCCTGACAGCTTCTTTTAGTGTTCTGTTTCTCCTTTCAGCAACACCATTCTGTTGAGGGGTTCTAGCAGCTGAATACTCATGATGTATTCCTTTGATATTACAATACTCTTCAACAGTAGAGTTTGTAAACTCTGTCCATCTATCTGATCTGATCTTCAATATCTTTATGCTTTTCTCATTCTGGATCATTTCCATCAGATTAGTAAGATGTTCCTTGGTTTCACTTTTCTTCTTCATAAATATCACCCAAGTATATCTTGAATAGTCATCCACAACAGCTAGGTAGTATTTCTTTCCACCATTGCTGACTGGATCAATGGGTCCAAATAAGTCCATGTGTAGCAGCTCCAATATTCTTCCAGAAGATTGATGCTTTTTGCTTTTGAATGATGACTTGATTTGTTTACCCTTCTGACATGCGTCACAAAGCTTGTCTTTGCTTATGACTGTCTTTGGAATTCCTTCTACCAGATTATTCTTGATTAGTCTGTTGATGGTCTTGAAATTCACATGATTCATTCTCTTGTGCCACAGCCAACTGACTTCACTTGGTGTTGATGCCACCAAACAAATGCTCGAATTCTTGTCAGCAGAATTTCAGTCCACTGTGTAGACATTCCCTTGTCATCTTCCAGATAAAATTACCTTCTTTGTACCAATCTGTTCAACATAGCACTTATCTGTTGAGAAGATGACTGAATATCCTTTGTCACAAAATTGACTTATGCTCAGCAAATTGTATTTGAGGCCTTTAACATAAGAGACATCAGATATCTCAATGTTGCCTTTGATCAGCTTTCCACTTGCTACAATCTTGCCTTCCTTGCTGTCCCCAAAAGTAACTTTAGGACCATCCACAGCAACAACATCAGTCAGTTCATGTATGCTTCCACACATGTGTCTTGAACAGCCACTGTCCAAGTACCAAATTTTCTCTACTTTACTCCTACTCCTAATCCTAACCTACAAAATAAAATTAAATTGTTTTAGGTACCCTTATTGAGAGGGTCCTGAAGGATTAGTTCCACCTTTGACAACCCAAGATGATGAAGTCTTAGGCTTCTGAGTTTCAACAGGAGTATGAACAGTTTTGCCTTTACCACGTTCATCAGATTTGTCATATTGTTGATGATCAGCATGATAAGGATAATGTTCAAATGCAGAGTAAGATGCATGATAAGGAGGATATGCATGCATTGGATGAGCAGGATATGGTGCATAGTAAGTTGGAAAGTGAGGTGCATGATACATAGGGGGATATGCAGCAGGTTGCACATAATAAGACTCATTTCCATACCAAGCATTTTGATTTTTCTTATTCTTATGCTTCTTTGGTTTACTAGTTGCTTGCTCAATAACAGACGACTTAGTTTTATCACTAGTCTGATTAGTTTTAGCCTTGTCAGAGGACTTCCTAGGACTCTTCTGTTTAGGCTTACTAGTCTGTTTTCCTACACTAGGCTCTTTGCTCTTTTTAGCCTTAGGAGATTTCTTCTCCTTTACCTCTTTCTCAGGTGAAGCAGGTCTAGCAGTTTGAACATACAGAATGACCTTACTATTGTCAGCAGATATAAATTTCTCAGTATGATTTAATTCTTGTTTATCCTGTTCTAAAGGTATCTTCTGTTTACTAGACATGTGAGTGGATGCAACAAATGATTTCTCATGAGACTCAATAACTTTTTCAAGTTCCATGATTTTTCCTTTATAAACTTCACATTCAGCTTTCAGAGATTCATGTTCTTGCTCAAGCTGTTTATATTCAGCTGATTCGCTTGGCTTTTCAGCTTGATCTTACGTGTTTTCGTTGGTTCGATCAAGGGTGGGATGTAAAACAATAATGACAATAATAAAGTAATGTAAAGATCAAAATAATTGTATTCGAGCTGAATGAGTACAAATACAAGTATTAAAAAGGTCATATTCGAGCATTATTGGATGCCGTACAAGCTAGAGGGTGAAACATGTATGAGAAAACCTACACTAATATTCTCCAGAAAACCCGAGCTGCAGTCCCAGGGTCGGAGTGCCTCGGAAGTCCTCCCCCAGTGTAATAAATGCATGGAGTATTTATAGCCAAATTTGAGGGCTTGGGCCTGGGCTTGGCCCAACAGTGTCCTTCGATCTATGGCTCTCTTATGTGCTCGGAACAATCATCTTCATGCTTTGGTTCGACTTTTGGTCCCTGGCGACAGGGTTCGAAGCTATTCGAACCGCGTTGAGGCTTAAAACAGGGGATCCGAATTACCCCTCATCAATACTCCCCCACTTCTCGAGTGTGAAGCGAAGCAAGCGCTCGAAGAAGTACGAAATACGTTCCGTGCTACAATGAAACGAGCCGCTCTGAACGTCTTTAGGATATGCCTCGTTAAAAACCTGACTCGGAAAAACCCATTGGGATAAAAACCGAGCTAGGGAAAAAGAGTGCATATATAAGAAGACATACTTCGGCGCGTTCTGAAATTACCCTTGTTGGAGGATGTTGAATTAATAATATCTTTTCGGATTCCAAGATGCGTTGTTCGATCCCTAGATGGATGCTTTCTTGGAATTTCTGGTTATAACAAGGAGGGTCTCCGAGATCCTTAGGAATAAAACGCAAGGACAAATTCCGCAATTCTGGAAAAGGAAGGATCAGAAAGGCTATTTTGAGGGGAAAAAACCCAAAGTTTTTACCCTTGGTAAGTTCAATCGTCGCGGTTACTCGGGGACCTCTTTGCAATTTTACCTTTTTAACCCCGTATATATATACTTGAGGTTGTGTTGTTGTTTTCTCTTCGTCTCTTTCAGCTATTTATACTTGAGGTTTGAAAAATGTCCGTTGAAGAGAGACAAGATTCAAATTCCTCGAGTACTGGTCCTTAATTTCCGCGAACGGCTCTTTTGCAGTATGTCCGTACTGTCAATAGTACTTTTCTGCAGGCAGTATTAAATGCACCCAGCTGATGCGAAGCATTTCTTCAATCATTTGTCTTTAATAACCTTGTACTTCAGTATTTATTACTTCCAGGGGCATTTATTACCGTTGGGAAGACTTTATGATCCTTTCCACTTGGCTGATGGAAGTGCAAGTCTGATGGCGAACAAAGCTGATCTCAAACTTGAACAAATCTGATTTGAGTCGGCTGATCTTCATCAGTCTGATAATTTTCCTTCAGCGGATCAGCAGTCTTTGGACCTTGATTTTTTACTCTTCTGATGTCTTCTTTACTTAGTCAAAAAATCTTCACAAGGGACCATCAGCTAAGTTAATCCATACTTAGCAGATTTTGAAGTTTTGGAATGCATCAAAACCTCCCTTATCAAATTGTCTTCAGTGCCTTCATCTTCATCCTTATCCAACAATTTCCCCCTTTTTGATGATGACAAAACTTCAGCCAAGTACCTGTGAATACCTAAGCTAAAGATTGTGATCCTCAAAATTTTCTGAGATAGAAAAGATGTGTTGGATTAAACTTGTCTTTTTATTTATAATGAAAATATTACAAGTACAAGTTCATCAGATGAGATGTCTGAAGAATAGATAAAGTAAACTGATTACAAGGATTTATAAGTTCTAACTATCAGCTTTTTCATCAGATTCTTCAAGCACTTCTTCGTACTCATAAGATGATTCTTCATCATCTTCTTCTTCTTCATCTTCATCAGCTTCTTCACCCTGAAGGATATTTGCTTTGGAGCCTCCATCTTTTCTTTAAGTTGTTGCTCCTTCAGTAACTCCATTGCCTTCCTGGCTGATTCAGTATTCTTGTACTTGGTCAACGGCTCTGTTTGATCTTCAGCAGAGTCCTTGGTTTCAGCCATTACTTCATCAGTTTTGGCTTTGTCCTTAGTCTCTTTTTCAGACTTCTCTTCACCTTGTACCTTTCCAACTGTTTCAGCAGTCTTGGCCTCAGCAGTAGTCTTTTCAGTAGTTTCTTCAGTCTCTTCAACTTCAGCATCAGCAAAAATCTCCTTAGTTGATTCTTCCCCTTTATCTTCCCCCTTTTTGTCATCATCAGACTTGATGACATCTTGAGGTTGAGCAGCAGGGTTGAGTGCAACAGTAGGAACCTTCATTGCAGCACATAAAGTCTTCAGGTTCTGATTTACTACATCATGACTTGCTGTTAAGTGATGAAGAGTGGTGCTGATGTTGTCAGTTTGATCATTGAAGTAGTCAATATTAAGGTGCATTGTTGCAAGTTCATTGTGTAGTTCCTTTTCAGCGTTTGAGACTTCTTGCAACATCCCAATATTAATCTCCTTCTCTTCTTCACTGACTTTGATGAAGGTTGCAGTTAAGTCAACTATCTTGTGCTCAGCTCTTTGTAAGGCTGTATGAAGGTGATTTACATCAGTCTTCACATCTTCAACGTTTCTGTTCATATCAGTAAGGCTGTGCACAAACTGCAAAGAGTTGTCTTGAGGTATAGGAAAACTATCAATTTCAGATTTGATGATCTTGGCAGTTGATTGTTGCATAGTTTCCAGCTGAAGTCTGTTGGACTCTGCCAACTCTGCTTTGAGTTCTTTCTTCATCTCCCCTTTCAACTTTGTCAGCTGCTGGATGTGCTTCTCTTCCAGTTCCTTCATAGAGTTCTCCATTAGCATCTGGAAAGCTTCCATCAGTGATGAGTGCTGATCACTTGATGAAGCAGAAGCAGCAGCTTCCTTTTCTTCAGTCTCTTGGTGGACAGGGACATCTTCCATTTCAGTCTCCTGATGATCTTCAGAAGCCTTAGCATTCCACTCAATGGCTAAGGTTTTATCAGCTTTCTTGTGCTCATCAGTGACATCGTCATAAAACAGATTAGTGATCGTGCCATCATCATTGAAGCAGGTTGTTTGACGTATCTGCCTAACAATGATCCAAGGGTTCACAAAAGCATCATTTCCCTTGGGCACTTCACTATACTCCTGTACTTCCTTGCCAAAAATTATATGCTGAATACTTGGCAGCTGGGGCATGTCCCTTGAACATCCCTGCTGATATCTTGACCTTTCTACCCATCTCTTCAAGGCGGTCATGGTAGTGATGTTTAGTGCCCTTTCTTCAGCGTTGTCAGACTTCCTTCTTTTAGCAGGCAAGGAGTTCTGAATTATCTTGGCCTCCTCTAGGGCATACTCCCTTGCATAATGATGCATAGCATCTCTGATATGATGAGGATCTAAGGCCTTCTGAATGGAGTCTGTCTTCAGCCAGTTCAGAACCCATTGTTCTTCAGCAGCTAACTCCTTCAGATTTTGAAGTTCTGTTATGGACCTGTTCAGCCTGTTATCTCTCCATCTGATGTACCTAGGCTTTTCTTGAGTGAACAGCATCTTTATCATTAGCTTCTGATCATAGTAAGCTAAGGACTTCTCAAATCTCTTGAAGAGTTCTTTATCAGCATATACAATGTTGAAGGCTCTTCTGATTTCAAATTTGTCTTTGGGCTTGGCCTCTCCAGCAGGCATTTTAGGCTTTCTGGATTTGTCTTCACCATCAGCCTCATTTATCTTTATGCCTCCTCCATGGACAGGTCCATAGGCATCAATTTTGCTTAGCTCAATGACCATAGCCATTTCAGCATCCTCAGCAGATTTTCTTTCTGCCTCAGACATTTTTCTTCTAGCCTCATCCTTTGCTTTCTGAACTTTGCTCAGTTCAAGTGCCTTCTTCTCCTCCATCTCATCCTGTTTTCTTTGTTCAGCTTCTTCCCTTTTCTTCTTATCAGCTTTGGAAACTTTCTTTCTTTTGATCACGATCTTTCTCTTTCCTTTATCAGCTGGAGCAGGGGCTGGACCAGCAAATGAGATAGGTGCAACAGCAATAGGATGAATGATCATAACATCTGGATCATCCTTAGGTTTGGCAGCCTCAACTGTTGGTGTAGCTTGAGTCGACTGTTGCGCATCAGCTTTGTCAGCAACAGAAGCCTCAACAGCTTCAACTGGTCTTTCAGCGAATACAGGACTTTGTCTTACTAAGTTTTCCAACTCAGTAGGCTCTCCTATGAATGCCATCTGCTTCCTTACAGTTTTCTTTTATATCCCCTTAATGGGTCTTGAAGCAGCAGTATCCTTTTGTTGACTTCTTGTCCTGTGAGAAACATTCCCAGCAGGCATTTCAACAGATGGGGTCCTTGAAGGTGATGCAGGGGATGCATTCCTGACATCAGCAGTGACTTGTTCTATTGTTTTTGCAACTTCAGCATCAGCAGTCACTGTCTCCGTTTTCTTAGGAGCAACCTTCTTTTTCTCAACAGCTAACTCAGCTGTTTTCACCAATCTTCGTGGCCTTTTGGCTGGAACCACCTTTGGTTCCTCGTCTTCATCTTCTTCAGGCTCATCAGCCTTTCTCTTAAGAACAGGCAAGTATTTGGACATTGCCTTGGACTTGTGGACCTCCTTACCATTTGTCATAACACATCCCAGTTTGGACAACAGATAGCTGAGTGTGATCCCGTGGTTGGTTTGAGGAGTCTTTCCTTTCTTCACTTCATGAAAACCAGCCAAGATATACCAAATTATGACAGACAAGTTGACTTCCAGCCCATAATAAACGGCGGCCATGATGCTGAACCTCTTCATGGTAACAGCATCCAGAGAGAAAGTACAGTTTTCAATCAGCTTCGAGACCATATCAGCCATCCGATGATATTCATCCTTCAGTTGTTTCTTCTTGATGTTGCCAGACAACATCTCTCCTTCTTTGGCGCAGATCGCCCAGAATTGTTGGTGCTTGTCTTCCGTCAGTACAGTGACGTCATGTCGTCCACTGTTAGGAAGCCCAAAAGTTTCATGAAGCACAACAGGAGTAATGACTATGGATTTACCTCCCACTGTAGCCTTAATCTCTAGTGTACTGTAATCAACAGTTGCGGTCTTGTAGTACTCCATTACTTGATCAGTCCAGATTACTCCCTCATTATACTCAATAAAGTTCACCAACGAGGCATATTTGAATTTTTCCAACAGTTCCTTTATTAGATCCATACCAGATTGATAGTAGGACTCATAAACGAGGAACATATTTCGAATCTGTTGAAAGTAAAGAGAACAAGAAGAATTTTGCAGAAAAATTGCAAGTATTTTCTCTCAAGTATGCTTTGAATATTTAGGGTGCCTAAAGAGCTACACAGCTGATCAAATCTGGATTTATAGAATTAGGGTATCTTGGTTTCCGTGATACCAGCTAACCGTTAGATCTGTTTCTTGTCAGTGCTGATCGTGCGGCGTCAGTTACGACCTTTCAAATTCAAATTGCATTAAATGAGGAGCGGGAATTTGTACCGCCCTTCTGTCACTTGTAAAAGCGTGTTTTTGACATAAAACGTTTTAAACAGTAAGCTTTTACACAAGCGATCAGATGAGTAAAATAAATACTTATCTGATTGACTGCTGTCCTGATGACAAAGCTGTTATCAGTGAAAGCCAATAACTGATAACCTTCCTCGGCTGTTTGTCAATCCAGCTAGATAATAAATCTTCAATCTTCAAAACTTTAATCTTCTGTTGAAAACATAACTTCAACTAACTGTCATTAACAAATTTCATCTTTTAATCAGAAGTACCGCTAGTCTTACACGTTCCCCCTGACTTTAAGAATTCATATGTTAACTAGTCTGTTGATAGTTGATCCTTGAAGATGAATAAGATGAGTAAGCTGTTGAACTCTAGTCTTCTGATGAGTTCCCCCTCAGCTTATGCATCCAATTTTAATAAACCTAGTTCAGCTCTTAGAGTTGAAAACCTTGTCTCACTTAAAGGTTTTGTGAAGATGTCAGCAATTTGATTTTCAGTAAACACATATTCTATCATGACATTTCCTTTCTCCACATGATCTCTAATAAAGTGATGCTTGATGTCAATATGCTTAGTCCTTGAATGACTTGTAGTATTCTGAGTAAGGCTGATTGCACTTGTATTGTCACAGTAGATTGGGATTCCACTGATTTTGATATTGTAGTCTTCTAGTTGATGCTTCAACCATAAGATTTGTGCACAGCAAGCTCCAGCAGCTATGTATTCAGCTTCAGCAGTTGATATGGATACTGAAGTCTGTTTCTTACTCATCCATGAGATCAGACGACTACCTAAGAATTGACAGGCACCTATTGTGCTTTTTCTATCAATCTTGCAGCCAGCAAGGTCAGAATCTGAATATCCAATAAGCTTGTTGGATGAAGATGAAGATAAAGTGCAAAGAAGTGAAGAAGATAAGGGATGGTTTTGATGATTTCCAAAACGTCAAAATCAGCTAAGTATGGAAAGCTTAGTTCCCTTAGAAGAATTTTGAACAAGTAAAAGAAGACATCAGAAGAGTTCAAAGTTCAAATCCCAGAAGACTACTGATCTCGTGCTGAAACAGCAATCAGAAGGGTAGACCATCAGCTGACTCAAATCAGATTAGTTCAGTATTTGATCAGCAGAGTATCTATCAGATGAGTTGCCTCGATCAGCAGAGTAAAAGAGATCAAGAGATTAGTCCAACGGTAATAAATGCACCTGGTGTAATAAAAGCTGGAAGAGAAGGGTAGTAATGGCAAATGATTGAAGAAAACTCTCAGATCAGCAGAGTGCATTTAATGCTGCTACAGGAAAGTACAACAGAGAAAGGAATGTAGCAGGGAGCCGTTCTGAATCGGGCTAAAGCTATGGATTTGAAGTGTGATTTGCTTCAACGGTCATATTTTCAAATCCAAGTATAAATAGAGCTGATTTCGAAGAGAGACACACACAACAACATTATGAGATTTCGTTTTTGAAGCAAAAATTTTCTAAGTCTCAAGAAGCTCGAACAGCTCACTCGTCTGGTGGAAGTCATCTGTTGACAGAAACCCAGTTGAAGAAAATAGAAAAATACAATCTGAGTGAATTTGTATTAGCTGAGTGTTGCGCGAAGTTTAAATCCATCTGTGTGAGTGATTTAACTTCAGAGGATAGGTTTTCTTTGTGATTTCCTATTGCGAGCTTATAGCCTTCTCATTTGTTGTTTAGGTATAAGTGGAGACATATTGTAAACTTTGTGTTTATAGTATAACCCAGAATCTAAGTGATCTGGAAGAGTGGACTAAAAGACTTTTATCCATATAACCACTATAAAAATTCTTTGTGTTATTCTTGCATTTAAAGTTTTCTTGCATATTTTGAAATTGCATAAGTTTACACTTTGAATTATCAAAAGATTTTATAAGGAGTTTCAAAACTGGGGATAAAATCTTTTTAAGGACTTCGTCTACTTGTGAAAAACACTTTCAAACATCCGCTGCAAGTATACTCTTGATAAAACTGTTTTGCTGAAAAACAGCTAAGTAACTGTAAGAAGAGTGGTCACTCTGCTGTTCAAGATTTGTTCACGATCAGCATAGTCATCTGTTCTTCATCAGCTTAGTATGCTGACAGAAGACTAAAAAGTTTTTAAGTCTAAAAATTTTCAGAGGTCTATTCACCCCCCCCCCCCTCTAGACCTCATCTGACCACTTGGGACCAACAAAGCTCAAATCCAGTTTCTCTAGGATACCACAATCCCAAATCTTCAGTACCTTTAAGATACTTTAGTATCCTTTTGGCAGCTAAGAGGTGAGATTCCTTAGGATTTGATTGAAATCTCGCACAAACCCCAACAGAGTACATGATATCAGGTCTGCTTGCTGTTAGATATAACAGTGACCCAATAATGCCTCTGTATTTGGTTATGTCCACTGATTTGCCATCTTCATCTTTATCCAAACGAAGACTTGTAGACATTGGAATAGTAGCAGTAGAGCTAGTTTCCATACCAAATTTTTTGAACAGATCCTTTGTGTATTTTGCTTGGCTGATGAATATTCCATCAGGCAACTGTCTTACTTGCAAACCAAGAAAATAATTAAGTTCTCCCATCATGCTCATTTCAAACTTGTTCTGCATCAGCTTTGAGAACTTGTCACACATCTGTTGGTTAGTTGAACCAAAAATAATATCATCCACATAAATTTGCACAAGCAAAATATGTTCTTCCCATTCAATTGTGAACAAGGTCTTGTCTACCTTACCTTTACGAAATCCTTAAATTAAAAGAAAATCAGATAGGGTATCATACCATGCTCTTGGAGCCTGTTTCAGTCCATAGAGGGCTTTCTTCAGACGATACACCTTGTCTCCTTCTTGATAGACTTCAAAACCAGGTGGTTGTTCAACGTAAACTTCTTCTTGCAATTCTCCATTGAGAAAAACCGATTTCACATCCATCTGATAGACGGTGAAATTCTTGTGAGCAGCATAGGCAAGAAAAAGTCTGATTGCCTCTAGTCTTGCTACTGGTGCAAACGTTTCATCAAAGTCAATGCCTTCTTCTTGGCAGTAACCCTTGGCCACTAATCTTGCTTTGTTTCTGGTGACTTCACCATCTTCATTCATCTTATTCCTGAATACCCATTTAGTGCCAATGACTCTTTGATGACTTGGTCTAGGAACTAAGTACCAGACTTCATTCCTTTCAAATTGATTCAGCTCTTCTTGCATAGCTTCAATCCAGTTGGAATCACTAAGAGCTTCTTCAATCTGTTTGGGCTCAATTTGAGATAGGAAGCTGACAAACATTGCATCACTTGCAGCAGCTCTCCTTGTCTTCACTTTATCCAAAGGATCACCAATCACCAGCTCTGGTAGGTGATTCTTGAGCCATCTAAGATCAGGTTGCAAATCATAATGTTGTCCTTTGTTTTGATCTTGCAACACTACTGTTGGAGTTCCAGTAGTAGTCTGTTGAACTTCTCTAGTCTGTTGAACATTCTCTGGTCTATCAGCTGTTTGCAACTCGTCTGTTTAGACAATCAGCACTGTGATTTTGAACAGCACTTGAGTTATCAGCTGGGTTGAGATCAGGTAGTATGATGGGAACATATTCTTCATTCTTTCCAACATTCAACTTCCGTAAATCAGTAGACAGATCTTGATTAATACTTTGATTCTTTTCAGAAGATTGACTTGGTTCATCAAATACTACATGAATGGATTCTTTAATTAGTAATGTTCTTTTGTTAAAAACTCTATAAGCTTTACTAACAGTAGAGTATCCTACAAAAACAACTTCATCAGCCTTTTCTGCAAATGCAGTAAGGTGATTTTTTCCATTATTTAAAACATAGCATTTACAACCAAATATCTTAAAATAATGAATGTTTGGCTTCCTGTTGTTCCAAACTTCATATGGAGTCTTGTTTTGGTGCTTGATGATCATGCATCTGTTTTGGGTAAAACAGGCTGTATTTGTTGCTTCTGCCCAAAATCTTTGTGGCAGCTTGGCTTCAGCTATCATAGTCCTGACAGCTTCTTTTAGTGTTCTGTTTCTCCTTTCAGCAACACCATTCTGTTGAGGGGTTCTAGCAGCTGAATACTCATGATGTATTCCTTTGATATTACAATACTCTTCAACAGTAGAGTTTGTAAACTCTGTCCATCTATCTGATCTGATCTTCAATATCTTTATGCTTTTCTCATTCTGGATCATTTCCATCAGATTAGTAAGATGTTCCTTGGTTTCACTTTTCTTCTTCATAAATATCACCCAAGTATATCTTGAATAGTCATCCACAACAGCTAGGTAGTATTTCTTTCCACCATTGCTGACTGGATCAATGGGTCCAAATAAGTCCATGTGTAGCAGCTCCAATATTCTTCCAGAAGATTGATGCTTTTTGCTTTTGAATGATGACTTGATTTGTTTACCCTTCTGACATGCGTCACAAAGCTTGTCTTTGCTTATGACTGTCTTTGGAATTCCTTCTACCAGATTATTCTTGATTAGTCTGTTGATGGTCTTGAAATTCACATGATTCATTCTCTTGTGCCACAGCCAACTGACTTCACTTGGTGTTGATGCCACCAAACAAATGCTCGAATTCTTGTCAGCAGAATTTCAGTCCACTGTGTAGACATTCCCTTGTCATCTTCCAGATAAAATTACCTTCTTTGTACCAATCTGTTCAACATAGCACTTATCTGTTGAGAAGATGACTGAATATCCTTTGTCACAAAATTGACTTATGCTCAGCAAATTGTATTTGAGGCCTTTAACATAAGAGACATCAGATATCTCAATGTTGCCTTTGATCAGCTTTCCACTTGCTACAATCTTGCCTTCCTTGCTGTCCCCAAAAGTAACTTTAGGACCATCCACAGCAACAACATCAGTCAGTTCATGTATGCTTCCACACATGTGTCTTGAACAGCCACTGTCCAAGTACCAAATTTTCTCTACTTTACTCCTACTCCTAATCCTAACCTACAAAATAAAATTAAATTGTTTTAGGTACCCTTATTGAGAGGGTCCTGAAGGATTAGTTCCACCTTTGACAACCCAAGATGATGAAGTCTTAGGCTTCTGAGTTTCAACAGGAGTATGAACAGTTTTGCCTTTACCACGTTCATCAGATTTGTCATATTGTTGATGATCAGCATGATAAGGATAATGTTCAAATGCAGAGTAAGATGCATGATAAGGAGGATATGCATGCATTGGATGAGCAGGATATGGTGCATAGTAAGTTGGAAAGTGAGGTGCATGATACATAGGGGGATATGCAGCAGGTTGCACATAATAAGACTCATTTCCATACCAAGCATTTTGATTTTTCTTATTCTTATGCTTCTTTGGTTTACTAGTTGCTTGCTCAATAACAGACGACTTAGTTTTATCACTAGTCTGATTAGTTTTAGCCTTGTCAGAGGACTTCCTAGGACTCTTCTGTTTAGGCTTACTAGTCTGTTTTCCTACACTAGGCTCTTTGCTCTTTTTAGCCTTAGGAGATTTCTTCTCCTTTACCTCTTTCTCAGGTGAAGCAGGTCTAGCAGTTTGAACATACAGAATGACCTTACTATTGTCAGCAGATATAAATTTCTCAGTATGATTTAATTCTTGTTTATCCTGTTCTAAAGGTATCTTCTGTTTACTAGACATGTGAGTGGATGCAACAAATGATTTCTCATGAGACTCAATAACTTTTTCAAGTTCCATGATTTTTCCTTTATAAACTTCACATTCAGCTTTCAGAGATTCATGTTCTTGCTCAAGCTGTTTATATTCAGCTGATTCGCTTGGCTTTTCAGCTTGATCTTACGTGTTTTCGTTGGTTCGATCAAGGGTGGGATGTAAAACAATAATGACAATAATAAAGTAATGTAAAGATCAAAATAATTGTATTCGAGCTGAATGAGTACAAATACAAGTATTAAAAAGGTCATATTCGAGCATTATTGGATGCCGTACAAGCTAGAGGGTGAAACATGTATGAGAAAACCTACACTAATATTCTCCAGAAAACCCGAGCTGCAGTCCCAGGGTCGGAGTGCCTCGGAAGTCCTCCCCCAGTGTAATAAATGCATGGAGTATTTATAGCCAAATTTGAGGGCTTGGGCCTGGGCTTGGCCCAACAGTGTCCTTCGATCTATGGCTCTCTTATGTGCTCGGAACAATCATCTTCATGCTTTGGTTCGACTTTTGGTCCCTGGCGACAGGGTTCGAAGCTATTCGAACCGCGTTGAGGCTTAAAACAGGGGATCCGAATTACCCCTCATCAATACTCCCCCACTTCTCGAGTGTGAAGCGAAGCAAGCGCTCGAAGAAGTACGAAATACGTTCCGTGCTACAATGAAACGAGCCGCTCTGAACGTCTTTAGGATATGCCTCGTTAAAAACCTGACTCGGAAAAACCCATTGGGATAAAAACCGAGCTAGGGAAAAAGAGTGCATATATAAGAAGACATACTTCGGCGCGTTCTGAAATTACCCTTGTTGGAGGATGTTGAATTAATAATATCTTTTCGGATTCCAAGATGCGTTGTTCGATCCCTAGATGGATGCTTTCTTGGAATTTCTGGTTATAACAAGGAGGGTCTCCGAGATCCTTAGGAATAAAACGCAAGGACAAATTCCGCAATTCTGGAAAAGGAAGGATCAGAAAGGCTATTTTGAGGGGAAAAAACCCAAAGTTTTTACCCTTGGTAAGTTCAATCGTCGCGGTTACTCGGGGACCTCTTTGCAATTTTACCTTTTTAACCCCGTATATATATACTTGAGGTTGTGTTGTTGTTTTCTCTTCGTCTCTTTCAGCTATTTATACTTGAGGTTTGAAAAATGTCCGTTGAAGAGAGACAAGATTCAAATTCCTCGAGTACTGGTCCTTAATTTCCGCGAACGGCTCTTTTGCAGTATGTCCGTACTGTCAATAGTACTTTTCTGCAGGCAGTATTAAATGCACCCAGCTGATGCGAAGCATTTCTTCAATCATTTGTCTTTAATAACCTTGTACTTCAGTATTTATTACTTCCAGGGGCATTTATTACCGTTGGGAAGACTTTATGATCCTTTCCACTTGGCTGATGGAAGTGCAAGTCTGATGGCGAACAAAGCTGATCTCAAACTTGAACAAATCTGATTTGAGTCGGCTGATCTTCATCAGTCTGATAATTTTCCTTCAGCGGATCAGCAGTCTTTGGACCTTGATTTTTTACTCTTCTGATGTCTTCTTTACTTAGTCAAAAAATCTTCACAAGGGACCATCAGCTAAGTTAATCCATACTTAGCAGATTTTGAAGTTTTGGAATGCATCAAAACCTCCCTTATCAAATTGTCTTCAGTGCCTTCATCTTCATCCTTATCCAACAATTTCCCCCTTTTTGATGATGACAAAACTTCAGCCAAGTACCTGTGAATACCTAAGCTAAAGATTGTGATCCTCAAAATTTTCTGAGATAGAAAAGATGTGTTGGATTAAACTTGTCTTTTTATTTATAATGAAAATATTACAAGTACAAGTTCATCAGATGAGATGTCTGAAGAATAGATAAAGTAAACTGATTACAAGGATTTATAAGTTCTAACTATCAGCTTTTTCATCAGATTCTTCAAGCACTTCTTCGTACTCATAAGATGATTCTTCATCATCTTCTTCTTCTTCATCTTCATCAGCTTCTTCACCCTGAAGGATATTTGCTTTGGAGCCTCCATCTTTTCTTTAAGTTGTTGCTCCTTCAGTAACTCCATTGCCTTCCTGGCTGATTCAGTATTCTTGTACTTGGTCAACGGCTCTGTTTGATCTTCAGCAGAGTCCTTGGTTTCAGCCATTACTTCATCAGTTTTGGCTTTGTCCTTAGTCTCTTTTTCAGACTTCTCTTCACCTTGTACCTTTCCAACTGTTTCAGCAGTCTTGGCCTCAGCAGTAGTCTTTTCAGTAGTTTCTTCAGTCTCTTCAACTTCAGCATCAGCAAAAATCTCCTTAGTTGATTCTTCCCCTTTATCTTCCCCCTTTTTGTCATCATCAGACTTGATGACATCTTGAGGTTGAGCAGCAGGGTTGAGTGCAACAGTAGGAACCTTCATTGCAGCACATAAAGTCTTCAGGTTCTGATTTACTACATCATGACTTGCTGTTAAGTGATGAAGAGTGGTGCTGATGTTGTCAGTTTGATCATTGAAGTAGTCAATATTAAGGTGCATTGTTGCAAGTTCATTGTGTAGTTCCTTTTCAGCGTTTGAGACTTCTTGCAACATCCCAATATTAATCTCCTTCTCTTCTTCACTGACTTTGATGAAGGTTGCAGTTAAGTCAGCTATCTTGTGCTCAGCTCTTTGTAAGGCTGTATGAAGGTGATTTACATCAGCCTTCACATCTTCAACGTTTCTGTTCATATCAGTAAGGCTGTGCACTAACTGCAAAGAGTTGTCTTGAGGTATAGGAAAACTATCAATTTCAGATTTGATGATCTTGGCAGTTGATTGTTGCATAGTTTCCAGCTGAAGTCTGTTGGACTCTGCCAACTCTGCTTTGAGTTCTTCCTTCAGCTCCCCTTTCAACTTTGTCAGCTGCTGGATGTGCTTCTCTTCCAGTTCCTTCATAGAGTTCTCCATTAGCATCTGGAAAGCTTCCATCAGTGATGAGTGCTGATCACTTGATGAAGCAGAAGCAGCAGCTTCCTTTTCTTCAGTCTCTTGGTGGACAGGGACATCTTCCATTTCAGTCTCCTGATGATCTTCAGAAGCCTTAGCATTCCACTCAATGGCTAAGGTTTTATCAGCTTTCTTGTGCTCATCAGTGACATCGTCATAAAACAGATTAGTGATCGTGCCATCATCATTGAAGCAGGTTGTTTGACGTATCTGCCTAACAATGATCCAAGGGTTCACAAAAGCATCATTTCCCTTGGGCACTTCACTATACTCCTGTACTTCCTTGCCAAAAATTATATGCTGAATACTTGGCAGCTGGGGCATGTCCCTTGAACATCCCTGCTGATATCTTGACCTTTCTACCCATCTCTTCAAGGCGGTCATGGTAGTGATGTTTAGTGCCCTTTCTTCAGCGTTGTCAGACTTCCTTCTTTTAGCAGGCAAGGAGTTCTGAATTATCTTGGCCTCCTCTAGGGCATACTCCCTTGCATAATGATGCATAGCATCTCTGATATGATGAGGATCTAAGGCCTTCTGAATGGAGTCTGTCTTCAGCCAGTTCAGAACCCATTGTTCTTCAGCAGCTAACTCCTTCAGATTTTGAAGTTCTGTTATGGACCTGTTCAGCCTGTTATCTCTCCATCTGATGTACCTAGGCTTTTCTTGAGTGAACAGCATCTTTATCATTAGCTTCTGATCATAGTAAGCTAAGGACTTCTCAAATCTCTTGAAGAGTTCTTTATCAGCATATACAATGTTGAAGGCTCTTCTGATTTCAAATTTGTCTTTGGGCTTGGCCTCTCCAGCAGGCATTTTAGGCTTTCTGGATTTGTCTTCACCATCAGCCTCATTTATCTTTATGCCTCCTCCATGAACAGGTCCATAGGCATCAATTTTGCTTAGCTCAATGACCATAGCCATTTCAGCATCCTCAGCAGATTTTCTTTCTGCCTCAGACATTTTTCTTCTAGCCTCATCCTTTGCTTTCTGAACTTTGCTCAGTTCAAGTGCCTTCTTCTCCTCCATCTCATCCTGTTTTCTTTGTTCAGCTTCTTCCCTTTTCTTCTTATCAGCTTTGGAAACTTTCTTTCTTTTGATCACGATCTTTCTCTTTCCTTTATCAGCTGGAGCAGGGGCTGGACCAGCAAATGAGATAGGTGCAACAGCAATAGGATGAATGATCATAACATCTGGATCATCCTTAGGTTTGGCAGCCTCAACTGTTGGTGTAGCTTGAGTCGACTGTTGCGCATCAGCTTTGTCAGCAACAGAAGCCTCAACAGCTTCAACTGGTCTTTCAGCGAATACAGGACTTTGTCTTACTAAGTTTTCCAACTCAGTAGGCTCTCCTATGAATGCCATCTGCTTCCTTACAGTTTTCTTTTATATCCCCTTAATGGGTCTTGAAGCAGCAGTATCCTTTTGTTGACTTCTTGTCCTGTGAGAAACATTCCCAGCAGGCATTTCAACAGATGGGGTCCTTGAAGGTGATGCAGGGGATGCATTCCTGACATCAGCAGTGACTTGTTCTATTGTTTTTGCAACTTCAGCATCAGCAGTCACTGTCTCCGTTTTCTTAGGAGCAACCTTCTTTTTCTCAACAGCTAACTCAGCTGTTTTCACCAATCTTCGTGGCCTTTTGGCTGGAACCACCTTTGGTTCCTCGTCTTCATCTTCTTCAGGCTCATCACCCTTTCTCTTAAGAACAGGCAAGTATTTGGACATTGCCTTGGACTTGTGGACCTCCTTACCATTCGTCATAACACATCCCAGTTTGGACAACAGATAACTGAGTGTGATCTGTGGTTGGTTTGAGGAGTCTTTCCTTTCTTCACTTCATGAAAACCAGCCAAGATATACCAAATTATGACGGACAGTTGACTTCCAGCCCATAATAAACGGCGGCCATGATGCTGAACCTCTTCATGGTAACAGCATCCAGAGAGAAAGTACAGTTTTCAATCAGCTTCGAGACCATATCAGCCATCCGCTGATATTCATCCTTCAGTTGTTTCTTCTTGATGTTGCCAGACAACATCTCTCCTTCTTTGGCGCAGATCGCCCAGAATTGTTGGTGCTTGTCTTCCGTCAGTACAGTGACGTCATGTCGTCCACTGTTAGGAAGCCCAAAAGTTTCATGAAGCACAACAGGAGTAATGACTATGGATTTACCTCCCACTGTAGCCTTAATCTCCAGTGTACTGTAATCAACAGTTGCGGTCTTGTAGTACTCCATTACTTGATCAGTCCAGATTACTCCCTCATTATACTCATAAAGTTCACCAACGAGGCATATTTGAATTTTTCCAACAGTTCCTTTATTAGATCCGTACCAGATTGATAGTAGGACTCATAAACGAGGAACATATTTCGAATCTGTTGAAAGTAAGAGAACAAGAAGAATTTTGCAGAAAAATTGCAAGTATTTTCTCTCAAGTATGCTTTGAATATTTAGGGTGCGTAAAGAGCTACACAGCTGATCAATCTGGATTTATAGAATTAGGGTATCTTGGTTTCCGTGATACCAGCTAACCGTTAGATCCGTTTCTTGTCAGTGCTGATCGTGCGGCGTCAGTTACGACCTTTCAAATTCAAATTGCATTAAATGAGGAGCGGGAATTTGTACCGCCCTTCTGTCACTTGTAAAAGCGTGTTTTTGACATAAAACGTTTTAAACAGTAAGCTTTTACACAAGCGATCAGATGAGTAAAATAAATACTTATCTGATTGACTGCTGTCCTGATGACAAAGCTGTTATCAGTGAAAGCCAATAACTGATAACCTTCCTCGGCTGTTTGTCAATCCAGCTAGATAATAAATCTTCAATCTTCAAAACTTTAATCTTCTGTTGAAAACATAACTTCAACTAACTGTCATTAACAAATTTCATCTTTTAATCAGAAGTACCGCTAGTCTTACACGTTCCCCCTGACTTTAAGAATTCATATTTAACTAGTCTGTTGATAGTTATCCTTGAAGATGAATAAGATGAGTAAGCTGTTGAACTCTAGTCTTCTGATGAGTTCCCCCTCAGCTTATGCATCCAATTTTAATAAACCTAGTTCAGCTCTTAGAGTTGAAAACCTTGTCTCACTTAAAGGTTTTGTGAAGATGTCAGCAATTTGATTTTCAGTAAACACATATTCTATCATGACATTTCCTTTCTCCACATGATCTCTAATAAAGTGATGCTTGATGTCAATATGCTTAGTCCTTGAATGACTTGTAGTATTCTGAGTAAGGCTGATTGCACTTGTATTGTCACAGTAGATTGGGATTCCACTGATTTTGATATTGTAGTCTTCTAGTTGATGCTTCAACCATAAGATTTGTGCACAGCAAGCTCCAGCAGCTATGTATTCAGCTTCAGCAGTTGATATGGATACTGAAGTCTGTTTCTTACTCATCCATGAGATCAGACGACTACCTAAGAATTGACAGGCACCTATTGTGCTTTTTCTATCAATCTTGCAGCCAGCAAGGTCAGAATCTGAATATCCAATAAGCTTGTTGGATGAAGATGAAGATAAAGTGCAAAGAAGTGAAGAAGATAAGGGATGGTTTTGATGATTTCCAAAACGTCAAAATCAGCTAAGTATGGAAAGCTTAGTTCCCTTAGAAGAATTTTGAACAAGTAAAAGAAGACATCAGAAGAGTTCAAAGTTCAAATCCCAGAAGACTACTGATCTCGTGCTGAAACAGCAATCAGAAGGGTAGACCATCAGCTGACTCAAATCAGATTAGTTCAGTATTTGATCAGCAGAGTATCTATCAGATGAGTTGCCTCGATCAGCAGAGTAAAAGAGATCAAGAGATTAGTCCAACGGTAATAAATGCACCTGGTGTAATAAAAGCTGGAAGAGAAGGGTAGTAATGGCAAATGATTGAAGAAAACTCTCAGATCAGCAGAGTGCATTTAATGCTGCTACAGGAAAGTACAACAGAGAAAGGAATGTAGCAGGGAGCCGTTCTGAATCGGGCTAAAGCTATGGATTTGAAGTGTGATTTGCTTCAACGGTCATATTTTCAAATCCAAGTATAAATAGAGCTGATTTCGAAGAGAGACACACACAACAACATTATGAGATTTCGTTTTTGAAGCAAAAATTTTCTAAGTCTCAAGAAGCTCGAACAGCTCACTCGTCTGGTGGAAGTCATCTGTTGACAGAAACCCAGTTGAAGAAAATAGAAAAATACAATCTGAGTGAATTTGTATTAGCTGAGTGTTGCGCGAAGTTTAAATCCATCTGTGTGAGTGATTTAACTTCAGAGGATAGGTTTTCTTTGTGATTTCCTATTGCGAGCTTATAGCCTTCTCATTTGTTGTTTAGGTATAAGTGGAGACATATTGTAAACTTTGTGTTTATAGTATAACCCAGAATCTAAGTGATCTGGAAGAGTGGACTAAAAGACTTTTATCCATATAACCACTATAAAAATTCTTTGTGTTATTCTTGCATTTAAAGTTTTCTTGCATATTTTGAAATTGCATAAGTTTACACTTTGAATTATCAAAAGATTTTATAAGGAGTTTCAAAACTGGGGATAAAATCTTTTTAAGGACTTCGTCTACTTGTGAAAAACACTTTCAAACATCCGCTGCAAGTATACTCTTGATAAAACTGTTTTGCTGAAAAACAGCTAAGTAACTGTAAGAAGAGTGGTCACTCTGCTGTTCAAGATTTGTTCACGATCAGCATAGTCATCTGTTCTTCATCAGCTTAGTATGCTGACAGAAGACTAAAAAGTTTTTAAGTCTAAAAATTTTCAGAGGTCTATTCACCCCCCCCCCCCTCTAGACCTCATCTGACCACTTGGGACCAACAAAGCTCAAATCCAGTTTCTCTAGGATACCACAATCCCAAATCTTCAGTACCTTTAAGATACTTTAGTATCCTTTTGGCAGCTAAGAGGTGAGATTCCTTAGGATTTGATTGAAATCTCGCACAAACCCCAACAGAGTACATGATATCAGGTCTGCTTGCTGTTAGATATAACAGTGACCCAATAATGCCTCTGTATTTGGTTATGTCCACTGATTTGCCATCTTCATCTTTATCCAAACGAAGACTTGTAGACATTGGAATAGTAGCAGTAGAGCTAGTTTCCATACCAAATTTTTTGAACAGATCCTTTGTGTATTTTGCTTGGCTGATGAATATTCCATCAGGCAACTGTCTTACTTGCAAACCAAGAAAATAATTAAGTTCTCCCATCATGCTCATTTCAAACTTGTTCTGCATCAGCTTTGAGAACTTGTCACACATCTGTTGGTTAGTTGAACCAAAAATAATATCATCCACATAAATTTGCACAAGCAAAATATGTTCTTCCCATTCAATTGTGAACAAGGTCTTGTCTACCTTACCTTTACGAAATCCTTAAATTAAAAGAAAATCAGATAGGGTATCATACCATGCTCTTGGAGCCTGTTTCAGTCCATAGAGGGCTTTCTTCAGACGATACACCTTGTCTCCTTCTTGATAGACTTCAAAACCAGGTGGTTGTTCAACGTAAACTTCTTCTTGCAATTCTCCATTGAGAAAAACCGATTTCACATCCATCTGATAGACGGTGAAATTCTTGTGAGCAGCATAGGCAAGAAAAAGTCTGATTGCCTCTAGTCTTGCTACTGGTGCAAACGTTTCATCAAAGTCAATGCCTTCTTCTTGGCAGTAACCCTTGGCCACTAATCTTGCTTTGTTTCTGGTGACTTCACCATCTTCATTCATCTTATTCCTGAATACCCATTTAGTGCCAATGACTCTTTGATGACTTGGTCTAGGAACTAAGTACCAGACTTCATTCCTTTCAAATTGATTCAGCTCTTCTTGCATAGCTTCAATCCAGTTGGAATCACTAAGAGCTTCTTCAATCTGTTTGGGCTCAATTTGAGATAGGAAGCTGACAAACATTGCATCACTTGCAGCAGCTCTCCTTGTCTTCACTTTATCCAAAGGATCACCAATCACCAGCTCTGGTAGGTGATTCTTGAGCCATCTAAGATCAGGTTGCAAATCATAATGTTGTCCTTTGTTTTGATCTTGCAACACTACTGTTGGAGTTCCAGTAGTAGTCTGTTGAACTTCTCTAGTCTGTTGAACATTCTCTGGTCTATCAGCTGTTTGCAACTCGTCTGTTTAGACAATCAGCACTGTGATTTTGAACAGCACTTGAGTTATCAGCTGGGTTGAGATCAGGTAGTATGATGGGAACATATTCTTCATTCTTTCCAACATTCAACTTCCGTAAATCAGTAGACAGATCTTGATTAATACTTTGATTCTTTTCAGAAGATTGACTTGGTTCATCAAATACTACATGAATGGATTCTTTAATTAGTAATGTTCTTTTGTTAAAAACTCTATAAGCTTTACTAACAGTAGAGTATCCTACAAAAACAACTTCATCAGCCTTTTCTGCAAATGCAGTAAGGTGATTTTTTCCATTATTTAAAACATAGCATTTACAACCAAATATCTTAAAATAATGAATGTTTGGCTTCCTGTTGTTCCAAACTTCATATGGAGTCTTGTTTTGGTGCTTGATGATCATGCATCTGTTTTGGGTAAAACAGGCTGTATTTGTTGCTTCTGCCCAAAATCTTTGTGGCAGCTTGGCTTCAGCTATCATAGTCCTGACAGCTTCTTTTAGTGTTCTGTTTCTCCTTTCAGCAACACCATTCTGTTGAGGGGTTCTAGCAGCTGAATACTCATGATGTATTCCTTTGATATTACAATACTCTTCAACAGTAGAGTTTGTAAACTCTGTCCATCTATCTGATCTGATCTTCAATATCTTTATGCTTTTCTCATTCTGGATCATTTCCATCAGATTAGTAAGATGTTCCTTGGTTTCACTTTTCTTCTTCATAAATATCACCCAAGTATATCTTGAATAGTCATCCACAACAGCTAGGTAGTATTTCTTTCCACCATTGCTGACTGGATCAATGGGTCCAAATAAGTCCATGTGTAGCAGCTCCAATATTCTTCCAGAAGATTGATGCTTTTTGCTTTTGAATGATGACTTGATTTGTTTACCCTTCTGACATGCGTCACAAAGCTTGTCTTTGCTTATGACTGTCTTTGGAATTCCTTCTACCAGATTATTCTTGATTAGTCTGTTGATGGTCTTGAAATTCACATGATTCATTCTCTTGTGCCACAGCCAACTGACTTCACTTGGTGTTGATGCCACCAAACAAATGCTCGAATTCTTGTCAGCAGAATTTCAGTCCACTGTGTAGACATTCCCTTGTCATCTTCCAGATAAAATTACCTTCTTTGTACCAATCTGTTCAACATAGCACTTATCTGTTGAGAAGATGACTGAATATCCTTTGTCACAAAATTGACTTATGCTCAGCAAATTGTATTTGAGGCCTTTAACATAAGAGACATCAGATATCTCAATGTTGCCTTTGATCAGCTTTCCACTTGCTACAATCTTGCCTTCCTTGCTGTCCCCAAAAGTAACTTTAGGACCATCCACAGCAACAACATCAGTCAGTTCATGTATGCTTCCACACATGTGTCTTGAACAGCCACTGTCCAAGTACCAAATTTTCTCTACTTTACTCCTACTCCTAATCCTAACCTACAAAATAAAATTAAATTGTTTTAGGTACCCTTATTGAGAGGGTCCTGAAGGATTAGTTCCACCTTTGACAACCCAAGATGATGAAGTCTTAGGCTTCTGAGTTTCAACAGGAGTATGAACAGTTTTGCCTTTACCACGTTCATCAGATTTGTCATATTGTTGATGATCAGCATGATAAGGATAATGTTCAAATGCAGAGTAAGATGCATGATAAGGAGGATATGCATGCATTGGATGAGCAGGATATGGTGCATAGTAAGTTGGAAAGTGAGGTGCATGATACATAGGGGGATATGCAGCAGGTTGCACATAATAAGACTCATTTCCATACCAAGCATTTTGATTTTTCTTATTCTTATGCTTCTTTGGTTTACTAGTTGCTTGCTCAATAACAGACGACTTAGTTTTATCACTAGTCTGATTAGTTTTAGCCTTGTCAGAGGACTTCCTAGGACTCTTCTGTTTAGGCTTACTAGTCTGTTTTCCTACACTAGGCTCTTTGCTCTTTTTAGCCTTAGGAGATTTCTTCTCCTTTACCTCTTTCTCAGGTGAAGCAGGTCTAGCAGTTTGAACATACAGAATGACCTTACTATTGTCAGCAGATATAAATTTCTCAGTATGATTTAATTCTTGTTTATCCTGTTCTAAAGGTATCTTCTGTTTACTAGACATGTGAGTGGATGCAACAAATGATTTCTCATGAGACTCAATAACTTTTTCAAGTTCCATGATTTTTCCTTTATAAACTTCACATTCAGCTTTCAGAGATTCATGTTCTTGCTCAAGCTGTTTATATTCAGCTGATTCGCTTGGCTTTTCAGCTTGATCTTACGTGTTTTCGTTGGTTCGATCAAGGGTGGGATGTAAAACAATAATGACAATAATAAAGTAATGTAAAGATCAAAATAATTGTATTCGAGCTGAATGAGTACAAATACAAGTATTAAAAAGGTCATATTCGAGCATTATTGGATGCCGTACAAGCTAGAGGGTGAAACATGTATGAGAAAACCTACACTAATATTCTCCAGAAAACCCGAGCTGCAGTCCCAGGGTCGGAGTGCCTCGGAAGTCCTCCCCCAGTGTAATAAATGCATGGAGTATTTATAGCCAAATTTGAGGGCTTGGGCCTGGGCTTGGCCCAACAGTGTCCTTCGATCTATGGCTCTCTTATGTGCTCGGAACAATCATCTTCATGCTTTGGTTCGACTTTTGGTCCCTGGCGACAGGGTTCGAAGCTATTCGAACCGCGTTGAGGCTTAAAACAGGGGATCCGAATTACCCCTCATCAATACTCCCCCACTTCTCGAGTGTGAAGCGAAGCAAGCGCTCGAAGAAGTACGAAATACGTTCCGTGCTACAATGAAACGAGCCGCTCTGAACGTCTTTAGGATATGCCTCGTTAAAAACCTGACTCGGAAAAACCCATTGGGATAAAAACCGAGCTAGGGAAAAAGAGTGCATATATAAGAAGACATACTTCGGCGCGTTCTGAAATTACCCTTGTTGGAGGATGTTGAATTAATAATATCTTTTCGGATTCCAAGATGCGTTGTTCGATCCCTAGATGGATGCTTTCTTGGAATTTCTGGTTATAACAAGGAGGGTCTCCGAGATCCTTAGGAATAAAACGCAAGGACAAATTCCGCAATTCTGGAAAAGGAAGGATCAGAAAGGCTATTTTGAGGGGAAAAAACCCAAAGTTTTTACCCTTGGTAAGTTCAATCGTCGCGGTTACTCGGGGACCTCTTTGCAATTTTACCTTTTTAACCCCGTATATATATACTTGAGGTTGTGTTGTTGTTTTCTCTTCGTCTCTTTCAGCTATTTATACTTGAGGTTTGAAAAATGTCCGTTGAAGAGAGACAAGATTCAAATTCCTCGAGTACTGGTCCTTAATTTCCGCGAACGGCTCTTTTGCAGTATGTCCGTACTGTCAATAGTACTTTTCTGCAGGCAGTATTAAATGCACCCAGCTGATGCGAAGCATTTCTTCAATCATTTGTCTTTAATAACCTTGTACTTCAGTATTTATTACTTCCAGGGGCATTTATTACCGTTGGGAAGACTTTATGATCCTTTCCACTTGGCTGATGGAAGTGCAAGTCTGATGGCGAACAAAGCTGATCTCAAACTTGAACAAATCTGATTTGAGTCGGCTGATCTTCATCAGTCTGATAATTTTCCTTCAGCGGATCAGCAGTCTTTGGACCTTGATTTTTTACTCTTCTGATGTCTTCTTTACTTAGTCAAAAAATCTTCACAAGGGACCATCAGCTAAGTTAATCCATACTTAGCAGATTTTGAAGTTTTGGAATGCATCAAAACCTCCCTTATCAAATTGTCTTCAGTGCCTTCATCTTCATCCTTATCCAACAATTTCCCCCTTTTTGATGATGACAAAACTTCAGCCAAGTACCTGTGAATACCTAAGCTAAAGATTGTGATCCTCAAAATTTTCTGAGATAGAAAAGATGTGTTGGATTAAACTTGTCTTTTTATTTATAATGAAAATATTACAAGTACAAGTTCATCAGATGAGATGTCTGAAGAATAGATAAAGTAAACTGATTACAAGGATTTATAAGTTCTAACTATCAGCTTTTTCATCAGATTCTTCAAGCACTTCTTCGTACTCATAAGATGATTCTTCATCATCTTCTTCTTCTTCATCTTCATCAGCTTCTTCACCCTGAAGGATATTTGCTTTGGAGCCTCCATCTTTTCTTTAAGTTGTTGCTCCTTCAGTAACTCCATTGCCTTCCTGGCTGATTCAGTATTCTTGTACTTGGTCAACGGCTCTGTTTGATCTTCAGCAGAGTCCTTGGTTTCAGCCATTACTTCATCAGTTTTGGCTTTGTCCTTAGTCTCTTTTTCAGACTTCTCTTCACCTTGTACCTTTCCAACTGTTTCAGCAGTCTTGGCCTCAGCAGTAGTCTTTTCAGTAGTTTCTTCAGTCTCTTCAACTTCAGCATCAGCAAAAATCTCCTTAGTTGATTCTTCCCCTTTATCTTCCCCCTTTTTGTCATCATCAGACTTGATGACATCTTGAGGTTGAGCAGCAGGGTTGAGTGCAACAGTAGGAACCTTCATTGCAGCACATAAAGTCTTCAGGTTCTGATTTACTACATCATGACTTGCTGTTAAGTGATGAAGAGTGGTGCTGATGTTGTCAGTTTGATCATTGAAGTAGTCAATATTAAGGTGCATTGTTGCAAGTTCATTGTGTAGTTCCTTTTCAGCGTTTGAGACTTCTTGCAACATCCCAATATTAATCTCCTTCTCTTCTTCACTGACTTTGATGAAGGTTGCAGTTAAGTCAACTATCTTGTGCTCAGCTCTTTGTAAGGCTGTATGAAGGTGATTTACATCAGTCTTCACATCTTCAACGTTTCTGTTCATATCAGTAAGGCTGTGCACAAACTGCAAAGAGTTGTCTTGAGGTATAGGAAAACTATCAATTTCAGATTTGATGATCTTGGCAGTTGATTGTTGCATAGTTTCCAGCTGAAGTCTGTTGGACTCTGCCAACTCTGCTTTGAGTTCTTTCTTCATCTCCCCTTTCAACTTTGTCAGCTGCTGGATGTGCTTCTCTTCCAGTTCCTTCATAGAGTTCTCCATTAGCATCTGGAAAGCTTCCATCAGTGATGAGTGCTGATCACTTGATGAAGCAGAAGCAGCAGCTTCCTTTTCTTCAGTCTCTTGGTGGACAGGGACATCTTCCATTTCAGTCTCCTGATGATCTTCAGAAGCCTTAGCATTCCACTCAATGGCTAAGGTTTTATCAGCTTTCTTGTGCTCATCAGTGACATCGTCATAAAACAGATTAGTGATCGTGCCATCATCATTGAAGCAGGTTGTTTGACGTATCTGCCTAACAATGATCCAAGGGTTCACAAAAGCATCATTTCCCTTGGGCACTTCACTATACTCCTGTACTTCCTTGCCAAAAATTATATGCTGAATACTTGGCAGCTGGGGCATGTCCCTTGAACATCCCTGCTGATATCTTGACCTTTCTACCCATCTCTTCAAGGCGGTCATGGTAGTGATGTTTAGTGCCCTTTCTTCAGCGTTGTCAGACTTCCTTCTTTTAGCAGGCAAGGAGTTCTGAATTATCTTGGCCTCCTCTAGGGCATACTCCCTTGCATAATGATGCATAGCATCTCTGATATGATGAGGATCTAAGGCCTTCTGAATGGAGTCTGTCTTCAGCCAGTTCAGAACCCATTGTTCTTCAGCAGCTAACTCCTTCAGATTTTGAAGTTCTGTTATGGACCTGTTCAGCCTGTTATCTCTCCATCTGATGTACCTAGGCTTTTCTTGAGTGAACAGCATCTTTATCATTAGCTTCTGATCATAGTAAGCTAAGGACTTCTCAAATCTCTTGAAGAGTTCTTTATCAGCATATACAATGTTGAAGGCTCTTCTGATTTCAAATTTGTCTTTGGGCTTGGCCTCTCCAGCAGGCATTTTAGGCTTTCTGGATTTGTCTTCACCATCAGCCTCATTTATCTTTATGCCTCCTCCATGAACAGGTCCATAGGCATCAATTTTGCTTAGCTCAATGACCATAGCCATTTCAGCATCCTCAGCAGATTTTCTTTCTGCCTCAGACATTTTTCTTCTAGCCTCATCCTTTGCTTTCTGAACTTTGCTCAGTTCAAGTGCCTTCTTCTCCTCCATCTCATCCTGTTTTCTTTGTTCAGCTTCTTCCCTTTTCTTCTTATCAGCTTTGGAAACTTTCTTTCTTTTGATCACGATCTTTCTCTTTCCTTTATCAGCTGGAGCAGGGGCTGGACCAGCAAATGAGATAGGTGCAACAGCAATAGGATGAATGATCATAACATCTGGATCATCCTTAGGTTTGGCAGCCTCAACTGTTGGTGTAGCTTGAGTCGACTGTTGCGCATCAGCTTTGTCAGCAACAGAAGCCTCAACAGCTTCAACTGGTCTTTCAGCGAATACAGGACTTTGTCTTACTAAGTTTTCCAACTCAGTAGGCTCTCCTATGAATGCCATCTGCTTCCTTACAGTTTTCTTTTATATCCCCTTAATGGGTCTTGAAGCAGCAGTATCCTTTTGTTGACTTCTTGTCCTGTGAGAAACATTCCCAGCAGGCATTTCAACAGATGGGGTCCTTGAAGGTGATGCAGGGGATGCATTCCTGACATCAGCAGTGACTTGTTCTATTGTTTTTGCAACTTCAGCATCAGCAGTCACTGTCTCCGTTTTCTTAGGAGCAACCTTCTTTTTCTCAACAGCTAACTCAGCTGTTTTCACCAATCTTCGTGGCCTTTTGGCTGGAACCACCTTTGGTTCCTCGTCTTCATCTTCTTCAGGCTCATCAGCCTTTCTCTTAAGAACAGGCAAGTATTTGGACATTGCCTTGGACTTGTGGACCTCCTTACCATTTGTCATAACACATCCCAGTTTGGACAACAGATAGCTGAGTGTGATCCCGTGGTTGGTTTGAGGAGTCTTTCCTTTCTTCACTTCATGAAAACCAGCCAAGATATACCAAATTATGACAGACAAGTTGACTTCCAGCCCATAATAAACGGCGGCCATGATGCTGAACCTCTTCATGGTAACAGCATCCAGAGAGAAAGTACAGTTTTCAATCAGCTTCGAGACCATATCAGCCATCCGATGATATTCATCCTTCAGTTGTTTCTTCTTGATGTTGCCAGACAACATCTCTCCTTCTTTGGCGCAGATCGCCCAGAATTGTTGGTGCTTGTCTTCCGTCAGTACAGTGACGTCATGTCGTCCACTGTTAGGAAGCCCAAAAGTTTCATGAAGCACAACAGGAGTAATGACTATGGATTTACCTCCCACTGTAGCCTTAATCTCTAGTGTACTGTAATCAACAGTTGCGGTCTTGTAGTACTCCATTACTTGATCAGTCCAGATTACTCCCTCATTATACTCAATAAAGTTCACCAACGAGGCATATTTGAATTTTTCCAACAGTTCCTTTATTAGATCCATACCAGATTGATAGTAGGACTCATAAACGAGGAACATATTTCGAATCTGTTGAAAGTAAAGAGAACAAGAAGAATTTTGCAGAAAAATTGCAAGTATTTTCTCTCAAGTATGCTTTGAATATTTAGGGTGCCTAAAGAGCTACACAGCTGATCAAATCTGGATTTATAGAATTAGGGTATCTTGGTTTCCGTGATACCAGCTAACCGTTAGATCTGTTTCTTGTCAGTGCTGATCGTGCGGCGTCAGTTACGACCTTTCAAATTCAAATTGCATTAAATGAGGAGCGGGAATTTGTACCGCCCTTCTGTCACTTGTAAAAGCGTGTTTTTGACATAAAACGTTTTAAACAGTAAGCTTTTACACAAGCGATCAGATGAGTAAAATAAATACTTATCTGATTGACTGCTGTCCTGATGACAAAGCTGTTATCAGTGAAAGCCAATAACTGATAACCTTCCTCGGCTGTTTGTCAATCCAGCTAGATAATAAATCTTCAATCTTCAAAACTTTAATCTTCTGTTGAAAACATAACTTCAACTAACTGTCATTAACAAATTTCATCTTTTAATCAGAAGTACCGCTAGTCTTACACGTTCCCCCTGACTTTAAGAATTCATATGTTAACTAGTCTGTTGATAGTTGATCCTTGAAGATGAATAAGATGAGTAAGCTGTTGAACTCTAGTCTTCTGATGAGTTCCCCCTCAGCTTATGCATCCAATTTTAATAAACCTAGTTCAGCTCTTAGAGTTGAAAACCTTGTCTCACTTAAAGGTTTTGTGAAGATGTCAGCAATTTGATTTTCAGTAAACACATATTCTATCATGACATTTCCTTTCTCCACATGATCTCTAATAAAGTGATGCTTGATGTCAATATGCTTAGTCCTTGAATGACTTGTAGTATTCTGAGTAAGGCTGATTGCACTTGTATTGTCACAGTAGATTGGGATTCCACTGATTTTGATATTGTAGTCTTCTAGTTGATGCTTCAACCATAAGATTTGTGCACAGCAAGCTCCAGCAGCTATGTATTCAGCTTCAGCAGTTGATATGGATACTGAAGTCTGTTTCTTACTCATCCATGAGATCAGACGACTACCTAAGAATTGACAGGCACCTATTGTGCTTTTTCTATCAATCTTGCAGCCAGCAAGGTCAGAATCTGAATATCCAATAAGCTTGTTGGATGAAGATGAAGATAAAGTGCAAAGAAGTGAAGAAGATAAGGGATGGTTTTGATGATTTCCAAAACGTCAAAATCAGCTAAGTATGGAAAGCTTAGTTCCCTTAGAAGAATTTTGAACAAGTAAAAGAAGACATCAGAAGAGTTCAAAGTTCAAATCCCAGAAGACTACTGATCTCGTGCTGAAACAGCAATCAGAAGGGTAGACCATCAGCTGACTCAAATCAGATTAGTTCAGTATTTGATCAGCAGAGTATCTATCAGATGAGTTGCCTCGATCAGCAGAGTAAAAGAGATCAAGAGATTAGTCCAACGGTAATAAATGCACCTGGTGTAATAAAAGCTGGAAGAGAAGGGTAGTAATGGCAAATGATTGAAGAAAACTCTCAGATCAGCAGAGTGCATTTAATGCTGCTACAGGAAAGTACAACAGAGAAAGGAATGTAGCAGGGAGCCGTTCTGAATCGGGCTAAAGCTATGGATTTGAAGTGTGATTTGCTTCAACGGTCATATTTTCAAATCCAAGTATAAATAGAGCTGATTTCGAAGAGAGACACACACAACAACATTATGAGATTTCGTTTTTGAAGCAAAAATTTTCTAAGTCTCAAGAAGCTCGAACAGCTCACTCGTCTGGTGGAAGTCATCTGTTGACAGAAACCCAGTTGAAGAAAATAGAAAAATACAATCTGAGTGAATTTGTATTAGCTGAGTGTTGCGCGAAGTTTAAATCCATCTGTGTGAGTGATTTAACTTCAGAGGATAGGTTTTCTTTGTGATTTCCTATTGCGAGCTTATAGCCTTCTCATTTGTTGTTTAGGTATAAGTGGAGACATATTGTAAACTTTGTGTTTATAGTATAACCCAGAATCTAAGTGATCTGGAAGAGTGGACTAAAAGACTTTTATCCATATAACCACTATAAAAATTCTTTGTGTTATTCTTGCATTTAAAGTTTTCTTGCATATTTTGAAATTGCATAAGTTTACACTTTGAATTATCAAAAGATTTTATAAGGAGTTTCAAAACTGGGGATAAAATCTTTTTAAGGACTTCGTCTACTTGTGAAAAACACTTTCAAACATCCGCTGCAAGTATACTCTTGATAAAACTGTTTTGCTGAAAAACAGCTAAGTAACTGTAAGAAGAGTGGTCACTCTGCTGTTCAAGATTTGTTCACGATCAACATAGTCATCTGTTCTTCATCAGCTTAGTATGCTGACAGAAGACTAAAAAGTTTTTAAGTCTAAAAATTTTCAGAGGTCTATTCACCCCCCCCCCCCCCTCTAGACCTCATCTGACCACTTGGGACCAACAAAGCTCAAATCCAGTTTCTCTAGGATACCACAATCCCAAATCTTCAGTACCTTTAAGATACTTTAGTATCCTTTTGGCAGCTAAGAGGTGAGATTCCTTAGGATTTGATTGAAATCTCGCACAAACCCCAACAGAGTACATGATATCAGGTCTGCTTGCTGTTAGATATAACAGTGACCCAATAATGCCTCTGTATTTGGTTATGTCCACTGATTTGCCATCTTCATCTTTATCCAAACGAAGACTTGTAGACATTGGAATAGTAGCAGTAGAGCTAGTTTCCATACCAAATTTTTTGAACAGATCCTTTGTGTATTTTGCTTGGCTGATGAATATTCCATCAGGCAACTGTCTTACTTGCAAACCAAGAAAATAATTAAGTTCTCCCATCATGCTCATTTCAAACTTGTTCTGCATCAGCTTTGAGAACTTGTCACACATCTGTTGGTTAGTTGAACCAAAAATAATATCATCCACATAAATTTGCACAAGCAAAATATGTTCTTCCCATTCAATTGTGAACAAGGTCTTGTCTACCTTACCTTTACGAAATCCTTAAATTAAAAGAAAATCAGATAGGGTATCATACCATGCTCTTGGAGCCTGTTTCAGTCCATAGAGGGCTTTCTTCAGACGATACACCTTGTCTCCTTCTTGATAGACTTCAAAACCAGGTGGTTGTTCAACGTAAACTTCTTCTTGCAATTCTCCATTGAGAAAAACCGATTTCACATCCATCTGATAGACGGTGAAATTCTTGTGAGCAGCATAGGCAAGAAAAAGTCTGATTGCCTCTAGTCTTGCTACTGGTGCAAACGTTTCATCAAAGTCAATGCCTTCTTCTTGGCAGTAACCCTTGGCCACTAATCTTGCTTTGTTTCTGGTGACTTCACCATCTTCATTCATCTTATTCCTGAATACCCATTTAGTGCCAATGACTCTTTGATGACTTGGTCTAGGAACTAAGTACCAGACTTCATTCCTTTCAAATTGATTCAGCTCTTCTTGCATAGCTTCAATCCAGTTGGAATCACTAAGAGCTTCTTCAATCTGTTTGGGCTCAATTTGAGATAGGAAGCTGACAAACATTGCATCACTTGCAGCAGCTCTCCTTGTCTTCACTTTATCCAAAGGATCACCAATCACCAGCTCTGGTAGGTGATTCTTGAGCCATCTAAGATCAGGTTGCAAATCATAATGTTGTCCTTTGTTTTGATCTTGCAACACTACTGTTGGAGTTCCAGTAGTAGTCTGTTGAACTTCTCTAGTCTGTTGAACATTCTCTGGTCTATCAGCTGTTTGCAACTCGTCTGTTTAGACAATCAGCACTGTGATTTTGAACAGCACTTGAGTTATCAGCTGGGTTGAGATCAGGTAGTATGATGGGAACATATTCTTCATTCTTTCCAACATTCAACTTCCGTAAATCAGTAGACAGATCTTGATTAATACTTTGATTCTTTTCAGAAGATTGACTTGGTTCATCAAATACTACATGAATGGATTCTTTAATTAGTAATGTTCTTTTGTTAAAAACTCTATAAGCTTTACTAACAGTAGAGTATCCTACAAAAACAACTTCATCAGCCTTTTCTGCAAATGCAGTAAGGTGATTTTTTCCATTATTTAAAACATAGCATTTACAACCAAATATCTTAAAATAATGAATGTTTGGCTTCCTGTTGTTCCAAACTTCATATGGAGTCTTGTTTTGGTGCTTGATGATCATGCATCTGTTTTGGGTAAAACAGGCTGTATTTGTTGCTTCTGCCCAAAATCTTTGTGGCAGCTTGGCTTCAGCTATCATAGTCCTGACAGCTTCTTTTAGTGTTCTGTTTCTCCTTTCAGCAACACCATTCTGTTGAGGGGTTCTAGCAGCTGAATACTCATGATGTATTCCTTTGATATTACAATACTCTTCAACAGTAGAGTTTGTAAACTCTGTCCATCTATCTGATCTGATCTTCAATATCTTTATGCTTTTCTCATTCTGGATCATTTCCATCAGATTAGTAAGATGTTCCTTGGTTTCACTTTTCTTCTTCATAAATATCACCCAAATATATCTTGAATAGTCATCCACAACAGCTAGGTAGTATTTCTTTCCACCATTGCTGACTGGATCAATGGGTCCAAATAAGTCCATGTGTAGCAGCTCCAATATTCTTCCAGAAGATTGATGCTTTTTGCTTTTGAATGATGACTTGATTTGTTTACCCTTCTGACATGCGTCACAAAGCTTGTCTTTGCTTATGACTGTCTTTGGAATTCCTTCTACCAGATTATTCTTGATTAGTCTGTTGATGGTCTTGAAATTCACATGATTCATTCTCTTGTGCCACAGCCAACTGACTTCACTTGGTGTTGATGCCACCAAACAAATGCTCGAATTCTTGTCAGCAGAATTTCAGTCCACTGTGTAGACATTCCCTTGTCATCTTCCAGATAAAATTACCTTCTTTGTACCAATCTGTTCAACATAGCACTTATCTGTTGAGAAGATGACTGAATATCCTTTGTCACAAAATTGACTTATGCTCAGCAAATTGTATTTGAGGCCTTTAACATAAGAGACATCAGATATCTCAATGTTGCCTTTGATCAGCTTTCCACTTGCTACAATCTTGCCTTCCTTGCTGTCCCCAAAAGTAACTTTAGGACCATCCACAGCAACAACATCAGTCAGTTCATGTATGCTTCCACACATGTGTCTTGAACAGCCACTGTCCAAGTACCAAATTTTCTCTACTTTACTCCTACTCCTAATCCTAACCTACAAAATAAAATTAAATTGTTTTAGGTACCCTTATTGAGAGGGTCCTGAAGGATTAGTTCCACCTTTGACAACCCAAGATGATGAAGTCTTAGGCTTCTGAGTTTCAACAGGAGTATGAACAGTTTTGCCTTTACCACGTTCATCAGATTTGTCATATTGTTGATGATCAGCATGATAAGGATAATGTTCAAATGCAGAGTAAGATGCATGATAAGGAGGATATGCATGCATTGGATGAGCAGGATATGGTGCATAGTAAGTTGGAAAGTGAGGTGCATGATACATAGGGGGATATGCAGCAGGTTGCACATAATAAGACTCATTTCCATACCAAGCATTTTGATTTTTCTTATTCTTATGCTTCTTTGGTTTACTAGTTGCTTGCTCAATAACAGACGACTTAGTTTTATCACTAGTCTGATTAGTTTTAGCCTTGTCAGAGGACTTCCTAGGACTCTTCTGTTTAGGCTTACTAGTCTGTTTTCCTACACTAGGCTCTTTGCTCTTTTTAGCCTTAGGAGATTTCTTCTCCTTTACCTCTTTCTCAGGTGAAGCAGGTCTAGCAGTTTGAACATACAGAATGACCTTACTATTGTCAGCAGATATAAATTTCTCAGTATGATTCAATTCTTGTTTATCCTGTTCTAAAGGTATCTTCTGTTTACTAGACATGTGAGTGGATGCAACAAATGATTTCTCATGAGACTCAATAACTTTTTCAAGTTCCATGATTTTTCCTTTATAAACTTCACATTCAGCTTTCAGAGATTCATGTTCTTGCTCAAGCTGTTTATATTCAGCTGATTCTCTTGGCTTTTCAGCTTGATCTTACGTGTTTTCGTTGGTTCGATCAAGGGTGGGATGTAAAACAATAATGACAATAATAAAGTAATGTAAAGATCAAAATAATTGTATTCGAGCTGAATGAGTACAAATACAAGTATTAAAAAGGTCATATTCGAGCATTATTGGATGCCGTACAAGCTAGAGGGTGAAACATGTATGAGAAAACCTACACTAATATTCTCCAGAAAACCCGAGCTGCAGTCCCAGGGTCGGAGTGCCTCGGAAGTCCTCCCCCAGTGTAATAAATGCATGGAGTATTTATAGCCAAATTTGAGGGCTTGGGCCTGGGCTTGGCCCAACAGTGTCCTTCGATCTATGGCTCTCTTATGTGCTCGGAACAATCATCTTCATGCTTTGGTTCGACTTTTGGTCCCTGGCGACAGGGTTCGAAGCTATTCGAACCGCGTTGAGGCTTAAAACAGGGGATCCGAATTACCCCTCATCAATACTCCCCCACTTCTCGAGTGTGAAGCGAAGCAAGCGCTCGAAGAAGTACGAAATACGTTCCGTGCTACAATGAAACGAGCCGCTCTGAACGTCTTTAGGATATGCCTCGTTAAAAACCTGACTCGGAAAAACCCATTGGGATAAAAACCGAGCTAGGGAAAAAGAGTGCATATATAAGAAGACATACTTCGGCGCGTTCTGAAATTACCCTTGTTGGAGGATGTTGAAGTAATAATATCTTTTCGGATTCCAAGATGCGTTGTTCGATCCCTAGATGGATGCTTTCTTGGAATTTCTGGTTATAACAAGGAGGGTCTCCGAGATCCTTAGGAATAAAACGCAAGGACAAATTCCGCAATTCTGGAAAAGGAAGGATCAGAAAGGCTATTTTGAGGGGAAAAAACCCAAAGTTTTTACCCTTGGTAAGTTCAATCGTCGCGGTTACTCGGGGACCTCTTTGCAATTTCATAATGTCAAGTTCTAGAAGTTCGAAGGGCAAGAATAAGGTCGAAGAGAGCCAAGAATCTGATCCTTTGCTAAAGCTCGTTGATGATTACGAAGAAGGAGAATTCCGTCAAGGATGCGAGGATGATGATCCGAGCGAGGATCTCGAAGAAAATGAGGTTGATAAACGCAGCATCGGTGAGGGCGCCTTTGTCAGAATTTTCAAACCCAAGCTTACTTCTGGGGCCGTGACCTCGAACACGTCAGAACTTCCTGCTAAAGAAACCTCCTGTTGTTTTTCGAAGAAAAATCGTGTTTATCTTGAGACGGAGTGTGGGAAATATCTTCCGAAAGGGTTTTCGATCGTCGTTCCCTCTTATTCCGATCGTGCTACTGAGCCCCCAGCTGGCTGTCAATCTTTTTATGAGGGTCAATTTTCCAGTGGTTTACGTATTCCATTCGTTCCTCTTATCAGAAATGTCCTGAATTTCTTTTCGCTTTCCCCGGCTCAGCTTCTCCCGCACTCCGTTGCATATATACTAGCGTTTTGCACTCTTATGGAGGCAAAAGGAGAAGAAGCTTCCTTTAGCAACTTTTGGCAAATATTCCGGATGAATCCCTGCAAGGGTTCGAACATAGGTTTTGTATCCGTTCGTCCGAGGTCTAAACGGCCTTTTCTTACGAAAATAGCAACAGAGAAGACTTTAGGTTGGAAGAGGAGATTCTTTTTCGTGAAGGGCCCTGACGTTCCTATTTCAGAGGGTAGTTCGAAAACAAGACCTTATCGATGGGATGGCGCAAATACTTGGATATACGGTTCTCGCAGAATAAAAGAAAAACTTAGCCATCGTCTTTCTGATGAACTCCTGGGGCGATTGGAGTCTAACCCTTATCAAACTAGGTACTTGGTTCAAGAAGGCGTTTTGCGATTGGCTGGGTTGAGCCACTGTAATTATCCTGCCCCGGCGATTAAGTATCCCAGTTCCTCTTCTGAACGATCTCGGACGCAAACTAATGTCCTGCCAACCTCTAGTGCTCCGCCCCCCGCCGTTCCTTCTTTGAGTAAGTTGATCTCCGTCTACATTGAGGTTTATTTGAGCAAGTCTTTTCGTTTAAATCCGTGCCTGATTGGTATTATTCCGTAGGTCGAATTGTCGAGAATTTTTGAGTGTCCGGTGCCGGCCTGGCCGGAGATAAACCATTTTATTTCGAGCCGTCATCATGTGCTTCCGAGAAGAATGCGGACGCACATAACATAGGTGGGAACTCGGTTGTCCTAGCAGCTACGCTTCCTGATCTGAGAGGGGTCGGTACTATGAGTTGCCTGAATTCCGCCACTGCCGGGCCTCTTCGAGCTCTGTTTTCCCCGGATACTTCTGTTCTTTCATCGGTTGGCTATAGCCAGCACTCTTGGAATCGAATTCAGGGCGTCCAGGAGTATGAGAAGCTCCTAAGTCGAAAAAGAAATGCTGAACATCCCGGGCCCTCACGGAGGGTAAAACCTTTTGGTATGAAATCTGACTCTGTTCCATGTCGAGAAGGTAGGTCGGAGCCTGATGTGGCAGACTTTATGGAGGAACATCTTCGAGGTAGCAGAGCTGTTGGATACCCTGAAGATGGCACCATTCAGACTGATTTGGATGCAGGTGGGGAGAATGAGTTTGATAAAGCCACTAGGATTTACATGGCTAGTCGGTTTAAACGGGACATTCTGCTTCAGTCCGTTAAAAGGGGATTTTGAGGTTCTAAGTGACTTTTCCAGGACGTACCACGAGGTAAAAACATATCTTTCGATCAACTATTCTTTCCTTAGTGCCCTTAATATTCATGTGGTACCTCTTCTTACTTTTTTAGGTCGGAGATCTCTTTGCCACCCAAACATATCGCTTAGCCTTGCTGGAACAAGAGTCGCAGGATGCTCACGATGCATATGCGCAAATTTTCGTCGACAATCAATCTCTTCGATCTCAGTTAGCAGAAAGTCAACAGGAACTAACTCAAACGAAGAAGGAACTTGAAAAAGCTACTAAGAAACGTTCCTCGTCCGTGGAGGAAGATTTGCTGGCGTCTGTTAAAGAGAGGAGTGCCCTCGAGGAAGAGCTGAAGAAAGTAAAGATAGAACTCGGACTGGCGAAGCAAGACTCTGAGCGTGCATATGCCCAAGGTCGGGAAGAAGCCAAGATCCCTGCCATACGAGAATTCTTGGAATCCCCTGTCTTAGATCCTTTAGTTCAAAGGAAAACGGGAGAAATTCTTCAGACGATTTTTTATAAAGGGGTTCAACAATTAGTCGCGGCCGAGAAAATTCCGGACGATTTGGAGGAATATTTCAAGTATATGGACCCTTTCAAAAACGCTGAAGGGAAGGCTTATAAAACTTCTTCTCTTCCCAAGGCGAATACTAACTGGCAGGAACATCACTTTGCCCCCTTAGTCGAGGAGTATGGTATTCCGATGCCTAATCCTGATGTGCTCGAGTATTCCTGGGACGATCCTTCTAATGTGTCCGGGGAGGAAGATAAAGATGTCAATATAGGCAATGCCCCGGATAAGGGAGACGGTCAATCTTTCGATCAAGCTGGGTGATTATCGAGCTTCAAATATATATATATCGTCTGATCTTCAGTTTAGCGAGTTACTGGGGTTGAGTAAGCCGGAGGGGGCGATTCAAGGTTTTTTAGTTAGGAATCAATTGTATTTACTCATGCAACCCAATTTTGTAAACGAGTTAACTTTATATTTCTTGATTTGATTCGTGTAACTCATGAATTCTAACTTTATAAATGTCGATAATTTTTCACTCTTTCTGCTCGAACTTTGTTTATCCGAGTGAGATTTTTCTCCATGTTCGCGTCGATTCACTATCTCAATCGTAGTGCGTAGCGTCTATAAATATTGGGATCTTTTCTCATTACTCGCACTACATCCTTCCTTACCGAGATCGGAGCTCTCCCCGTATTTTCTGCATTTTCTGAATTCCTTAAGAAGTAAAGATCCTATCTTATCGATCCCAGATTCACTTATTATGGAGAATGTATTAGGCAAAGCTATCGACCCCAGGTCGATATTTGGTGGTTCGAAGAACAAGAAATCGAACAAAGAACAAAAGGCTGACAAGGAGGCCAAACCCTCCAAATCTTCTTCTAAGACCTCTGTGTCTTCCCCGAAAGCTCCTAAAGGGGGAGAAGATAAGAAAGAGAAAAGCGCCTCCTCGAAACCAAACAAGGGTAGCTCCAGCAAGTCCATTTTGGACGAAGAGCTCGAGGCTGAGCTCGAGGCTGAGCTCGGAGGTTCCTCCCCGAAAGTGATTGATTCTAAGAGTGAGGATTGTGTCCAAGAAAAGACTCCTGTTCCCTCTTCGAATAAGAGGCCTTACTCCGATGGGGTTACGCCCATTGAGGCTTTGCAAAATCTTGCTATTGGTGGCAAGTCATCCTCCGATGCTTCGATCGTTCCTCCCTCAGGGAATCCCAGCAAAAAATCCAAGTTAGAGACTGGTGGGGGGGCTTTCGCTGAAGCTTTAGGAATTGATAATCCTCCCCGACCCTTTGTCAATTCCTCTCCTCAAAAGGTTGCTTCTCCCCTGCACGAGGAGTTGAAAGATGGATCTCCTTCTACGGTTGATCCCATGGGTAACTTGTTGCAAGCTACCTTTACTTCTTCAGAGACTGATATACCCAAGGAAAGGAACATGTCCAAAGAGAGAAACATAGAAGAGTTGTTCGAGTCTGGGCAGCACTTCCTTTTTCAGGTGTACATTTATTTATTCTTCCTTTTTCCCTTTTTTTTTTTTTTTTTTTTTTTTTTTTTTTTTTTTTTTTTTTTTTTTTTTTTTTTTAGCGCTGTTGATCCTTTTAACAAGCCGGACAAGACTTCATTGAGCTTAAAACGTTTGCTGAGCGGGAGATCAACCAGCGCGCTGCTATTTCTCTCGAGCTGGAGGAGAAGAAAGTCGAGTTCGACCGTGTCCTCGCAGAGAAGCTTGCTTTAGAGAAGGAGAAGAAGGCTAACGAGCATGGAGAGGAGATCCATAAGCAGCTGAATGAGAAACTCGAAAAACTGAAGATCCTCCACGAGCAGGAGAAACAAAATTTCACACGTCGAGAAAAGGAGGCTTATGATCGTGGATTTGAAGCAGGATGTGAGGCTCGCAATGCTGAGCTTCGAAAGATTCTTTCTGACAATAAACTTGTTTAGATGTTGTCTCTTATTTACCCGAACTTGTAGTATATTGTTTTTACTTGTGCTATCCTGAATAATTTTCAGATATTTTTATTTTCTATGGCTTGTAATAATTTGCTTTCTTCTCGAATCGCATGCTCCTCTTATGTGTTCTTCCTTTGATCATGCTTCATTTGGATTTCTTTATGATTTTTCTTTGATGATTGGAACTGAGACTATGATGAATTCGGATAAGATGAACTCGAGTGGAACAAATTTGACATTTTCTTCACTTTTTTCCCGAAACAGTTTCTGCATTTTTGGGATTCGTAACGGTCGGCGCATTTACTGCTTATATCTCAGCCGTTAGTACCATCAAATCTGGGTCGTTAATTGCCTATTCCTTTCGCTATATATAGTTCCGTAGTTACCTTTGAACTTTATATTTCAGTAACATTTCTGATCGGTTCTATGATTGAGATTTTACTCTTTCTAGCCACCATGTTCCGTTTGCTATCTCCGATTGAACTGTTCGAGGTTCTCCTTCGAACTTTTTACAAATTTCGCTCTCTCCTGATGGCAATTTGTTTCGACTAGGGTATCGACAGGCGAAAATAATTGCGACTGGGGTACCGGCAGGCGACCAGCTCTCTCTGATTCCAAGTCATTGAGGCGGGCTCGACCTCCTGTACTCTGATCTCTATCCAGTCGGGATAGTGGGTCAACTGCTGGAGGAGTTTTCCTGCACTCGATCTCTACTTCTTCAAGATATTTCTTGAAGAAAACTGCCTTCGAGAGTGCGCGGAATAATTTCTCTAGGGGTTGCCTTGCTTTTTCTCGATCTGGCCCGGCGTGGAGCCAGTACCGAGGAAGTGAAGGATGAAGGGTGGAAGTGTTAGCCCTGCCTCTCCTTCCTCCTTTAATCACGGAAGAATTCTAGCGTAGGGTTGATTTGTAATAGGGTTACATTACATGTAAAGTCTTGACTTCGTTCGATTTTCCTTGTTATTGTAATCTCGAACTCTCTTGTAACTGTTTGTAATGTCATGAATGAAATGTTTATTTTTCTTATCATCCTTACTTGTTATCCTGTATAATTATTTTGTATACCGTTATCGAGCATCAATTCCTCTGCTTCAAAACTATGAACAAGTGCCATTCTTTAGCAGCTTTGATAAATATTTAGATGATAATCGTCATTCCTCGATTTGGATATAACCTGTAGGAGATTCTTATTCCACCGTCGAATGCATTAAGACATCAAACTGAAAAATCCGAGGTGACCTTTGAGCAACCATTTTACTTTGAGGGGCTAAATTCCCCAGTTGGACAAATAATCGTGAAGTAATAATCGAAATAGGGTCTCGATTGATCTTTGAATAATAGCTTTGACCTAAGTGTTGTGGAGATGGCTGTTAGCCTTAGACGAACGAATAATTATGGAGAAATAATAGAATAGAATGTTGATTGATCCCGGTTGATCGAGGATAATAATTTCGATCTAAGGGGCATAGCAGAGGCTTTCACCCTTTTAATAATTTTGATCTAAGGGGCATAGCAGAGGCTTTCACCCTTAGTCGTTTTCCGAGCATTTTTAGCCCTAGGGTCATAGCAGAGGCTTTCACCCTTTTAATAATTTCGATCTAAGGGGCATAGCAGAGGCTTTCACCCTTAGTCGTTTTCAGAGCATTTTTAACCCTAGGGTCGTAGCAGAGGCTTTCACCCTTTTAATAATTTCGATCTAAGGGGCATAGCAGAGGCTTTCACCCTTAGTCGTTTTCAGAGCATTTTTAGCCCTAGGGTCGTAGCAGAGGCTTTCACCCTTTTAATAATTTCGATCTAAGGGGCATAGCAGAGGCTTTCACCCTTAGTCGTTTTCCGAGCATTTTTAGCCCTAGGGTCGTAGCAGAGGCTTTCACCCTTTTTATAATTTCGATCCAAGGGGCATAGCAGAGGCTTTCACCCTTAGTCGTTTTCCGAGCATTTTTAGCCCTAGGGTCGTAGCAGAGGCTTTCACCCTTTTTATAATTTCGATCCAAGGGGCATAGCAGAGGCTTTCACCCTTAGTCGTTTTCCGAGCATTTTTAGCCCTAGGGTCATAGCAGAGGCTTTCACCCTTATATAATAGTAGATTAAGACAAGTATAGATAGAGAGATCGATAATATCAGGGAGAGATGAACGAATATAAATATTGACGGGATCAGTTTCCATTGAATATATAACTCTAATCGAGGTAAATTTTGATGAGAAAATAGTCTTCCGCAACCGCGAGAAAGGATGAATTATGGATAATCAGCTAGTAGTGAATAACCCTACACTTCGAACAATTCTTATGTTTTTGTCGAGAAAATTCCTTGTTTGTCGGTTCCCAATTTTGATAGGTTTGATCTTTTCTAAGCGGTTCCCGTTTTACCGGGAATTGCAACGGTCGACAAATCTTGTCCGCTCATTTTGCGAATTATACGCCGTTGGATTCTTTTCTATTTTCGGCTATAAAAGGCTGGCACATTGCTGAAATTATCTCATTCGTTGCATCGAGAATTTTTCCATCTGATCATGGTGGTCAAGACAATTATTCGATTAATTCAACTGTTTGAGTTCGGACTTCGAACAATCTTTAAGGGGAAAAGCCCTCGAGCGGAAAAAATTACAGCAACCACGCTTAGAATATCGACAGGCAAACACAGTCTCCATCTTGAAAGCCAATATGCCCGATGCATTTAGGAAGACGTTGGGCCGACAGCGCTCGCCCCTCCGTTTTCAGAAGGGTGCAAATAAAGTTAGAAGCCTGCGGGTCCTAAGGAGATTCCGTGCTCGGAGCTAAATTATCCAAGTAAACGATTGTACGGGAGACCTAAAATTTCATAGGATTGTATTAATGTAGTGACGTAATGTAAAGGCTTATGCTACACTCGATATGTATTTCCCATATCCTGTATTTTTCCGAGATAATATAAATACATTACTTCTTCGTTTTGTTGATATCATCTAATATAACTAGATAAAGACTTATCTTTCACAATTCCATCTCGATCTTCCAATATCGACCAAGAAATAATAGAATAACGCTTGCCAGATTGGATAATGAATAAATATCTTAGCGGTCCTAAAATTGACAAGGGAAACCATGCCGTAAAATTTTTTATCACTGCTGAATTTCCATAATTGCATAACTTCCAGGTCGAGAATCCTGTTCGATTAAACCAATTATATTTCTTCTTAGTTGGCAGCGTAAAACATAATAATAAATACTTGAGCGTAAGAACATCCAAAATAACCGAATATGAATCCGACATGCCATCCTTCGATAACTATGTAAAGTTTGATAGAATGTTGTAATTCTTCTATATTCCTCATTGAATCGCGTCCTTCGTTACCAAACAGGGCCCAATTTCTCGGGAAATGTAACGGTCCTTCCATTTAATGCGGACATCCCAATCGCTCATAAAATGTTATCTGGGCCGTTGATTTTAAATTCCCTACCCCTATAAATAGGTCCCTTCGTGTATACAGCACTTCTTGCTTTTCTCCTTATGCCCCATCCGATCATCATGGGTCGAGTTTTAGATTTGATTCGTATTTTGTCCCAAATAAAAGAGTTTGAGATCAGAGTTCGAACTTTCTTTTCCGATCTTGTTTCCTTTTGGATGAGCTTTTCGCTTAGAATATCGACAGACAAAAGAAATTGCGCCTAGAATACCGGCAGGCAACCTGTTTTCCCAGACATATCTTGTCTGGTGCGGGTTAGAATTCTGGTATTCTGGCGCAGTACCTGATCGGGCAGCTGGTTATTCCGAAAAGAGTTCTTTAAATCTGAGGCATCAGCTTCCTCGAGGGCTTTCTTACTAGATAGTTTCCTCGAGTTCTCTTGGAGTGCCTCTTGTTGGGATAACCTTTTGCTGCTCCGGTTCGAATTAACCTGTAAATAATGATTGAGTATTTCAATCATTGTTTACAGATGATGATCTAAGGTCGGTCTGCTTCCCTGGTGAGGATCTCCGATCCGGCTTTTAGCCAGCAGGAGGGCGGACGCGCGACACGTTGCTAGTGATTGGCAAGAAGGATCACTGCTGAGTTCTGCATCTGGGGCGCTCTTCGGAAATGAAGATCGAGCACCTAACAGGATAGAATTTCCTTATAGAATTTTGTAATAGGGCAGGAATGATTGTACTGCATTTCTTGAGCCCGAAATTCCTTCGGAGCTTTACTTTGTAACTTGTTTGAAGAATTTCAATGATAAAGTTTTATTTCTAATCGAATCTTCTTACTCGAATTCCCTTATTGGTCAAAATGATAACCAATATACCCTTTATTAGTTCGAGAACTCATCTAATCGATTGCAGATATTTAAACAATCAATTTAACCCGGCCGACTTTGAGAAGAATACAAATAGTCGATTGATAATATATAGAGACTTCGCCAATGATCTTTAAAATAATTGATTCGAAGAATTCGTCATTGAAGTTTATGAATACGAAGAACGAAAAAATAAATTCCGATCGTTAATATCGAACTGCAACTTCATAGATCTTCTAAGCCTTCGACGATACCTGCTGAGCTTCTTATTCGCTCCTAAAAATAGATTTGTTAAAGAAATAAATGAGCTGTGCGACCACAGGCTTGACCATTATCTTTAAGCTTAAAAGAAAAACTATCATATAGGCCTTCTTTCTCTTCATCTCTGAAATGACGAACCCCCCAAGGGTCGAATGATTCGCCTCGGAGAATGAACAACGAAGTTTCGGATTAGTAAAATCTTCAGCTGGCACACATATTCCTCCTCGTAGTAGGCATATTTCAATCTAATACTAGAATAAGGCCCCTCGGTGGGCGCCAATTGATCTTACGTGTTTTCGTTGGTTCGATCAAGGGTGGGATGTAAAACAATAATGACAATAATAAAGTAATGTAAAGATCAAAATAATTGTATTCGAGCTGAATGAGTACAAATACAAGTATTAAAAAGGTCCTATTCGAGCATTATTGGATGCCGTACAAGCTAGAGGGTGAAACATGTATGAGAAAACCTACACTAATATTCTCCAGAAAACCCGAGGTGCAGTCCCAGGGTCGGAGTGCCTCGGAAGTCCTCCCCCAGTGTAATAAATGCATGGAGTATTTATAGCCAAATTTGAGGGCTTGGGCCTGGGCTTGGCCAAACAGTGTCCTTCGATCTATGGCTCTCTTATGTGCTCGGAACAATCATCTTCATGCTTTGGTTCGACTTTTGGTCCCTGGCGACAGGGTTCGAAGCTATTCGAACCGCGTTGAGGCTTAAAACAGGGGATCCGAATTACCCCTCATCACAGCTGTCAGTTTCAGTGAACTATTTTGCTCTTTTAGCAATATCATCTCTTCCTTAAGCTTTTTATATGCTTCAGCAATAGTAGTATTGTTAAGCATCATTTGTTCAAATGAATTAAATAATTCATTATCAAGAGGAGTTACCTCATCCTCAGAGTTATCAGATTCCTTAGCCATCAGGCAGAGAAGAGCAGGACTCTCTTCATCAGAAGACTGTTCATCAGAAGTGTCTGAATCTGAATCTGATGAGTAGACATCAGCTAGCTTTTCTGCTTCTGCTACCAGCACCTTTCCTTTCTGATGCTTTCTTTCTTTTCTGATTCTCTTTTCTTCTTCTATATACTTCTCAGCTTTAGGATATGGGCAGTCTCTGATGAAATGACCCAGTTTTCTGCAGTTATAGCACATCATTTTGGATTTATAAGAATCCTTATCCTGAGAAGAAGAAGTAGGGTTAGAAGTAAAAGCATTGTTATATTTGTTCTTCATTTTTCGTCTGTAGAACTTTTTGAAGTTGTTCATCAGCAATGCTACGTCTCCAGCAGTGTACTCCTTTTTGTTGAGTAGTGTGGCTTCATCAAATGAGTCCACATCTTTGCTCTTGTGAGCTGGCCTTCTGGGGTTTTCAGCAGCAACAAGTGCGGCTGTGGGACTTGAAGTAGAGGTTTCTTCAACACCCATTCTTGGCAGTTTATACTCGTACGCCTTGAGTACTGAGAACAGCTCGGTGAGAGAAATCTTGCCCAGATCTCTTGACTCTTCCATGGCTGTCACCTTCATGTTGAACTTGGGAGGTAGGGCCTTCAGAACTTTGACGGTTATCTCCTTGTCCGTAAAGGTTTTTCCAAGCTTTAACACTTCATTTAATGTCCTTGTAAACCTTGTATCCATCTGGTCAATGGTTTCCGCAGACTTCATTTTGAAGTTGTCCAGCTTTTCCAGAGCAACACTCAGTTGATGCTCTTTGATGGCGTCGTTTCCTTCGCTCATGTCACGAACCTTGTCCCACATCTCATTTGCAGTTTTGCAATGTTTGACTTTATCAAACCGATCATTGTCCAGGGCTTTGGTCATGATGAAACGGCCAACTTTATCCAGATTGAACAACTTTATTTCTTTGGCTGTCATCTCTGTTAGATCCTTTTCCACCACTAGTTCAGCTTCATCAACTATGATAGTCTTGGTGAATTTGAATGGACCTTTTATGATACATGTGTACATGTTATCATTATAAGCAGCTAGAAAAATCTCCATCCTGATTTTCCAGTCTTCAAACGACATACCAGCAATGTGGGGAACATGGCTGATACAGTCCATTTTTCAAAAAGTTTTTATTTTTCAGAAAGATGCTCTTTTGAAAAGTTTTAAAAACCTTTGAAAAACACTTGAATCAAGCTCGTTGATCAGGCAGCTGATTCTAATGAACCACCTGCTCTGATACCACTTGTTGGTCCCAAGTGGTCAGATGAGGTCTAGAGGAGGGGGGGTGAATAGACCTCTAAACTTTTTGCAAATTTTAACTTTAAAACCTTTTTGGTAACTTAAACAGACTAAGTTGTTATCAACAGTAGGTTCCTTGGCTGATCGCGAACAAATCTTTGAACAGCTTCGTAGACCACTAAACTGATAGTTACTTAGCTGATTTTGTTAAAATCAGTTTTAATACTTAGAGTACTTGCAGCGGATTTTCAAAGTGTTTTTCACAAGTATCCTCAGTAGTTTGAAAAATGTTTCTCCAGTTTTATAAACTCCTTTTAAATCTTTTTCAAACAGTTAAGTAAAGTGTTTTAAGCAGTCTTGAAATATGCAAGTAAAAATGCAAGGAAAAACACAAGTAATTTTTATAGTGGTTATATGGATGTAAATATCCTTTAGTCCACTCTTCCAAGTCACAAAGATCTTGGGTTATACTAGGAACACAAAGTAACCAGTACACTCTGCTTACGCCTAACAACAAATGAACAGGCCGTAAGTGCGCAGTAAGAAATCACAAAGAAATCCTACTCTCTGAAGTAATATCACTCACTAAGATGGATATCTACTTCTCACAACACTCAGTTTTACAAATTCACTCAGAAGATGTGTTTAGCTTTGTTCTTCAACTTCGCTTTTCGTCAACAAATGACTAAGCTGATGAGTGACCTGTTCTTGAGACTTAAAGAGTTCTGCTTCGAAAATTTCTCAGAGATTGTGTTGTTGTTTTCTCTTCGTCTCTTTCAGCTATTTATACTTGAGGTTTGAAAAATGTCCGTTGAAGAGAGACAAGATTCAAATTCCTCGAGTACTGGTCCTTAATTTCCGCGAACGGCTCTTTAGCAGTCTGTACGTACTGTCAACAGTACTTTTCTGCAGGCAGCATTAAATGCAGGATTAAATGCACCCAGCTGATGCGAAGCATTTCTTCAATCATTTTTCTTTAATAACCTTGTACTTCAGCATTTATTACTTCCAGAGGCATTTATTACCGTTGGGAAGACTTTATGATCCTTTCCACTTGGCTGATGGAAGTACAAGTCTGATGGCGAACAAAGCTGATCTCAAACTTGAACAAATCTGATTTGAGTCGGCTGATCTTCATCAGTCTGATAATTTTCCTTCAGCTGATCAACAGTCTTTGGACCTTGATTTTTTACTCTTCTGATGTCTTCTTTACTTAGTCAAAAAATCTTCACAAGGGACCATCAGCTAAGTTAATCCGTACTTAGCAGATTTTGAAGTTTTGGAATGCATCAAAACCTCCCTTATCAAATTGTCTTCAGTGCCTTCATCTTCATCCTTATCCAACAGAGAGTAGAGAAGAATAAAATGTGTAATTAAATGAGTTTTTAGTCATCTCTAATGACCCATTTTATCAAACCTATTTAATTATAAATTTTATCCTTCTCCATTCTCACTACTTATTATTATTATTATTATTATTATTATTATAATAGTGTTAATTAAATGAAATGAAAGTTATATTTTTATAATTAAAAATAATTATCTTCAAATGATATACAAATTTTAGGAATTTTTTATTTTTAAATAAAGATAAAAAAAAAGAACCAAATAAAACAAAACAAAATAGAAAAAAAAAGTAGCATGTTAGGGAGGGGGCTTGGATGGGGGAAGCTCCCCCTCCCCCTCCCTCTAAGGTTCCTCTAGTCTGAATACCCCCCTAGTTATTAGAGATGAATTTTTTTCCCTCTTCCCCCCACATACTCTCTAAGGCATCTCCCCACTAGTCATTAGAGATGCCCTTAATGACTAGGGGGAGAGGGCAAACATGCTAGAGGGACCTTGGAGGGGGCCTGGAGGGAGGGAGGGAGGGAGAGGGGAGGGGAGTAGCTTTCCCCGTCCAAGCCATCTCCCTCACATGCTATTTTTTTATTTGGTTTTTTTTTAGCTTTATTTAAAAAAAATCCTAAATTTTGTATATTATTTGGAGATAATTATTTTAATTATAAAAATATAACTTTCATTTCATTTAATTAACACTATTATTTTAATATTGATTTGTTTTAATAATTTTGAGGTTGTATTTATCACCCAAAAATAATTCATTCTAAAAAATTTAAAATAATATAATACATAGACCTTAATTTTGACCTTGTGTGTCCCACACATGTTCGACTAAATCCTTTAGTAGTTGGCCATTGACATCTACATATCATACCTGGTGACGACGAATCATATAATCTTCTAGGGATATGTGACTTGTTTGTGGATCCAAATCAAGAGTAGTGCTTTGATTTTAAATTAACGTTAATTTTTATTTTCTATGTTCCCTACTGAACTTTTGATTTTAAATTACTATTAATTTTAAATTTCTTTTTGGTGTAATAATAATAATAAGTAGTGAGAGTGGAGAATAATAAAATTTGTAATTAAATGAGTTTGATAGAATGAGTCATTAAAAATTACTAAAAAACTAGGGGGAGAGGGAGAGAGTGGGGGAGAGGGAGAGGGAGAGGGAGGGGGTATTTCCCCTCGAAGTCATTAGAGATGCCCTAATAGTTAGGAGGAGCCGTGGAGGGGAGGGGGAATTTGGAGGGAAGGGAATATTCTTCAATAGTGGGGGAATTGGGAGGGGAGGGAAAGTGGGAGGGGGAGGGGGGAATAAAGAGCAAAGACTCGCCCTTTGTTTCCCCCCAATATCTGCACGCGCCCTGGCAGCCAAGCAGGTGACGCCACCTGCATGTTCCAATTCTTTTTCTTTATTTTTATTCTATTTTTTATATCTAGTAGGCAAATTTTTTATTTGTAAAATGTAGTAACAATTAAAAGTAGTCTTTATCTAGTTATTCTTATTCATAAAATAATCAACCCAAATTAAATTATTTTAGTTAATTTTATAATTCTTAAATTATTCAAAAGAAAAGCTTAATAAAAATATTTTTTAAAAACATTAAAAAATCTCAATGATAAACTTTCTTACATTTAATTTTTTTTCTTATAAATAATTTTAACTCAAATAATAATATTTTTTCTTATAAACGATTTTCAAATTAATATAAAAAAATGATCTTTTTATTAAATTAAACTTAGAATGGAAAAAATTGATTTTTATATTTGTGTATGATTTAATAAATGTATATCTTAAATTAGATTTTTTTAATTTTTTTTACCTATTTGAATTTATTGTGTAAAACTTATGTGTGTGGTTTAGTGATCTATAAAATTCCCTTGCTGCTAGAACTTGGTATGATTTTTTTTAAAATTAAAATATAACCTTTTATAAAAATACAATTTAATTTCACAAAATTATATATTAAAAAATTTAAACTTCATAATAGAACACTTAAACAAGGCTAAAATTATTTAAACAAATTAGAATACATGCTAAAAATATCGTTATTAAATCATGGACCATGCATTTCCCATACATGGGCAATTAAGTATCCCGAAGTTCACGATTAGCTACTACTGATCGTATTGCTTGTAACTCTATTTTATTATTATTAATTATCAAATCTCTATTTTTATTATTATTATTATGGTGAGAGTGGTGGTGAAAAACAAAAACATAAATATGCCCCTAACTATTGAAGACGACTATAAAGGGGAGGAGGGGGTAGGGGGCATTTCTATCCTAACTATTGAAGATGGCCTAACTTTTCGTCTTTCTTCATTTTTGTTTTTTCTTCTTGTTTCTCCCATTTTCTCTTTTTATTTTTATTTTTTTAATTATCCCATTTATGAAATCAAAAATAAATTAGTCTATTTGTAATATTTGATCCATGAAATATGAGTTTTATTTTCTTATCTTTGGTAGATAATAAGTCTTTTGTAAAATTCTCTCATACATATGCACACATCATGGCCATGAACACGACCCCAAAAAATTGTTGTTTCATTGGTGAATTAACCAAGAAATGTCCTCACGTCACAAATATTATCATTCCCGGCGCTAAATTAAGGCTGTGTTTGCTTGGTGCTACTAATAATTGGGTCAATTGCTAATTTGGGCCTATAAATTAATTTGAGCAGTGAATTTATGTGATATTAGCACACATTATTAATATATTGGTTCTTGTGCTACCCAATGATATGATCGCTAATTCTCTAACCTAATAATTGACGCTGGATCTGAAGAAATTAGTCTAACCCTAATTTTCACGATCATTTTCAAAATATCTCCTAAGTTCATCTCATTTTTTCTCTGCGGCGCCACCCTCTCCCTCTTTTGTTGCAATTGATTTCACACCTATTTTCGTCGCAATTGGAGTACCACAATCGTGTTTTCTAACAGGTAAATATGTAAATGAACAGATTTCGTTTTAATCTTTCTTAGCCAGTATTTAAAACTCTGTTTTGGTGTATAAATCCGACATATGAGTTTTGTTTGGCATGGAGAACAGTAAATCAAACATCAATTATTTAGGAAGTAATGTATTTGTAGGTAGGCGAATTGTGCTTGTGGATCTACTATGAAATTGTACACATCTTGGACCAAGATGAACCCTGGACGGCGTTTTATCCTGTGTGGTGGCGCTGCGGTGAGTATACATGTGGTGGTCCAATTTTATGTGATTATTTTAGGTTATATAGTTGTATTCATGTTAAATTTTATCCGTGTATGATTGAGCATAGAAGTTCATACACTAAGTTATTTAGGGGCTCATAAATGCAAAGTTTGTCAATTGTTGTAATGTAATAGTCGTTTGATACATGGTTTTCTCAGTTCAAATCCTGTAATATTCATATAATTCATTTTTTAGTATTTGATATCTGCATTTGACAATGGTAGAAATTTTATAAGGTTAAAATGGCAGTTGTTATGTGGTTTTAGATAATCCAGTGTCATTCTTTAAGATGTTAGTTATGTGATGATGCATGTATATGTCGGTTTGTATCTGCCATTAATATATGTTGAAATCCTGCAATGTTAACAGTAGTTGTGATGTGATTTTTATTCAGTCATCATAATTCTTTTGATGTCAGCTCTGTGATATTGTAAGGTATTCCATTTTTTTTATCTTGTATAAACACTTAGTCTCTATCCTTGTCAAGGGTTAAGATATGATTTTTTTTTAATGGGTAGAGTCGTAGACCCCAACATGTGTGCCCGTGCACATGCAATCATCCTAGGATAATCGGTAAGGGTGAACCATATAGATGGTGAGAACAAGCGTGTGGAGGCAGCCCTTGTGGCCATGGAGGAGGAAATTAGATCACCGAGTGCTTGCATTTTGGAATTGAAAGATGCAAATTAGGCATTGTTTCACAAGCTCAAGCTTGTGAAGATCTTTGTTTTGGTTTGCATGCTGTTTATTCTATTATTTGTCGTGTAGTTTATGTAGAATTTCAATTTGTAATTTTATGTTATATTTAGCATGTATAATGTGTTTGGTAGTATGCTATGAATTTGGTAAATATTAGGTGACTGTATTTTGGTAGTAGTTCTGATATATGATGGTAAGCCAATTGGTTGTGGTTTATTTGGGCAGATTATAATGTTTTCATTAATTACCACAATTTTGGTTTGTATCATTTTCATGCAATTGGTAAAATATGATTCACGTGGGGGTAAATATGCAATAACATTGTTTGTGCACATCTCATGTGGTCCAAGTGGAATGTTGTACAATACATTCTATTTTGTCCATAATTGAGGAAATTCTATATATTACTTTTGAAAATTGTGAATTAATGCTTTCAATTGTACTTTTGATGGCTTGTATGCCTATCTTTGGAGTAAATTTCATTTATTACTTTCTTTGTAATACCAAGGAAAGTTGTAATAAATGCAAATCTACCCGTGATTAATGTTACATTGGAATATGAAGAGTTTTCTCCTCTATATATAATAGAGTAGTTATATGAACCGAACATACAATAATTACACTTGAGTCTCTATCAAACTACCAGGTTAGTTTTTTCTTTTTCTTTTGTATTTTTTTTTTTGGGTTAATACTTGAGTTCTTATTTGGTTGCTTTTGTGAACGCAGAAATGCCTCTTACAAGGTCTCAAAGGGTAGATATGTATGCCTGTTTTGATGGTTGGGCCGAGCTTGAAGAGGGCTATTTCATTGACCGTCTTCAAGCTGCTTGCAGAAAGAATGACATACGTGATGTGGGCATTCTGACCGACGTATGCCGCCGTCTGACCATTCAAATTAGGGGTGGGCACGGGGCGGGTTTGGGACGGGTTTGGGGTTAGAGATATGGGTATACTAAATTTCGGGATTGACACTTTTCATCCCAAACCCGACCCGTAACAATTCGGGTACCCGGAAGCGGGTACCCGTATTATTGCGGGTCGGGACGGGACGGGATTACGGGTCCCATATTATTTTTATTCATTAATTCTTCATCCATCTAACAAAATAATACAATATTACGTAATTATATTTCGTCATTTTCCTTTTGCTAAATCGTATCACTTTTTAATTCATTAATACATAAAACATATCATCAAGTCATCATAACGATTATTTCAAATATATCCAAATACGAACAAAAAATAAAATCATATAATGAGCTAATGATAAAATGTACAACTTACAAGGGATTATGAGAGATTGAGAGTTTTTAACTTTTTAGGATTGACTTAATATTAATTACTAAACTAATGTAAGATTTAAAAGGAATATTAGGGTAAAATAAAAAAAGTTCATTTATTAGATAATGTTATACAAGTAAACTAGTAAAGTGTATAAATTATATAATTAATAATATTATATAGCGGGTTCGAGTATTCGGGGTTGGAGAGATCAATCCCAAACCCGCCCCGTATTTCCGTAATAAAATACGGGTATTTAAGTTCGGGTACCCAAACCCAAAAAATACTCATCCCGTTTGGGTATTTTAAAAACGGGACGGGTTGGGTTTGGATTACCCGAACCCAACGCCCACCCCTAATTCAAATGATCGCAAGTCTAGGCCGTAGATTCAGCCTCCTATCATTGAAGTATAAGTTGGCACGAATAGAGAAGGACTACCATCGGTTTAATGGATTTTTGACTTATTTAGGGGTTGATTACAATCAAACCAACAACATTGTCTAAATTTTCCCAAACATGTACTTGAGTGAGATAAGCCCCCACGTAAATACGAAAATCCCCACCATTTGATATTTAAGAATAGCAATTTAGTCTAACGGGTCAAGTACACAAGAACAATGTAGTAGACAATACAAATGATAGAAATAGTGTCCTGCAAGCCAGTTGTATGGCGAGCATTTATTTGTAATAAATAAGGAACTATTCAATTTTGATTAATAAATGCACTTTATTAAATGGTCATCTTTATCTTATGTAATAATTATCTACGCATAAGGATAGAAGTCCTTAGATCACAGGGCTATGGGACAACCCGTTGACTGATCTCCAAGGCCGTGATCTAGAATATATTCAAGAGTCGTAGAATCCAATCGAGATAGGGCATCGTTGGATTCGGTTAGACTCTCACTATTGTGTATACTCCGATGAACTGGAGAACAATGGGGTCCCCGAGCGTGACTGGGATAGTCGATACACATAAGTGGGTGGCTTGCTGGGATGGCAAGCGCACTGAATACCCCAATTAGGAAATAACTCACCATGGAAGCGGTAGTCGCATATTGGGGTTGAAGTTATTCCAATTTGCAATAGTATACGAGGAACGATCCCTAACTACTTGAGGTGATAAGGTTTATCTCGTGCGAGAACGTCTATACTTTGATATATGTTCCGACTGACTGGAGTTCGCCAGAAAGTCTCCGAGGACTCATATTGGGTATAGAGGAACTCGTATGCAGATTCATATCATCAACAAAGGATCCATTGACCCGACATGATAGGTTGGGAAATTCTCCTGTGGATCTCTGTGAGAAATTAATTCTGGTGAAATCCTTGGCCAAGGTATCTGACGACTTTATGTAAGTAGCTCATAAAGATTAAGTCAAAGAATATTTATTTCGAGACCAGAATACATAAGGTCAAGACAAAATAAAAGGGAAACCGATGAAAGACCATACCCTTAAGTCTCGATTGGGAGATTGATCGATGGAGAGATTATGTCGTATATGAAAATTGTAAATGATAAAAGGTTCACTGAATTAATTCACCAGTGATTGGGCTCCATGGGCTTGTGGCTGGACATCGACCGTGGAGTGTGGGAGAATTCCCAAATTGGCAGGGGTGCTAATTTTGGAATGATCAGTCGACAGAGTGTTCGATTGATTTAGAGTATGTTTTACTCGAATAATTAAATAATATTTAATTATAACCAACGGCCAATTATGTGGTGAACCTACGGGGGCATACATAATACACATGAAGCGAAAGCGAGAAAATAAGAACGACCGAGTCGACTGGGTGAATAATCGACTGGGTCGATTATAATAGATGGGTCGACCCAATTGGAACTAAATAGGATCCAATTGGAATTGTACCAGCATCATAAATTAAATTGGAGTTTAATTTGTGAGTTAACTAATTAAGTTGGATTTAATTAATTAAAGGGATAATTAATTAATTGGACTTAGAGTCAAAATTAATTAATTGGGAGACTAGTTAATTAATTGGGCTATTTAATTGGGAGATTAAATAAAGCCTGGTCAAAATTAATTAACTGGGTCATGAATTAACTAGAAGACTTGGTCTTCTAATTAGAAAGGGCCATGGCCCATGTAGGAGAATGGAATCCTAGTCCTAATAGGACTAGGTTAAGGAGCTAACTATAAGTAGCTTACTTGTAGTTATTTTTCACACAAATCAACAAGCAAAAATTGAGCAAGAGCAAAATTCTCTCTCCTCTCCCATCCAGATCGGCCGAACCCAAATTCTCTGTGGAATTCGATTTTTGTTCCAAGATCGTTCCTAAATCCTAGATCATAATATATCTTGTGTTCTAGCTGATCAAGATTTATTATTTTCGTGTAATTGTGGTGTATCAACCCGTAGAGGCGCAACACGTGGGGCGCTGCTGCAGAGCTTGGATCGATTTCGCTGAGGAGAAATTCATAGTTCGTTTTGCCAACTTGGATTTGCAAGGAGACAGGTATAACGTGTAAACTGTTCATACTGTCGTTTTAATTAATATTTATATATATACACCTAGAGTAGTATCCTGGCAAGATACCAACAGGTGATTGGTCTAGTGGAAGGGACTAGTCACTACAAAGTAGGGGACTCATGTTCGAATCCTTGTTGGGAGAGGTTCCCACTTTATGTGTCCGACGCGCCTCGAAAGGGATTAAACCCTTGGGAAACCAAAAAAAAGAAAAAGTATCCTGGCAAGATTCCGTAAGAGGTCCTAAAATTTTTATATTCCGCTGTGCCTAGGGCTGTTTATCTTACCGAATCCCAACAGTGGTATCAGAGCCAACTCTAGGCTTTGTATATATATAAATTTGCAAATTTTGTGTTATAAATCATATGTTTGATTTATGTGTGGCTAGTTCTTTAACTATGTATGTTTTAGGACGTTTGTTATTTAACTTGGAGTTAATGGATAATTTTAGATTCGAAAATTTTATCATGTTTATGTTATTTTGGATTGTGATTTAATTGACTGGGTCTGTTTAATTAAATCATAAATAATCAAAGAAACAAAAAAAAAAATTAATTGGATCCAACCGCGGTGGCACGCCGCGCACCGCGGCTGGGCGGCCACCGCGTGCTGCTGCCCACGGCAGCAGCCTACGGGCTGCCAGACGTGTGCTGTCACGCGCAGCCGCGTGATGCCGCACGCTGCCACGCGCAGCAGCGGCTCTTGCGGACAGCCACGCGCGGACTTCGTGGCCGCGCGTGAGTTGTCAACGTGGCAATCTCCGATTGGCCTCGACTGGTTGATTTTTGGTTGGACTCTTATTCTGCCTATTTTGGAAATTCTGAAAATTTAGAATTTTGGGAGATTAGGAAACTTGGAGTTTTTGGATAAGGTAGTTATCTTGTTAGATTTGAACACTACCTTAATTAAACTAATCTAGACAAAATATGATTATCTTGAAAAATCTTGGAGATGGGAAAATTTGGGAAACTTAGAGTTTTGGATAAGGTAGTAATCTTAGAGATTTGGTCTACCTTAATTAACCAATTTTAATCAAGATAAGGTTTGTAGATTACTTAGAGCTCAAGTAAGAGCTAATTAATCTTAGAGGTTAATTGTTAATTCAAAATTAATTAACTTAGATAATTTTTGATAATTAAAATTAATGGAGCCGGTAAATTTACATTTATGCCCTTATGTGAATTTATGCATGTTCTTGAGTGAATATGTGGATTGATCGATTTTGCCCTTAAGCCCTGTGTAGTTTTTTGGTTTATGTATTTTTGGGTTGTAATTATATGGGCCTGATTGGTGCCCTTGCTTGCGCAAACAAATGTAATAGAATAGGACCATTTAAATTTGTAAGCTAGGCTTAGATTAGACTTGGAGCCGAGAAGACCTCATGAAGACTTGGAGATCCACATGGAGGCCCATAAACCTTGGAGGACATGGAGGCCCATAAACCTTGGAGGACATGGAGGCCCAATTCATTACATGGAGGCCCAGTCAAGATGGATATTACAAGAAGGCCCATGATGTATGAGTTTGAAAATTGTAATAGTTAGGACATTTAATTTCCACCCTAGACTGACCAATTGATTCATCACATGGCTCGTGATGAATCGCATAGGATGGGCAATCGATCAATCATATCCTGCTAGGTGATGAATGTTTACTTATATTCTTTGATGTATGTCATGCATGTTTAGAATAGATCACGTAAACAAGATAAAGCATAATCTGATGAGACCTCACTCAAGAAAACTTAAAACCTCCAATTGAACTTAAAAATTCTATTAGAATATTAAATTGAACTTAAGGGCGCATATGAATAGTCTCTATGGTCCGAGCCTATCCAATTACTAGGTCTTAGGCATATTATACGAATATATCTCGATGTCTCACGAGTCGTGGGTCGAGCTATAGGAAGATAATATGTCTATTGCCTTGATGCACGAGTTTAGTGCCAAGGGAGGGGATAGCAAAGTTTTAGGCGCTGTCTCACGAGTCGTGGGGTGTCTAGGATTGAACTATTTCTCTCCACGAGTATTGGACATGATTTAACGCTAGTAAGTATGGATGTCTGACGAGTCGTGGGTCCATATCGAAAAATGAGGCTAAATGAACTTAAGGGTTAGCTGCGATGGTTAACCGTCGACGTAATCGACCACCAAGTGAATCAAATAGTATGGCCAACGAGTCGTGGGTACTAGGAGATTGCATTTGGGCCTTAAGCCCGCTAGGATATTTTAAATTCCCGAAACTTATGTGGGGGCATAAGATTTTGATTAAAATAGTGAGAGTAATTTACAAATAAAAACCATGTTTGTTAATTGTGTATTTTTAAATCTTTCGCGTATTTATTTCTTCTCTCGTCATTTTGTAGATATAATGTCTAAGAATCCGATTTCCATCATACTTGAACAAAACAAATTAACTGGACCCAACTTCCATGACTGGGTCAGGAACCTTAAGATCATTCTCGCTTCTGAAAAGCGAGGTTTTATCCTTGATGGGCCCCCTCCCGAACTTGCTAAGGATGCCGATGATACTGAGAAAGAAGCCATGGATATGTGGCTTGACGATGACTTACAGTCACGTTGTCTCATGTTGGCATCCATGTCGAATGAGCTTCAAAAGCAGCACGAGCATATGAAGTCTTCTTTTGAAATCTACACGCACCTGAATGGTCTATTTTGGGTGCAAAGTTGATATGAGCGGTATGAAACTGCCAAGACTTTACAACAAACGAGGATGGCTGAATGTGTTGATGTTCGATCTCACTGCATCAAGATGATTGGGCTTATTGAAAATCTTGGTCATCTTGACGTAAAGATGGACAAAACCTACTGCCAGGATATAATCCTCCAATCGTTGCCAAGATCATTCGAGCAATTCGTAGTGAACTACAACATGCACAAGATGGATGTTGAACTTCACGAGTTGGCTAATATGCTCGCCACTGCTGAGGCTTCCATGAAAAGAGAGAAGCCAGTGATGGTTGCTACCTCGACCCAATCCAAGTCCAAAAGGACAAAGAAAGGGAAAGGGAAAGGAAATGCTTCTTCAAGCAAAGGCAAAGGACCATCTGGGCCCATAGGGAAGGGAAAGAAGCGTAAAGCTTCGTCTGGTGAACAGAAATGTTTCTACTGCAAGAAACCTGGACACTGGAAGAGGAACTGCAAAGAGTTCTTGGAGAGCTCGAAAGGTATATTCCTTGTTGAAGTTAATTTATCAATTAACTGCGCATCATGGGTGCTAGACACTGCTTGTAGTTTTCATCTTTGTAATGATTTACAGGTGATGGGAGCAACAAGGCCACTTAGGCTAGGGGATTGGATCCTAAGATTTGGCAATGGAGTTGGAGCTGCTACCAAGGCCGTAGGCAAAAGTAGATTTAGGTGGTAATAAATTAGTCCTTAGGAACGTTCTTTATGTACCTGGTTTGGTGAAAAACATTATTTCTATTCCTGTTTTGGATAATGAAGGTTTTAATTTTACTATTAATAGAGGTTCCTTTTCGTTATTCATGAATGATAATATGTTTTTCACTGGTACATTAAAAGATGGACTATATACCATTGAACCACCTAAGTTGGTGATGCATGTACAACAAAACAAAAGAAAACAAGATAATGAAATATCTGCCCAATTATGGCACGCTCGACTTGGACATATATCTAAGTCAAGGATTCAAAAGTTAGCATCTTCTGGCGCGATTGAAATCAATCGCATTGATGAAATGTCAACATGTGAACCATGTCTAAAGGGTAAAATGGCTAAGTTGCCATTTAAGGGAAACCCTGAGCGAGCCAAGCAAACATTGGACTTAATACATACTGACGTATGTGGACCACTAAGAAAAAGCGCCCGAGGTGGCTATGACTACTTCATCACTTTCACTGACGACTTTAGTCGTTATGGATATGTGTTCTTGTTGAAACACAAGTCTGAAACCTTTGAGCGATTCAAAGAATTCAAGATGGAAGTAGAGAATCAACTTGGTCATACGATAAAGGTTTTTCATTCTGACCGAGGTGGAGAATTTCTTAGTAACGAATTTCTGAATTATCTTGTAGAGCATGAAATACTATCGCAGTGGACTCCTCCTACAACACCCCAATTAAATGGAGTAGCAGAGAGAAGGAATCGAACCTTGATGGACATGGTTCGACCCATGATGAGTGCCACTGACCTTCCTCTTTCATTTTGGGGACATGCCCTCCTCACGGCAACGAAGATACTAAACATGGTACCTTTTAAATCCGTAGAAAAGACACCATACGAATTATGGTTTGGCAAGGCACCCTCATACGCATTCATGCGCATATGGGGATCTCCCGCTTACGTTAAAAAGCTAGTGGGAGATAAATTGGAAACTAAATACACTTTGTGCAAATTCGTGGGGTATCCGGAAAACTCAATAGGATACGAGTTCTACGATCCTACAAGACAAACTACGTTTGTCTCGAGGAACGCACTTTTCTTGGAGAAGGATTTATTGGTGGACAAGAAAGAAAATAACGTAGAACTGGATGAGGTCACTGAAGCTGAAAAGGCCGAAGAGGTCGATCAAGCTGACCCGTCGCCACAGGCAGTGGGAGAACATGAGCATGAAAGTGCACTAGAAAGTACACCGATACTTCGTAGGTCAGAAAGACAACGTAGAGGTACTACGGTCTGCTGCATGAGACTGGACAGTCTCTAACCGACCCAAGGACTTACGAAGAAGCTATGCTAGACATAGACTCGGGAAAGTGGCGCGAAGCCATGGAATCCGAATTGGACTCCATGCACTCAAACAAGGTCTGGGCCTTGGTAGATCCACTAGTGGGAGTAGCTCCCGTGGGTTGCAAGTGGATCTATAAGCGAAAGCTTGGAGTGAACGGAGAGGTAATAACCTACAAGGCGCGACTAGTGGCAAAAGGATACACTCAAAGGCCAGGTATCGACTTTGAGGAGACCTTCTCGCCCGTCGCAATGCCTAAATCCATTCGAATCTTGCTGGCCATAGCTGTGTGGTATAACTACGAGATATGGCAGATGGATGTAAAGACTGTCTTTCTCAATGGGGACATTGACAAGGAGATCTACATGGAGCAACCAAAAGGATATGCATCCAAAGGAGATGAACACAAGGTGTGCAAACTCCAGAGGTCCATTTATGGACTGAAGCAAGCTTCCCGAAGTTGGAACATTCGTTTCGATGAGACAATCCAAACTTTTGGATTCATCAGAAACATGTTCGAACCTTGCGTGTACAAGAAGATCAGTGGGAGTACAGTTGAATTTTTGGTGCTTTACGTTGACGACATTCTTCTCATTGGAAACTGTTGGAATATGCCTTGATTGTCAATACAACAGAGTGCGGAAATTAAAATTTTTCAAGGCACACCCACAGATCCCATAATAAAATCTCCAAGTTATATATACGAAAGACATAAAACAAAGCACAGAAATAATCTAACAAAGGGGGTTTTCGATTTTTACCTCACCACAGGCAAGGTGGTGGAAACCTCCAACTCTGATTCTGAACTCTGATTAAGGTTCTGGTTCACTGGAGTGATCCAAGCGTCTCACCTCCAGAGAAAAGTCCACACCAACTGGATTATGATGACACCTCTTAGTCTTAGGCTCAGAACTAGATCTAAGAGGCTTGTTGATGAAGGATTGTGCAGATCTATTTGACAGATCAAAATTCTGCACAAAAGGAATAAGGGAGAAGATATGCGGCGGCGGCACTAGGGCTTTCACGGCGGCGGTGCGGCGGTGTTACGGCAGCACACGGCGGCGGCGCTAGGGCTTGGGCGGCGCAGGGTGGGGCGAATTTCCTAGGGCAAGAGAAGACTAAGGTTTTTGCTTAGGTGTTCGTTCTCTGAGTTCTGTCAGAACTCTATTTTATAAGCACTCCTCAAGTCCTAGGGTTACAAGATTCCTAATGGGCTTAGGAGTCTATCTCTTGCAAGCCCACCTTAATTTAATTAATTACTAATTAAATATTCAGCCCATATTAATTAATTACTTAATTAATATTTAGTTTAATTAATCAATTGTCATTTAAATCAATTAAATCAATTAATTAATTTATCTCCCACTTGAATTAACACTTTAATTCACTTAATTGATTTAATTACTTTTAAATCAATTAATTCCTTTTATATTCCTACAGAACAGTCACCGTCCAATTGTATTGTGTGTGACCCTCTGGGTTCACCATCAATTGGCAGCAGGCTCACGAAACCTCGTGATTTAATTTATGAACAATAAATTGCTCCGATCAATTAAACTACCTTTAATTGACCACTCCTAGAATCAGTTCCTCTACTAACTCAGGAGTACCCACACTTCATGGTCGATGTCTAGCCACAAGCCCATGAAGCCCAACATCAGGTGAATTGATATTTAGTGAACCTCACCTCATATAATTACCATGTACATACGGTCCTTCTGTCGACCAATTTCCCGATCAAGACTTAGGGTGTGTGAATTGATCGGCACCTCTAAATTTGTCTCGATAACTATACTTTCTAATTCAGGATAATGTTCCAGTGTGACTACCTAATTTGGAAACCCCTTTCCAAATCCGTCACCGACTACGGCCGTAGATTCATTGGAAACATTATCTAAGAATCGTATAGGAAATATTCTCATCCATTACGATGAGTCAACAGATTCCATCTTGGTACTAACCACTCGCGTACATGTCCATACGCACCCAACCTAGGCATTTTTATGACCAAGCTAAGTGGCCTATACCTAGATCTAAGTACGCACTTTCATGCACCGAATTCGCCCTAGCACCTCAAGTCATAGGACTAAATCGTACACTATTATAATCCTTTGAGAAACATCCCATCACCGATATGCGTCATGCGCTTCCACAATGGGTTTCTCTGTTCGGGTCGTTCGATGCATTCGATCCTCCATCGAATCACCTAGTCATATGCACTGGCCTCAAATGCCTTGTTCATGAAACTACAACAAATTCACTCCGTGTGAATCATGCATAATCGTACAAGTCTTGACGATTCACTCGATACCCCGTCTCGATATGAATCTATGACTTGGAACATTTTCGAGATCACGACCTTTGAGACTGTTTCATGATAAGTGCACTCAGTACTGAAGTGTATAGTCCCATAGTCATGAGTGATCTCAGGGTTTCAACCAATCGCTTAAATATATTCGCGAGAGATGAAGTTTGGCCATTGTTTATCCTTATACATATATAAATAAACATGCGTATTATTATAAAATCAAAGATTGTTATATACAAGATAGATCTATTACAAGCTAATTGAACTGGCTTGCAGGGCAATATCCTATCAATCTCCCACTTGCCCTAAAGCCATTCACAAACGTTTCTTAGACCCATCTTATCTAGATGTCCCTCGAACACCTTTTGCGAAAGTGGCTTAGTTAGTGGGTCAGCTATGTTGTCTTCCGATTTGACATACTCCATGTGCATGTCACCTCTACCCATGATCTCTCTGATCACGTGGTATTTCCTCTGTACGTGTTTGGATTGATGGTGTGATCTCGGCTCCTTCGCTTGAGCTATCGCCCCGTTGTTGTCACAGAAGACGACTACAGGTTCAGCAATGCTAGGAACAACATCCAATTCCTGGACGAAGTTTCTCATCCATACACTTTCCTTTGCTGCATCTGATGCTGCGATATATTCTGCTTCTGTGGTTGAGTCGGCAGTGGTAGACTGTTTACAGCTTTTCCAACTGACCGCTCCTCCATTGAGGCGGAATATGTATCCAGAGTTGGATTTGAAGTCATCCATGTCAGACTGGAAACTTGCATCAGTGAATCCTTCAAGTTTCAGTTCTCCACTACCACCGTAGACCAAAAACATATCCTTAGTCCTTCGCAGGTACTTTAGGATTGCTTTTACGGCAGTCCAGTGCTTCTCGCCTGGATTTGACTGATAGCGGCTCGTTACACTTAGAGCGTGTGCTACGTCTGGTCGAGTACACAACATTGCATACATTATACTCCCTATAGCAGAGGCATAAGGTATGGTAGACATTCTCGTCTTTTCTTCGTCGGTTGTAGGGCACATAGACTTAGAAAGAGAGATACCATGTCTCATTGGAACAAATCCTTTCTTAGATTCTTCCATACTAAATCTCTTCAAGATCGTGTTGATGTACTGAGATTGGGAGAGTCCTATCATCTTCTTCGATCTATCCCTATAGATACGTATTCCCAATACGTAAGATGCGTCTCCCATATCTTTCATAGAGAACTGCGCGGATAACCACGCTTTAGTCTGCGCTAACATCTTGATATCGTCTCCGATTAACAAAATGTCATCGACGTACAAAACAATGAATTGTATTGAGCTCCCACTATTCTTTTTGTACACACAAGGTTCATATACGTTTTTGATAAAGCCAAAAGCTTTGACTGTCTCATCAAATCGTATGTTCCAGGTTCGGGACGCCTGTTTGAGGCCATAGATTGACCTTTGAAGCTTACACAGTTTGTGCTCACTTCCTTTGGACGCAAAACCTTCAGGTTGTTGCATAAAGATCTCCTTATCAATGTCTCCATTGAGGAAGGCGGTCTTTACGTCCATTTGCCATATTTCGTAGTCATGCCACGCGGCTATAGCAAGTGATATCCGAATGGATTTTGACATCGCCACGGGAGAGAAGGTTTCCTCATAGTCTATACCAGGCCTTTGAGAATACCCTTTCGCCACTAAGCGAGCTTTATGAGTAATTACCTCTCCATTCATTCCAAGCTTACGCTTGAAGATCCATTTACATCCTACAGGGATAGTTCCCTCAGGTGGATCGACCAAGGTCCAAACCTTGTTGGAATGCATGGAATCCATTTCGGATTGCATGGCTTCGAGCCACGCACCCGAATCTATGTCAGACATCGCTTCTTGATAGGTCATTGGATCAGCATCAACTTTCTCGTTTTCGTTAATGAGGCCAAATCGCTCTGGCTCTTTACGAATTCGATTAGACCTTCGAAGCATAGGTGTACTAGTAGGTTCAGTTAATTCTGGTTCAGCTCCCACTGTTTGTGGGGATGGGTCCGATTCTTGGACTTCATCAAGTTCTACGATTGTCCCATTTCGGTTGGTGAGGAAATCCTCTTCCAAGAAGTGGGCGTTCCTAGATACGAACGTATTACGTTCTTTAGGATCGAAGAACAGGTATCCAATAGAGTCCTTTGGATAACCCACAAACTTGCACAAACTAGATCTACTATCTAGCTTATCTCCCTTCTTGTTCTTTACATACGCAGGAGATCCCCATACTCGTAAGAACGAATACACGGGTGCTTTACCATACCATACTTGGTGCGGCGTTGTTGGCACTGACTTTGAAGGTACTATGTTTAGTATCTTCGAAGCAGTTAATAGGGCTAAGCCCCAAAACGAAAAGGGAAGGTCAGCAAAGCTCATCATGGAACGAACCATGTCTAACAAAGTCCGGTTCCTCCGCTCAGACACTCCATTGAGTTGAGGTGTCCTAGGGGGAGTTCGCTGTGCGAGAATTCCATTCTCTTTTAGATAATCAAGGAATTCTTGGCTTAAATACTCACCACCTCTATCAGAACGAAGTGCTTTAATACTATGTCCAAGTTGGTTCTCTACTTCCATTCGAAACTCTTTGAATTTCTCAAAAGTTTCGGATTTGTGTGTCATAAGATACACATATCCATAACGACTAAAATCGTCGGTGAATGTTACGAAGTAAGAGAATCCACCTCTCGCATTGACACTCAATGGTCCACAAACGTCAGTATGGATAAGATCCAATGTCTGTTTGGTTCGCTCGGGATTCCCTGTGAAGGGTGATTTGGTCATCTTTCCTTTGAGACAAGATTCGCAAGTCGGGAGTTCATCTAAGTTCTTTATTTCAAGAGCCTTAGAGGAAACCAACTTTTGAATCCTACTCTTGGAAATATGTCCAAGTCTAGCGTGCCAAAGTTGTGGAGTTTGATTATCATATTTCCTTTTTCTAGATTGAATGTGCATGACGTTGGAATTTATCGGTTCTAGGGAATATAGACCATCTATCAAAGTACCACGAGCATACTCTAAATCACCTTTAAATATGCAAAAAGATCCATTTTGAATGGAAAAATTAAAACCATCAATATCTAACATAGGAATAGAAATGATGTTTTTAATAACGTTTGGTACGTACAGACAATCCCTTAAAATTAAAGTAAAATTCCCTAATACTAATTCCACGTCTCCTATAGCCTCGGCGGCGATCCTAGCTCCGTTTCCAAAACGCAGGATTCTATCCCCGGGCTTCAGGGTTCTTACTGCTCCCATCACCTGCAAATCATTGCAGATATGAGAACCTGCTGCGGTGTCTAACACCCACGATGCACAGTTAACAGAAATATTAACTTCAACTAGAAAAATACCTTTGGCTACCAATTTCATCTTTAGGTAGTCTGGGCAGTTCCTTTTCCAGTGCCCTGCTTTCTTGCAGTGGAAACATTCGTCTTCTGGGCTTTTGCGCTTTTTCTCGACCACCTTGGTGACTGCCTTTGAAGAAAATACCTTCTTCTTTTTCTTACCTTTCTTAGGCTTTGCAGCCTTCGATTGGTGTGCAATCAATACAGGTTTCTCTTTCTTGAGAGTCGATTCTGCCGTTACCAATAAATTGGTCAGTTCGTGAAGAGCGAGGTTTCTATCCTCCATATTGAAGTTCAACACGAACTGGTCAAATGAACGGGGCAGCGTATGGAGAAGGAGGTCAGTGCTAAGATCAGCGTGCAAAGCCACGTCCAATCGCCCCAGTTTTTCAACCAAGTTGATGAAACGCAGACAGTGATCTTTTACACTGCTTCCCTCAGCCATCTTGAGATTAAACAACTCTTTAGAGGTCGCGAATCTTTCAGCGCGAGACCTTTCCCCAAACATCTGCTGGAGATGGAGAAGCATATCTCTAGCAAGCGGCATAGCAGCATGCTGTTTCTGCAGTTCGTTTGACATCGAAGCTAGCATGAGGCAACGAACCTGAAGATCATCATCAACCCTTTTAGCATGGGCGGTTCGTTGTTCCTCACTAGCTCGTGCTGCGGGTGCAGCAGGCATGGGTGTGTCGAGCACATAACTGCGACGTTCGGAGTCTAGGACTATCCTCAGATTTCTCAGCCAGTCGACAAAGTTTGAACCATTTAATTTGTTTGCGTCGAGGATAACAGATAATGGATTCTTAGACATTGTAATTAATATCTACAATAGGAAAGAAGACAACATTAAGCTAACTGATCTTATGTCTAATACTTATAATTATCGAAGTTGGACTTAGTTTCGAAAAAGTTCTCCCACTATTTTGTCGAAACAATCACCCCTTTGATTGCTCGGGAAATTCTATTTCCTAGTAGGTCTTGACGTCCCAGCAGCAATTAATTGCACCCACGACTCGTGGCCATACAAGTAATTCTCCAGGTAGGTATACTTTTACCAATTGTGTTACTCCACAACCTTCAAGCTATTTTGCCTCGATTTTCGCACCTATCTAGCACTGCTACATCATAGATGTTACTCCTCGTTTAAGTCTGACCCAGTCAATCTTGATGAGCAACAGGCCCGGTCATGAAATCCCCGTAACTAGTTATCGGTCGATTTTCACATCCCGACAAGTTCCCACCCTTGTCTTGTTTAGTTAAAAACAAGAATCGAGGAATTTCGTGTATTGTCCCTTTCTTCGACTCGAGTGCCAGACTCTGGATCACCTCTATCGATAAGTAGACAACATACACTAGTCCCTATTGATGGAAGGCTTGGATCTATAAAACTTCATTTTATAGTTTACCCAATATGACTTAATATTTTATTTCGAGAGGGGTATTTCTGGTTTGAAAGTTATACTAACTCTCCTCGAGATCTCACCGATTCAGTTATGCTTTATCTTTTATTACGATCTAGATTCTAGCGGGTAGCCAAATATAAATCGACAAATAAATAAAAGCCATACAATCCTAGCATGCATACTACCACAATATGTTTTCGATCGGGAGCCTCCTATGTGGGCCATCATCGAGCCATTGATGTTGGCCCTATTGGTCAATCTAAAGGGTTCTCAAACAGGCCTATGCTATTACATTAATCACCATGCATACATGGCCTTCATATCTCCTTGGGCTCCCATCTTGCTTGTAACGGGCCTCCATCCTAGACTAGGAAAGCATTAAAGCCCTATTCTATTACAAAGCCTCAAAATTGGCCCAAAAAACATAAAAGGCTCGCAGGCCTTAATAAAAATCAAACATTAAATTAAACCAATCACATCTACCCTAAGGTCAAAGCTCGGCTCGATCGAAAACCACGTAAACAGTTCACGTAGAGCAAGAAACATGTAAACGACATTTTACTTTCTCCTTTCTTTAATTTTAAAACATCCTTTTAAAACTAACTTCCATTGATTCTTACTTTAAGTCACTACTAATTATGACAAAATAAACTTTCGGGTAAACAAAATAAACTTTCATGCTGAAAATCAGATTCTGTTTTTCAACTTTTAAAAATTGCATTTTCGGCCCCTCAATTTTCGAAAATTGCACTTTGACCCCAAAACTTTTAAAAAGTTACAAAAACACCCAAAGCAGTTTCGGCCAGCATTCCAGAAAATAAATTTTGAATTCTGAAAATTTTCGATTTTTCCAAACAGATCCTTAAAGTTTCGGTAATTGCAAAACAGTCCCTAAACTTTCGGAAATTACAAAATGACCCAAAAAGCGTGCGACCAGTTTGCGAAAACAGTCCAGAATTTTTGAAATTTCCAGATTCTAAAATTTTGAATTTTTAAGCCCTTTAAAACCCTAGTTTGCGATTTTTGCCCAAAGAGTCCTGAAGTTTTCAAAAACTATGAAAACGCTATAGATCTGAAAAACAGTTTTACCCAATTGTAGATCTAGTCATAACAAGTAAGAATCAATCGACAGAACATAATTATCATGCGTTTTAATATACATAATTAAACATATAATATAAACACATATTATGTTCAAGCCTTTCGTATAATAATCATGGAGTTGGCTCTGATACCACTGTTGGAATATGCCTTGATTGTCAATACAACAGAGTGCGGAAATTAAAATTTTTCAAGGCACACCCACAGATCCCATAATAAAATCTCCAAGTTATATATACGAAAGACATAAAACAAAGCACAGAAATAATCTAACAAAGGGGGTTTTCGATTTTTACCTCACCACAGGCAAGGTGGTGGAAACCTCCAACTCTGATTCTGAACTCTGATTAAGGTTCTGGTTCACTGGAGTGATCCAAGCGTCTCACCTCCAGAGAAAAGTCCACACCAACTGGATTATGATGACACCTCTTAGTCTTAGGCTCAGAACTAGATCTAAGAGGCTTGTTGATGAAGGATTGTGCAGATCTATTTGACAGATCAAAATTCTGCACAAAAGGAATAAGGGAGAAGATATGCGGCGGCGGCACTAGGGCTTTCACGGCGGCGGTGCGGCGGTGTTACGGCAGCACACGGCGGCGGCGCTAGGGCTTGGGCGGCGCAGGGTGGGGCGAATTTCCTAGGGCAAGAGAAGACTAAGGTTTTTGCTTAGGTGTTCGTTCTCTGAGTTCTGTCAGAACTCTATTTTATAAGCACTCCTCAAGTCCTAGGGTTACAAGATTCCTAATGGGCTTAGGAGTCTATCTCTTGCAAGCCCACCTTAATTTAATTAATTACTAATTAAATATTCAGCCCATATTAATTAATTACTTAATTAATATTTAGTTTAATTAATCAATTGTCATTTAAATCAATTAAATCAATTAATTAATTTATCTCCCACTTGAACTAACACTTTAATTCACTTAATTGATTTAATTACTTTTAAATCAATTAATTCCTTTTATATTCCTACAGAACAGTCACCGTCCAATTGTATTGTGTGTGACCCTCTGGGTTCACCATCAATTGGCAGCAGGCTCACGAAACCTCGTGATTTAATTTATGAACAATAAATTGCTCCGATCAATTAAACTACCTTTAATTGACCACTCCTAGAATCAGTTCCTCTACTAACTCAGGAGTACCCACACTTCATGGTCGATGTCTAGCCACAAGCCCATGAAGCCCAACATCAGGTGAATTGATATTTAGTGAACCTCACCTCATATAATTACCATGTACATACGGTCCTTCTGTCGACCAATTTCCCGATCAAGACTTAGGGTGTGTGAATTGATCGGCACCTCTAAATTTGTCTCGATAACTATACTTTCTAATTCAGGATAATGTTCCAGTGTGACTGCCTAATTTGGAAATCCCTTTCCAATTCCGTCACCGACTACGGCCGTAGATTCATTGGAAACATTATCTAAGAATCGTATAGGAAATATTCTCATCCATTACGATGAGTCAACAGATTCCATCTTGGTACTAACCACTCGCGTACATGTCCATACGCACCCAACCTAGGCATTTTTATGACCAAGCTAAGTGGCCTATACCTAGATCTAAGTACGCACTTTCATGCACCGAATTCGCCCTAGCACCTCAAGTCATAGGACTAAATCGTACACTATTATAATCCTTTGAGAAACATCCCATCACCGATATGCGTCATGCGCTTCCACAATGGGTTTCTCTGTTCGGGTCGTTCGATGCATTCGATCCTCCATCGAATCACCTAGTCATATGCACTGGCCTCAAATGTCTTGTTCATGAAACTACAACAAATTCACTCCGTGTGAATCATGCATAATCGTACAAGTCTTGACGATTCACTCGATACCCCGTCTCGATATGAATCTATGACTTGGAACATTTTCGAGATCACGACCTTTGAGACTGTTTCATGATAAGTGCACTCAGTACTGAAGTGTATAGTCCCATAGTCATGAGTGATCTCAGGGTTTCAACCAATCGCTTAAATGTATTCGCGAGAGATGAAGTTTGGCCATTGTTTATCCTTATACATATATAAATAAACATGCGTATTATTATAAAATCAAAGATTGTTATATACAAGATAGATCTATTACAAGCTAATTGAACTGGCTTGCAGGGCACTATCCTATCAGAAACAATGTGAAAGCATTGTCTGAAACTAAAGCATGGTTATCTACGCAATTCTCAATGAAGGATATGGGAGAAGCATCCTTTGTACTAGGTATAAGGATGTACCGAGATAGATCAAAAGGACTGCTGGGCCTCTCCCAATCCCAGTACATAGATAAAATCTTGAAAAGATTTAATATAAAAGAATCCAAAAGAGGATTGCTTTCAATGAGACATGGGATTGCACTCTCTAAGTCTATGGCCCCAAAGACACCTGAAGAGAGAAGCAATATGTCTCGAGTACCATATGTATCCGCGATAGGAAGCATAATGTATGGTATGTTATGTACTAGACCAGACGTAGCATACGCTCTAAGCGTAACAAGTCGCTACCAGTCTGATCCAGGTGAGCAGCACTGGATAGCCGTAAAGGCAATTCTGAAGTACCTGAGAAGGACTAAAGAATTGTTCTTCGTATACGGTGGAGGAGAATTGAAATTGGAAGGCTATACATACTCGAGCTTCGAATGTGATGTAGACGACTTCAAGTCGACATCAGGATACGTGTTCTGCCTCAACGGTGGTGCGGTTAGCTGGTGTTGGTCCCAAGTGGTCAGATGAGGTCTAGAGGGGGGGTGAATATGCAGCAGGTTGCACATAATATGACTCATTTCCATACCAAGCATTTTGATTTTTCTTATTTTTATGCTTCTTTGGCTTACTTACAGCTTGCTCATTAACAGACGACTTAGTTTTCTCACTAGTCTGATTAGTTTTAACCTTATCAGAAGACTTCCTAGGACTCTTCTGTTTGGGTTTACTAGTCTGTTTTTCCACACTAGGCTCTTTGCTCTTTTTAGCCTTAGGAGTTTTCTTCTCCTTTACCACTTTCTCAGATGAGGTAGGTTTAGAAGTTTGAACATACAGAATGACCTTACTATTGTCAGCAGAAATGAATTTTTCAGTATGATTCAATTCTAGTTTATCCTTTTCTAAAGGTGTCTCCTGTTTACTAGATGTAGACATGGATGCAACAGTTGACTTATCATGAGACTCAATAATTTTCTCAAGTTCCATGATTTTTCCTTTATAGACCTCACATTCAGCTTTCAGAGATTCATGCTCTTGCTCAAGCTGTTTATACTCAGCTGATTCTTTAGGCTTTTCAGCTTTAAGTTTCAGTGAGTTATTTTGCTCTTTTAGCAAGCTCATCTCTTCCTTAAGCTTAACAAATTCTCCAGCAATAGTAGTATTATTTAACATCATTTGCTCTAGAGAATCAAATAGTTCATTATTTGGAGGAGTTACCTCATCCTCGGAGTCATCAGATTCCTTAGCCATCAGGCAGAGGAGAGCAGGTTTCTCTTCATCAGACGATTCTTCATCAGATGTGTCTGAATCTGAATCAGATGAGTAGACAGCAGCAAGCTTTTCTGCTTCAGCTACCATTGCTTTCCCTTTTTGATGCTTTCTTTCCTTTCTGATTCTCTTCTCTTCCTCAGTGTATTTCTCTGCTTTTGGGTATGGACAATCTCTGATGAAATGTCCCAATTTCCTGCAGTTATAACACATTAGTTTTGCTTTATAATCATCTTTTTCTTGAGAAGAAGAGTTAGGTTTAGAAGTAGAAGCAGCATGATTGTTTTTGTTTTTCATCTTTCTCTTATAGAACTTCTTGAAGTTGTTCATCAATAATGCTACATCTCCAGCAGTGTACTCCTTCTTGTTGAGCAGTGATGCTTCATCAGATGAGTCCACATCTTGACTTCTATGTGCTGGTCTCCTGGTGTTTTCAGCAGCAACTAAGGCGGCTGTGGGTCCTGAAGTTGAGGTTTCTTCAATACCCATCCTAGGCAGTTTATACTCGAATGCCTTGAGTACAGAAAACAGCTCAGTAAGAGAGATCTTCCCCAGATCCCTTGATTCTTCCATTGCTGTCACCTTCATGTTGAACTTAGGAGGTAAGGCCTTCAGTACTCTGATGGTTATCTCCTTGTCTGTGAAGGTTTTTCCAAGCTTCAATACTTCATTTAATATTCTTGTGAACCTTGTATCCATCTGATCAATGGTTTCAGAGGATTTCATCTTGAAGTTATCCAGCTTTTCTAGAGCAACGCTCAGCTGATGCTCTTTTATGGCGTCGTTCCCTTCGCTCATATCTCTGACTTTATCCCACATCTCTTTTGCAGTCTTGCAATGTTTGACCTTGTCAAACCGATCATTGTCCAGGGCTTTAGTCCTGATGAATCTTCCGACTTTATCCAGATTGAATAGCTTGATTTCTTCGGGAGTCATCTCATGAAGGTCTTTTTCCACAACCGTATCGACTTCATTTATTTTTATGGTCTTTGTGAATCTAAATGGACCTTTAATGATACATGTATACATGTTGTCATTGTAGGCTGCTAGAAAGATTTCCATTCTAATCTTTCAGTCTTCAAAAGACATACAAGCAATGTGGGGAACATGGCTGATACAATCCATTTTTCAAAAAGTTTAGATTTTTCAAAAAGATGCTCTTTTGAAAAAGTTTTGAAAACCTTTGAAAAACACTTGGATCAAGCTCGTTGATCAGGCAGCTGATTCTAATGAACCACCTGCTCTGATACCACTTGTTGGTCCCAAGTGGTCAGATGAGGTCTAGAGGGGGGGGTGAATAGACCTCTGAAAATTTTTGAACTTAAAAACTTTTCAGTCTTCTGTCAGCAGACTAAGCTGATGAAGAACAGTAAGCAGACTCAGCTGATCGTGAACAAATCTTGAACAGCAGACTGACCACTCTTCTCACAAATACTTAGCTGATTTTCCAGCAAACAGTTTTCAAAGAGTATACTTGCAGCGGATTGTTTTGAAGTGTTTTTCACAAGTAGACTAAGTTCTTAAAAGCTTTTATCCCCAGTTTTCCAAACTCCTTTTAAAATCTTTTAGATAATTCAAAGTGTTTAAATATGCAAACTTTAAATATGCAAAAAAACTTGAATGCAAGATAACACAAAGAATTTTTATAGTGGTTATATGGATAAAAATCCTTTAGTCCACTCTTCCAGATCACTTAGATTCTGGGTTATACTATAATCACAAAGATTACAATATTTCTCCACTTATACCTAGACAACTAATGAAAAGGCTATAAGCTCACAATAGGAATTCACAAAGAAAACCTATCCTCTAAAGTAGAATCACTCACAAAGATGGATTCTCACTTCGCACAACACTCAGCTATTACAAAATCACTCAGATAATGTTTTTCTGATTTCTTCAACTGGGTTTCTGTCAACAGATGACTTCCACCAGACGAGTGAGCTGTTCAAGCTTTTGAGACTTAGAAAAATTCTGCTTCAAAATCAATATCTCTGATTGTTGTTGTGTGTCTCGCTCTTTGAAATCAGCTCCTTTTATACTTGAATTTGAAAATATGACCGTTGAAGGAAATCAAATATTCAAATCCATAGCTTTAGCCCGAAATTCAGAACGGCTACTGCTACAGTACCTTTTCTGCTGTACTTTCCTGTAGCTGCATTAAATGCACTCTGCTGATCCGAGAGTTAATTCCAATCATTTGTCATTACTACCCTTCTCTTCCAGCATTTATTACACCAAGTGCATTTATTACCGTTGGACTAATCTCCTGATCTCTTCTACTCTGCTGATAGATACTCTGCTGATCAAATACTGAACTAATCTGATTTGACTCGGCTGATGACCTACCCTTCTGTTCGCTGTTTCAGCATGAGATCACTAGTCTTCTGGGCTTTGAACTTTGAACTCTTCTGATGTCTTCTTTTACTTGTTCAAAATTCTTCTAAGGGAACTAAGCTTCCATACTTAGCTGATTATGATGTTTTGGAAATCATCAAAACCTTCCCTTAATTACTTGTCTTCTTTGCACTTCATCTTCATCTTCATCCAACAGCTGGAAGAGCTCCAAGCAAGAAACAACCGCGGATTCAACCACTGAAGCAGAATACATTGCCGCGAGTGACGCAGCAACGGAAGGTGTTTGTATGAGGAACTTCATCCAGGAATTGGATGTGATACCTAGCATCACTGAGCCCATTACTATCTTCTGTGATAACAATGGGGCAATAGCTAAAGCAAAGGAGCCGAGATCTCATCATAAATCCAAGCACGTACAAAGACGATACCACGTGATAAGAGATATCATTGGTAGAGGAGACATTAAGATGGAATGTGTCGACTCAGAAGATAATATTGCGGACCCGCTAATGAAGCCTTTGCCTCAAAAGGCATTTGAGAAACATCTGCATAAGATGGGACTCAAGAACATAAAAGACTGGCTTTAGGACAAGTGGGAGATTGATAGAAATAGTGTCCTGCAAGCCAGCTGTATGGCGAGCATTTATTTGTAATAAATAAGGAACTATTCAATTTTGATTAATAAATGCACTTTATTAAATGGTCATCTTTATCTTATGTAATAATTATCTACGCATAAGGATAGAAGTCCTTAGATCGCAAGGCTATGGGACAACCCGTGGACTGATATCCAAGGCCGTGATCTAGAATATATTCAAGAGTCGTAGAATCCAATCGAGATAGGATCGTTGGATTCGGTTAGACTCTCACTATTGTGTATACTCCGATGAACTGGAGAACGCTGGGGTCCCCGAGCGTGATTGGGATAGTCGATACACATAAGTGGGTGGCTTGCTGGGATGGCAAGCGCACTGAATACCCCAATTAGGAAATAACTCACCATGGAAGCGGTAGTCACATATCGGGGTTGAAGTTATTCCAATTTGCAATAGTATACGAGGAACGATCCCTAACTACTTGAGGTGATAGGGTTTATCTGGTGCGAGAACGTCTATAATTTGATATAAGTTCCGACTGACTGGAGTTCGCCAGAAAGTCTCCGAGGACTCATATTGGGTATAGAGGAACTCGTATGCAGATTCATATCATCAACAAATGATCCATTGACCCGACTTGATAGGTTGGGAAATTCTCCTATGGATTTCTGTGAGAAATTAATTCTGGTAAAATCCTTGGCCAAGGTATCTGACGACTTTATGTAAGTAGCTCATAAAGATTAAGTCAAAGAGAATTTATTTTGAGACCAGAATACATAAGGTCAAGACAAAATATAAGGGAAACCGATGAAAGACCATACCCTTAAGTCTCGACTGGGAGATTGATCGATGGAGAGATTATGTCGTATATGAAAATTGTAAATGATAAAAGGTTCACTGAATTAATTCACCAGTGATTGGGCTCCATGGGCTTGTGGCTGGACATCGATCGTGGAGTGTGGGAGAATTCCCAAATTGGCAGGGGTGCTAATTTTGGAATGATCAGTCGACAGAGTGTTCGATTGATTTAGAGTATGTCTTACTCGAATAATTAAATAATATTTAATTATAACCCACGGCCAATTATGTGGTGAACCTACGGGGGCATACACAATACACATGAAGCGAAAGCGAGGAAATAAGAACGACCGAGTCGACTGGGTCGACTGGGGGAATAATCGACTGGGTCGATTATAATAGATGGGTCGACCTAATTGGAACTAAATAGGATCCAATTGGAATTGGACCAGGATCATAAATTAAATTGGAGTTTAATTTGTGAGTTAATTAATTAAGTTGGATTTAATTAATTAAAAGAATAATTAATTAATTGGACTTAGAGTCAAAATTAATTAATTGGGAGACTAGTTAATTAATTGGGCTATTTAATTGGGAGATTAAATAAACCCTGGTCAAAATTAATTAATTGGGCCATGGATTAATCAGAAGACTTGGTCTTCTAATTAGAGAGGGCCATGGCCCATGTAGGAGAATGAAATCCTAGTCCTAATAGGACTAGGTTAAGGAGCTAACTATAAGTAGCTTACTTGTAGTTATTTTTCACACAACTCAACAAGCAAAAATTGAGCAAGAGCAAAATTCTCTCTCCTCTCCCATCTGGATCGGCCGAACCCAAATTCTCTGTGGAAGAATTTTTTGTTTTCGATTTTTGTTCCAAGATCGTTCTTAAATCCTAGATCATAATATATCTTGTGTTCTAGCTGATCAAGATTTATTATTTTCGTGTAATTGTGGTGTATCAACCCGTAGAGGCGCAACACGTGGGGCACTGCTGCAGAGCTTGGATCGATTTTGCTGAGGAGAAATTCAGAGTTCGTTTTGCCAACTTGGATTTGCAAGGAGACAGGTATAACGTGTAAACTGTTCATACTGTCGTTTAAATTAATATTTATATATATACACCTAGAGTAGTATCCTGGCAAGATTCCGTAAGAGGTCCTAAAATTTTTATATTCCGCTGTGCCTAGGGCTGTTTATCTTACCAAATCCCAACAACAAATTCCACACAACATCACAACACATAAACCAATAAACACTTTAAACCGTAATACATTATATGATTACATATAAAAACTCAAACAACATAATAAGTAAAAGGTTTGACAAATTTATAATTTACAACTTTGGTACACACACTATGAGAGAGGCAAGTAAAATTCAAGTTTTAAAAAAATAGTAAGCATTGCTTAAACATAATAATATCCAGTTGACACTATCAATCAAGTACCGCTAGGGGTGCACATGGTACGATTTTGCGATTTTTACCAAATTTGTACTGTACCAATTAGTGAGATTTTTAAAAAATTCCAAATCAAACTAGAGTTATAAATACCATACCAGTTCACTCGGTTTTGTGCGGTTTCGGTACGATACAGTAATGTTCTGTGGTTTTTTAGAATAATTTTGTTCATGTATCTTTTCTTATGTAGTTGACAAAATAATATATTTTTCTAATAAACCAAATTGTTAATATTTGTTGTTTCTTTATTTTAATAACTATTTTTTTGTAAAATAACTCATTGGAAAAAAATTCAAAAATTTGGTGACATAATGTGCCCTAGTTGAATAAAGTTAATTGGTTATTTATTTGATCTTTCTTTTTTATTTATCGAGGAACTTATATTTCGGTCTATGTTGTATGGATATTTTGCATACTATGTTTTAACTTAAAATAATTAAACTTGTGCTAAGTTTGAGAGATTCTTGGTTTAGTTGAACGGGAGCGATGTCGTTACAATAAATAGTGATGTACTATTACATAAGTTAATATATAATATCGTGTTTGGAAATATATGAGAATTACAAATTGAATAATAAAAGTCTTGAATTTATTTGTAAAGTAAGAAAATGAATAATTTATTCATGTTTCTTTTCAATTTCGGAACGATACGATTTTTTTGGGTATGAGAAGCCTAAAATTGAAACCATAACAAAATACTCGGTACGGTTTCCGTCCATATATACCAAAACCTTTAGTTTTGAGGGAAAAACCAAAAGTTCGGTACAACACGGTATGGTCCGCTACAGTTTTAAAATCATGTGCACCCTTAAGCACACTTGTTTATCCACCTTTGATACATAGTATGGGCCATATTTTCCCGAAAAATTTGTCCATGCTTGAGACGACTCAACTATGTGCATGTAATCACCATTAATACCACTCATTCCAGTTTCACAATCATCATCATCATCATCACTTTTAGACTCACTAGATGAATCGCAAACTGATAGATCATTTGTCATGGTCATCAATTGGAAATTGTGAATGAGGATACAAGCCATTATTCCTATTTTAAGTCTTTAAAGTGTAGAATGTGGGGTCTCTTAAGGAATGCCCATCTCTTTTAAACTATTCCAAAACAACGCTAGATGACATTTCTAGCATGGAAATGTTTCATATTGAAATACTCTTTTTTATTCTGTGGAGCATCCTGACCCACACCCCATTCTTTTATGTGATACCGAACTCCTCGATACGGCGTCAAAAAACTTTCACCATGGTGTACCCATTACCAGAACGATAGTAATGACCTAATAAGAATTGTAATGCTAAGGCCTCGGCTGGCTTGATTTCTCCTACTCATCTCTCGTGCCTTATCAGTCGACCAATACTTCAATAGGTATTCAAAATGAGCATCTTCAACCCTTTGGTCTTTGAAATTTAGTTGCTCTTCATAAGATAAATCGGTTCTATAGTATTTTTTTTTCAATTGAGCCCTCCAATCTCGCAACTTCTTTCCAAATTTCTGCATAGTCCAAGTCTTCATTGAATCATGGAGATCAAACTTAGTCTATCACAAAAAATATATAAAAATATTTCTTTAGTAGTTTAAATTTGAAGATGAGTACTTATTTGAAATACTTCAGGAAAGTTTATTACACTACAAATTAGATATGATTACATACAACTAATAAAGTCCATCACCTGTAAAATCTTCCAAAGATTATTCTTAATTTCACGAGGCACTTTGTGCCAACTTGAGTAGGTCAGAGGAAAAATTATTTTGTCTCTTATGATAGTGCCCATGAAATTTGATAACTTGGTAGCAACGTCATCATCTGGTTGTCCGAATTCATTGCAAGTCACTTGAATGAGTCCTTCACTTTCACGCCTTCCCCATATGCCACGCATTTGAGTAGGCCCTCTACCAATTCTCTTATCACCTAATTCAATCAAAAAATAACAAATTAATTAGTCAATTGTTACTCGGGTTAAAAGTAGACATAATATATGGATTAATGAATAAAAAAATTAAGTCCAATAGCACGTTGATTAGATAGATCTTGGGTTTCAGTGTCGCTATCCGATTCAAGCCCTAATTCCTCAATATTACGCCTCAACATATACGGATCCATTGATATCCTGGTTGCAAAAAAATTGCGAACAATCAAATTGGGGCTGATTCAATCCAAAAAAAAAAAAAAAGGTACAGTGCTATATAATATATATATATTAAAATAGAGATGAGATTTCTTGAAGAATTGAAACGTACAAATTTCAATTGAAACATAGAGATTTCTTGAAGAATTGAAACGTAGAAATTTCAATTGAAACATAGAGATTTCTTGAAGAATTGAAATATTAAAAAAATCAAGGTACAGTGCTATATGTATAACATTAAAATCAACATAAACATAGAAATAGTTAATACCTTCAGATGATTGTAAGAATTGAAACAAATTTCTTGAATAGGCTGTAGATAATGAAAAAACATGTGTCAAACCCATATATATATTATCTAACTTTCCCCTCCAATTTTCTTTTTTTTGGTTTCGATTTGCCGCCATCGATTCCCTCTGTTTTTTTTCTCTTTTTGAAATTTGAGAGGGCTTGGAGAAATTCTAAGATTTTGTTTCTAACCCTAACCATTCTTCCGATTTTGAGAGAGAATAGACCTAATATACTTTCCTTCCATGTCAATAAAAAACGTTCTGTTCTTTTTGGGTGCAAGAGTTTTCCTTTTTTTAAAAGCATTTTATTAGTAATTATTAAATCCCCAACAAAATTAATTATACTTATTTTATTGATTCCTACATGCTTGCTAAACTAAATTTGACATAATGCTTTTATGTAATAAATTCGTATTAGTTTTAAGTTTGTGATATTTTACCCCTTGTGTTATGATAAATGTTGAAATTTATCCCCCTATGTTAAATACAATTTACATGGGTAAATTGATTTTTTATGAAATTATAGAGGGATAAATTGAATATTATGCAATTAATAGGGGGTAAATTGCCATTAATTTTGTAGAAAAATTGTATTTGGCATCAAAATTACAATGAAAACCTATCATATGGTACCAAATTTGCATTTTCGTATCCAATGATACCAAAAGTGCAAGTTAGTCTATAATATAGTACCAAAAAAATAAATTTCCTGTTTTGATTGTAGTTATTCATGTTTCGGTATGTTAGATTATAAACTTTTCGGGATTTCTTTTAAGGGTAAATATCACTTTTGGTCCCTCTTATCATTAACTTTTTACAGAGTGATTCCTTTTATGTTTTTTCTCACTTTAGTCCCTACTATGAATTATGTGTTTCACTTTAATCCTTATTAGGTGGTTACGATAACACGTGTGACATGCATATGAATATTTTTTGGTACATTTTTGTCAGTTAGCTATTGAGACTATTTGAGATATTGTTTAATTGGTTCACCAATTAAGATGTTTGAAGAAGTTTTTGGGAGAAAACTTTAGTTTGGAACGAAATGGACGACTCTGTAAAAAATTAATGATAAGAGGGACCACTCTGTAAAAAATTAATGATAAGAGGGACCAAAAGTGGTGTTTACCTTCTTTTTAAAATTCTTGAAAACATCTTGGCAACATTTGGAAAAATTATAAATCAACGTAACATGTTGATATATAAACTACTATCAATTCATCCAATCCAATAAATCCAATAAATTCCTCAACAAGCACCACACCAATTGGCTATAAATGAAAATATTAAATTAATAAGTTACTTAAGTTTATGCAATCACTGTCACCAAGTTTAATAAGTTACTGTTAGGAAATAATACATATAATTACTGTAGTGTCAACAAAGGAGATCTTCTTCTTCTATGTTATTGTCACCAACTTCAGTATCTCCTTGATTTGATGCTTGAGGCTGAGGGGTGTCGACAATTACAGGTGGTACGTCTGTCCTGACCAAAGTGGAGTTATTGCTATCTTCAGGATCAATTGTATTAAGCACTACACTTTGCAAATAGTTATCAACATCATCGGTAGAAGATCGTGACGTCATATCAAAAAAATCTCTAGGAACTATCCTAATCGCGATATGCCAATCCTTGTGCTTGAGGTCTTTTACATACATGACTTGCATTGCTTGAGAAGCCAAAATAAAAGGCTCTTCATCACCCATCAGGTAGCTAAAGTTAACAAGCATGCAATCTTTCTCACTTCGTTTTCCTCTTTGGGAAACCCAATCGCATTTAAACAAGACAACCCTCTTTCCGAACAAGTAATCTAATTCAACTATATCCGTCAAAATCCCATAATATGTAACATCACTCACTATAGGATTTGTATCTTTTCTACTGGAAAAGCTATGGGTTTCTGCAGTCACAATAACCCCACTGTTTTGCATTCTTCGCCTAGCCTCAATCTCTTTTGTGTGAAACCTGAAGCCATTGATTATATACTTTTTGTATCCTGTAACAACTTTTTGGGGACCCTGAGCTAAAACTTTTAATTCTTCACGGAATGGATTTTCCACCAAGTCTAACAAGCTAACCTGAAACAATTTTAACAGATAATTGAATTTTTTTTTTTTGCTTATGACTATTTATAGAGATACTGATTATAAAAATGTTTAATGCAACTTACTCGATCTTTAAACCATCTTGGAAATTGCTCGTTGTGGATTTTTTCTTTGTCCCAATCACGTAGATTGGGATATTGTTGAGAAATCATCCCAAGGTGTTCACTGAAAATAACATAGAGTTAATGACAATATACTTATAAACAAAGAATGCATTAGGTTTTAAGAAGAATTAACTAACACTTTGTAAGGCTCGACAACTTGGCAATTGAATAAAACGTATCGATGTGCTTTGGTTAAGGTACTGTCATCTAAAACTTTTACAAGTCCCTTTCCTAGTGGTCGTCCTGGATTAGAAAAAATATGCAGCACACCTTCTTTGATACCACCGTCATCATTGTTACGTGATGGCTTATTTAGCCTTGTATCTACGCCTTTCATATACCGGGAACAAAAAGTAAGACACTCATCAACCAAATACGCTTCTGCAATGCTGCCCTCTGGATGACTTCTATTCTTCACAAATGACTTAATTTTAAGGAGATACCTGGTTATTACACACCGGGATTATATATAAGCATACTAAATAATAAACATATCCTCCACGAAATTCTTAAAAATAAATACTAGAGAAAAAAAATATTATAGCTACCTCTCAATGGGGTACATTTGACGATTACTGAACAGGACCAGCAAGTTGAGCCTCTCTTGGCAAATGAACCAAGAGATGCACAACAATGTCAAAAAAGGCTGGGGGGAAGATCTTTTCTAATTTACATAAGGTATTTGAAATCTTCTTTTCAAGATGCATAAAGTCTTGTGGCATTTTCACTTTGGAATATATTTCTCTGAAGAAATTGCTTAAGTCGACCAAACATTCACGTACAATTGGGCTCAACATTCCTCTAACGGCTAGTGGAAGTAGTTGTTGAATCAAAATATGACAATCGTGACTTTTCATTCCAAAGATTTTCTTATCTTTAACATTAACACACCTCGAGATATTGGCAGCATAAGCATCAGGGACTTTCACATTTTTCAAAAATTTACAAAATGATGTTTTCTCTTCTTTCTTAAGCGAGTAACATGCAGAAGGCAGCGTGGTTTTCTGATTTTGCCCCCTTTTAGGATGTAGTTCCTGCTTCAAACCCATTAGTTCTAAATCAAGACGTGCATTTAATCCATCCTTTGATTTTCCTTCCAAATTCAATAGTGTTCCGATAATGCTCTCACATACATTCTTCTCAATGTGCATTACATCAAGATTATGACGAATAAGGTTATCCTTCCAATATGGCAACTCAAAGAATATACTTTTCTTTTTCCAATTGTAAGGTAACTCCGGATTGGCACTAGTTTTTCCAAACTCAGTTTGGACACCTTCTAACATCTCCAGTATCGTACAACCATCTAAAGGCAGAGGTGCTGATCTATTTTCCTTTCCACCGTAAAAAGATTTATCATCTTTTCGGAAAGCATGATTTTTCTCCAAAAATCGCCGATGGCCCATATAACAAAATTTTCGACCATATTTAAGCCATGTAGAACATGTCTCTTTATGACGGCATATACATCCATATTTTCCTCTCGTGCTCCACCCTGACACATAGGCAAGCCCTGGAAGATCACTAATTGTCCACATCAAGGCTGCCCGCATACGAAAATTTGTCTTTGTAGAAATATCAAATGTGACAACCCCATCACCCCATAACAAATTTAGTTCATCTATCAAAGGTCGGAGGTACACGTCAATATTATTTCCTGGGGAACTGGGACCGGGTATAATCATGGATAAAAACAAGTTTTCACGATCCATGCACATCCAAGGTGGCAAATTATATGCCATTAAAATTACTGGCCATATGCTGTAAGTAGTACTCATGGTCTTAAAAGGGTTCATTCCATCAGTGGCTAAACCAAGTCTAACATTTCTGGGCTCAGCTGAGAAGTCAGGATGTTTATGGTCAAAGGTTTTCCATGCTGGAGAGTCAGCTGGATGCCTCATATAGCCATCCTTAGTCCTATCTTCTTTGTGCCATCTCATTAAAGAAGCAGTCATAGAAGACATAAACAACCTCTGTAATCTCGGAATCAGTGGAAAGTATCGTAAGACTTTGGCAGGAACTTTGGAGGATGCTAATTCAGAGGACGCTAAATTGTTAGAATCACCCTCTGGTATTACATATCTAGATGTGTGACATTTAGGACATTCTATTTTATCATGGTGTTCCTTTCGGTAAAGTATGCAATCATTTGGGCATGCATGAATTTTCTCATAACCAAGTCCCAATTTTCCAATTATCTTTTTCATTTCATAAAAGGAATTGGGTAGTGATTCTCCATCGGGAAGAACAGCTTTTAACAAATTAAGCAACATGCTGAAACTATTGTTACTCCACCCACCAAGGCATTTAATATGAAATAACTGAATAATGAAGCTAAGTTTCGTGTAATTCTCACAACCAGGATAGAGTTCCTTGTTGGCATCCTTAACGAAGCTGAAAAATGTTGCCGCTTCCGGATTTGGCTGGTCCTCATTCAGCTGGTCCTCGAATCCCGTAGGCATATGATTCTCGGTCTCATGTGAACTTGGGATACCGAAGGCTTCATGCATTAGACTTTCCATGTCAATGTCCATATATGATCTATTACGACTATTAGCTTCATTATTTGGAGCAGAAGAAGATTCTAGTTCCCCATGGAAAACCCATGTAGTATAATCTTCGAGAAACCCAATTGCTATCAAATGATCATACGCAACTTCTCGAGTAACAAGTGATCTAAGTTTGCACTTTTTACAAGGGCAACGAATTATCTCATCGGAAGTTAAATTTCGAAATGCAAAATCAAGAAATCTTTTTACTCCTTCATCATATACATCACTTAACCTGGATTGCTTCATCCAACTTTTATCCATAACTTAGTTTTTATTTGCTATGCATACAATTAAAAAAAAAAAAAAAGATTTAGCAACTTAAAATTTAAAAGAACAATAGACAAACATAAAGGCACCATTAATTATGACTTGGTAAGTTCTTTTGCTTTATTCTTGAATCGTGACATAAACATATGAAAATGATGATGCATTTTTAATTTGCTTTTATGGAATATTGTATACAGAACAATGAATTCTTTTCTCTGTTTTTGGATGAAACAATGACATACTTGTGCAGCATTTAAGGTTAAACAGACCGGATGCAAATACACCGAATGGGGATCCTTTGGGTTTGTATCATCATTACTTGGTTTAGAATTATGCAAACAATACCAGCTATTAAGAATTATGCAATCAAGACAAATGAAATCAAAAACTTTAGAATTTAATAAAACCCATTAACAAAAGAACGAAATTTGAGTACAATTAAAGTAAAATCAAATCAATTTATCGGCATTTTAATAAAACCCACTAATCACAAGTAATGGGTTTTCTGATTTGATGCCACTAAACACCTTAAAATTGATGCCACTAAACAGAAAATTTAATAAAACCCACGTGAATTATTAAATTGATGCCAATAAACACCTTCAAATTATAAACCCTAAACTACTACATCAAAACTGTATGAATTTAATTGAAACTCATTGTCCGAGAAAAGGTGGAATTATTATTAGAAAAGAAAATTGAGAAAAAGAACCTTTGTCCGAGAGAAGCTATTCCAGCGCCCGTGAAACTCGTTCACTGTCTGCCTACCGTTGAAAACAAGCCGTCGACGCCTATGCCGTTGAAAATTTAGTCTTTGACAGGGAAGGAAGAGAGGTGTGAGATGATTCTATTTCTTATTTTCAGCCTTCAAAAGAGTAAAGTTATTAGGGGTAAATGAGTCTTCTTTACCTACTTAGCTATCAAGGTGAAAGTATTATAAATTAATATTATTAGTAAGGTTTACAACGTTTGAATCAATCATTATTTTAATTTATCTATTCATTCATGGTATTCTATTGAAAAATGTCACAATGTTTAAAATTCCACGAAATTAATCTGAGAATATTTTATTTCGGTGGCATTTATATTTCTTGCCGCTATAAAATTTTAGTTCAGTGGCATTTCTACACGGGTATGCCACAAAAACTAAAGTTTAACAGTTTCATTCAGTGGCTTTTTTAAGAAAAATGTCAGTATATTATTACAATCAACATCTTTAATAGTAAAATGCCACTTATTTTATAAAAGAAATGTAAATATTACAACACTTTGTCTCCTATGTCACCAAATTAAAAATTTGTAACACCTTCTATTAAAATGCCAATAAATTGATGCCACTAAACATCATATTTGTTGTAGTGTTAGGCCCCAATTGGATGAATTGGCCCAGACAAATAAGGCCAATTTCGTGTTTGGATGAGCCGATAATTTTCTGGGCAGCCCGTAGTTATCGGGGGAACTGGTGGGCCACCCATCCAATTGGCCCGATTGCAATCTCTGGGTTTGACCAGATATTATTTAATTGGGTCAGATATCAAAAAAATGAGAAAAAAATGCCCCTAGATTTCTCCTGTATTACACGAAAATTGCCACTAAGTAATCTGGTGGATTAGAAAAAAGTCCTTCATCTTCATTTCCCACTTCCATTTTCATTTTCCCTCCATCCTAGAATATGGTGAGCACCCTAAAATTAAAATTTATTATTTTTATTTTTTATTTGTCTCTATTATTGTTTACTTTTTTGTTAACAAGAACTAAGAATTAATTCTTGACTACTCAAACTTTGAATGCAATATTAATTTGTTCCATTTTTTTTGTTAACATCGGTGAAGTAAAAAGGAGGTGGCAATACTTAAAAGTGATGCTTCATACCCATTGAAGACTCAAAACCGAATTATCATGGCTTGTATTCTTATTTACAATTTTCAGCTTATGACAATGCTCAATGACATGTCAGATTCAGATTTGACTAGTGAATCGGAAAGTGATGATGAGTGGGAAGGACAGGGTCCTAACGGTGACTTCGTCGATGTTGTTGAGCCCTCACAAGCGTGGACTGATTATCGAGATACTATGGCTCGTGCTATGTATGACGAGTGGTTGTCAAGTCGTTGAGATAAACGCACTTGTTGCGTTTTGTTTCGAAATTTACTTTGTTTGATTGGATATTATGTTTGGGGTTGGTTGTGATGATTTTTTTTTTATGATTGTGGTTTAATTACAAGGATAAATTATTATGTACATGTGGACAATTTGTTTGTATGATTGTCGTTTTTATTTATTAATGTTTGGAACAATTCATGCTTTTTATATATGGACTTATGCTTGAAAACGGGTTAGCACAGGTTAATGTTTATTTCGTAATGTGTTCAGTGTTTAACAATCCTAATTCATTTCTTCGTTAATAACTTTATATAGCAGGAAAACCTAAATGGAGCCAATACCAAGGTATGCAAGAACATCGCGCTCTACAAGAACTCCACAAGGACCATGTAGAATTTGGAGTACTGATGAGGAACAAACATTGATTTCTTGTTTGCATGAGATGGTTTCAATTGGATGGAAGATCGATAATGGGTTTAAGCCGGGATATTAATAGGCTTTAGAATCTGCAATTAGTACAAGGATACCGGGAAGCGACATTACAGGCAGGCACATAAACTCAAAGCTCTCAGTTTGGAAAAAATAATACTATTTATTGCTTGGCATATTGGGTACTAGTGGCTTTGAATGGAATGACGATGCTAAAATGATAGAGGTCAATGATGATGTTTGGGCTGAATATGCACGGGTAAATGAGAATTGCTAACTTTTATAAATAATAAGTTTGATTATATATTTGTTTGTGTTCTAATATTCTTTTTATTCCTCGAAAGGCTAATCGTGATGTTCGTGCGATGATGGAGTCTTGGAAGTACTATGATGATTGGTGTGAATTGTTCGGAAAGGATAGAGCTACGGGGGATCATGCTCAAGGGTTCACTGATGTTGTGGAGGACATATTATTGAGTGAAAACCTTAACTCAAACAATATGCAAATAAGCACATAAGTAGTGGAACCGTACATTCCATCATTTGATATTCATAGTCCATATGTCGATTTAGCGATGGATGCATCTGATTGGGGTAGGGATCAGATGAAAGACAAAATCAACTCTACTCCGGATACATTTGATGGTGGAAGAAAAGCCAGATCGACGATGAAGCAACTTGGTGTTAAGATTGGTGGGAACGAGAAGAAGAAGAAAATTAAATTAACTAGAGAAAGAAATGTGAAAACACCCGAAACCGCAAAAAATGAGTCTATTGTGCCCGTCTTGACAAGTTTCATTGAGAAGGCAAAATCTACTTTCATGAATCTTACACCAAGAATGAACGAGGAAGATATGATGGACGAAAAGGCTACGAAGGTCATTGCCGCATTGGAGAAGATTCTGGGGCTAACCGAAGAAAATATGAACTTTCTTTGTTACAAGATTATGGATGACCAAAGGCATGTGAGCTTGTTTTTACGTTCGAGCGAACGTAATCGGGAAATACAAGCACACATGATGCTCGAGGGTAAGATGCCATGAGTTATGGTTTATGATTTTTGGGTTGTTGACTATGTTATTGTGAATTTTCAGACATTGCTACTTCGATGTTTTGTATTTTGTGATATTGGTAAGGGAGAATTAGAATAGTGTTAATTTTGGCCCAATGGGGTTTTTAGTATTTGGCTTCATCTTTTGGTATGATACATGCAAACATGGCTTGGGAATTCTTATGAAATGATTTGAATTTTGGAGCCATGTTTGTTCAAGTAATTATGAGTTTTTGGAATTATGAATGTTGGTTGTAATTTGATGGGGTTGAAGTTGTAATTATTTTGTAATGAATGATAGAATACTTGGTGTTCAAAAGTTGTGTTCAAGTAGTCATTGTTCATTTTTTTTTGTGTTTAGGTAAAAATGAAAATCTGAAAAATGATTTTTTGGCACATATATAAATCAACTTAAGTTTGTAGTTTGATATGTAAATCTGGAAATTGTAAGTTCTATGTTATATGTGTGTTCAAAATTTACATGTTTAAATCTGGAAATTCATATGTACAAGTTCTATGTACAAATGTAAAGTCTAGCCTATATGTACAACTTAGAACTTGTAAATATGTAAATCTGGAAATTCACATGTACAAGTTCAAATTCTGAAAATTAATTTTTTGGCACAACTTAAGTTTGATATGCAAGATTGAAAAAGTTGTGAACAATTTTCCATTCTGAATATACAAGAAAATTAACTACCCATCCCTTTTATTAGCAAATTATTTCAGCTTTTCAATTAACTTTATCAAAGCATGTGAAAGTTTTTCAGTTAACTTTATCTTCATTTTTCAGCTTTCCAATTCAATGAGTTCAATTATTTCCTCTTTTTCAGTACTATAACGTGCTAAAATAGCTATGCAATATATAAATAGGCTACCAAACAAGAAAAATATTTATAAAGAAACAACTCATATTGAAAATAAACTGCATATATTATATAATGACAGCCCTATAAAGGCTGTCTGAATACATCATTCAAATAAAGAAAAAAAAAACATCCTTTAAGTTCTGCACTCGTGCAGAACCAAACCTATTCAAAATATAAGAAAAACAAACACAAGTCCTTGAACAGTCATAGAACAAACACATTCAAAATATCATAAAAACATAACCAACACTCACATACCCCACCACTATCCTAATCAACATCACTCAACCCACCACCAATGACATCATCAACTGATCCTGCACTTGGTCCCTCATATAGCACAATAGCAAGATGATTTACCTCTTCGGAAGGGGGGCAAGCCTCAGGATGAAGGTTATCATCATGAATGGAAATTAGCGAGACAACGAGGGCATCCTTATCATTGGCAGACAAGTCAATGACGATGCCTTGATCCCGAAATCTCGGGTAGCTCCCCGGCTCGTCCTAAAAACATCACAGCAAAGGTTAGTATAAATTTTAAGAAGTTTTGTTTAATTTAACTTTAAACTAAACAGTCCACTTACGGTAGCGGAGATTGCAGCCCAGTATGCATTAGATACGGTGGTGCGGCAGGTGTATAGTTCATAGTGTATCCCCGGATGGGCCAAAAACTCTTCAAAGTCGACATATTCCAGTCAGATCCGTTCCAACTTCAGACGTAATGATGTAAGGTGGAATCTTCGCCAAAAGTTTGTGGTCATTTTCTCACTGGTCCAGGTCCCTCCTGGCAGCACGGAAGAGCTTCGTTATCATGTAAGCTTCCTCCTCAGGACTCTAACCATCATAACGGGCATTGAGGTCAGCTCGTTATCTCCTTGTCAAAGGCATTTTGTTACCTGCAGTTAACAAAAGAAAAAAAATAATTACTTGTTTTAGTTGATGATATTAATATGAAGGAATAATTTGTAAAAGAAACAGCAAGAGGACGAAGAATTTGATGAGACTATGAACTTACTGTTTATATTGGAAGGAGAAGAATTTGGTGTTCGATTGAATTAGAACTAGCCATATATATAGGCAGTTCAAAGTTCAACCCTCAATTAATGTTGGTAAGTAAAGAGTTGCCATCCAATTAAATGACACTTTTTTGGTAACTAAAGAGTTGTCATCTTAAATGTTAGTAAGAGACATAAGAGATTTATGTTATTAAATACAAGCATTGGAAATGAAAAAGTCAATAAATTATGCATGCAAAAAGTAACTATGGAAAATACACAACATGACTTTTCAAGAATGAAAGATAGGACAACTCAAAAATAAAATAATATGGTACAAGATTAAATCTTATAGATTCTGCATATGTAATATTCATCATGACATGCAGAATATGAATGCACAAATAAGCTCTAAATGTGCCAAATTGAATGCACAACATATTACCAAATATATTGACAACTAAAGAAAAAACAAAAAACAAAAAAAAGATAAGGGTGAGGAAGATTTATAGAATATGCCTCTAGACTTTTCATCCACACCCTTACCAATTTTTTAATGCACCAATAAACAAACGAGCACAAGTGAATAAATTCATGTTATCTAAGATTTGACAACTCGACAAAGCAAAAAATTTTGACAGGGGCAGGAGAATATATCTATATGTCCATATGAATGCACTATAAGAATCCATAAATACATAACCTATGCATTAAAAATCCATAGATACATCAACAAAATCATATGAATGCACCTAAATGATGCTCAAACATGTTAAAACATCTAAAAAGTTCATATACACTACAAAAAATGCATTATGACACAACTAAGGCATGCCAAAGTGTTTATATGTCCAATTATAAGGCACTAGGCACTAGTGATCATGTCACCCAAAAAACAGAAAATATGGAAAGAATGAAACAAAACATGGTAAGCCTATATTACACTATTTGCATCATATATTATTGTATCTTACACAAAAAATAGGAAATGGAAATTAATTCACACACATGTCATATAAAGCATAACATATCAGTTGTCCTAGTAAACCAATTAATTCACATTATCAGTTAATTATAAACCAAGCAGTAATGAGCAAGCATAATAGAGCACAAATTTTCTTAATCTTGAAATTATAAAGTAAAGTCTTAAGTGATGCCCTTATTTCCAGAAGAGATGCATTTAAACGCATGTTCTCTTCTTGGAGTAGCCTGTTGTTGGCTTCTACATGGTTGATTCGTTGCAATAATCCAGGGATTATTGCTAGTTCATGATCAACCCATTCCTAGAAGCTACACCTCTGGCCCTGAAAATCATTCACAAACAAGTAAAAAGCATTATACAACTATCACATAAAACATACATTACTGAAATAATTGAAATAAAAAATTCATTGTAATTTCATAACCTGAACCCCTGCACATCTCAAAAATCTTCTGCCGAGATTTGTTGGAGTTTTAGAAGTAAACAGCCTGATAATGTTATCACAATAGCATGTTCGGCCAGTCCCACCAGACCAATTACTACGTCCTGTACTATTGGAATAGTCATCCATTCCAGATACCATAAACCCTATATCAAACAATGCGATAACAATCAGTACAAAATAATTGTTGAAATAGGAAAACCCAACCCTAAAACCCTAAAATATAAAGATTTAATTAAAAAACCCTAATTTATTGAAAAATCTGAAAAATTGAGAACGATTTTAACTTACATTCGGTCTCTGAATTCGATGGCCCTGTACAAAGAATGTCAGATATGGGTTGATAAAACCAAACAAGAAATCTAGCTAGAAACAATTTCAAACCCTAAACCCTAATCCTCCAAAGAACCCATAAATCTTACGGCAAATCGTAAGAACGAACTAAACGGGCTATTCAAAAGGAATATAATCTCAGATTCCAATGGTGATTGAACTTTACTTTTGGTGGGACGAAGACAGTGAGAAATGAAGAGGAGAATGGTGGAGGAGACAAATTGGAAGTAATGAAATGTTATATTCAAACCCTAGCAACTCAGATTACGATTTGATATCAACTATCAAACAAAAATGGTGATTGAAGTTGAACTCTGGTGGGATGAAGACGAGAAGGGAAGAGAAGAATGGCGGAGGAGGAGAGAAACGTAAGCGATGGAAATGTGTTCAAACCCTAGCAACTGGGTCAATTACATTGACTTTGATCCAACGGTGAGAGTGTCCGAATGGTCAGATCTCATTAACAGTGGGGGTATATTCATAATTAAACTATAATCGGGCCAACCGAATTGAATATTAATTTGTTGGGCCAAAATCCGATTAACACAAAATTATCTGCCAAACACATCATTGAATTATTGGGTCCGATAGTTTACTGATGCCAAATTAGAAATTGGGCTTATTACCATCGGCCCAAACGAACGGGGCCTAAAAGAATTAGTATCTCTTATGGCATAAATCCAAATCGTAACTTTAATGGTACAATACATATAGGAACTCGAAGTTCATCTTGGCGGGTGATAGCATCTCTAAGGACTCGACCATCTACAGCAGAACTCTCCCATTCTGCAAGTCCATATGTAAATCTACCATTTACATCACACGCAACTAAGTCATTTATTGCAATCTCCCCCTTTCTTGATCTATACCGGGGTTTATCTACCGCTCGAACGTTTAGTCTGACATAACTCCCATTCAAAGCCCCAATGCAATTCTAAGGATTGAGAAAAATGTTTGAATTTATAGTTGCATGGATTATCAAGTGAAATATTGTCACCAAAATATCTAAAAAAAAAATAATCAAATACTGACCGAAAACAACTCCGCTGATCGCTTTTGTCATTGTCTAATATTGGAGTCGCTTGAGATAATAGTATTGGATACAACTTCAACAAGCAATGCAATGGATACAACTTCAACAAGCAATGCAATACATGATTGAAGCACTTGCTAACAGTATCCCCTAACCGATGATAGTCAAAACCAATAATACAGTTTTTCTTGTGATGTGTGAGGACAAGCAAAAATATAGATACTTGTTCATTGAGTGATACACATTTAGTATCTGATAAACCTATAGCATTATGCAATAAGCTACACATCTTACTAAAGGCCATCATCGTAAATATTAGGTTTGACTTACTCTTCATATCAGTTTGAAGTGTAACGCGTTCTAAATACTTAGCTTGTTTTGGTTTCTAACAAATAATGTTGTATCGTTTTCTTTTTCTACCATTCATTTCGAAACTTTGTGCAATAATAATACATATGCAAATTATAAAGATAAATCTCCAAAAGAATTGATACATTATATCATGTAAGAGTTCATTCCTTCTAGAATCCATTAGTACGGTCTGTAATCAAAGTATAGTTTTTATGTAACTGATACTTGACTTAAAACTACATGAAAATTGCAAACAATTCTTTAAAATAAAAACCAAAGTAATTTAAAACAATAATGAATCAACAAAACATATGTACTGTAGAAATCCATATTCACACAAAAATGGATTAGAAACTGTTCATACTAAATCCTGCCAAGAATAAGTTTCAAAATAACATAAAAATAGGACCATAAAATGTAACAAACTTAAAAACGCTATCTTCACTAAAATCCTACCATTCTTTATTAAATAAAACTATACTTCAATGTTAGTATTTCATAAATAATAAGCAACGAACGATTAACCCAACTAGCAACAAAATGTAGCAAAATTGAATTCAGAAAACAGGCAAATACTAGAATACGGCGATCATAACATCAGGCAAATCGAGAAAAGTTAAATCACAGTTAATTGCATTTTGTTTTGGGAAAACTAACCTCATTTGAAGTTGCGGGATAATCGATTATTGCTCCCTGGTATGGGTATGACTTCTTTCCTAAACAAGAACAAAAATTTAAGAAAAAAATTAATGGATTAAATCTGTTATGGTGCCGTTATAGACCGAAATTCCGTTATGGTCCAATTCTGACCGGTAATAAATACCGGGACTTTGCAGTATTTGATTGATCACAATTCGATATATTCCATTAACTATAGAAGTTCCCAGGGAATTCATTAGAGGAATGTTTCCAATCAAAATAGTTTGTTCTTGCATATCCCTACTGGTTTTCCAAATAGGCTTAGGTGGAAATGTGGGGAATATTGTCATTTAATTTGCCTCATTTTAGTAATGACATTTTCCCCGTAAATACACAAAAAGTCCAGGAGCAGTTTCAGATGTTTTTATTCTATGTTGGGCTATATTACATAACATCTGGGTTTGAGACCCAATTGTAATTGATGGAATTAAGGGGCTGACCCACTCATTCCCGAGATTAGAGCGGGCTGCCCGTTAAATTATATTCTTAACCGAACACTGAACCTTGCATGATTAGCCCACGATTAAGTGGATTTGGGCCTAAACAGGCCAAGCGAACACAACCTAAAGAAACAAATATGTACTTTTCCTCTATTCGACACAACCAACTCCAACATATCTATTTTGATTGTTCTTCCCTTGTCACATACAATCCGTAATAATGTTAATTAGGGTATACATCACTTATGATCCTCTTTATCATTAACTTTTTACAGAGTCGTTCTTCTTAAGTTTTTTTTCCCACATTTGTCCCTACTAAGATTTATTTGTGTCATTTTGGTCTTTTTAAGGTTGAGGACGGCGAATCCGATGTCACTTGAACTACAATATAGGTTTTATTAGGAACTTAAGTATAACACTATTGCAAAATTAACAAAAATACTCTCACATGCAGGTCATTGGGATATCGAAACCTCCGTGTTCAGACTAAGAAAGGGCAAAAATGAAACAAATAACTCTTAGTAGAGACTAATATGGAAAAAAACTTAAGAGGGACGATTCTGTAAAAAATTAATGATAGGGAGTATCATAAGTGGTGTTTACCTTAATTAACTCAATAACTTGAATATGGTAATAGGATTGGCGGCTTGTTGTTTTGAAGAATGAGTAAGTTAATAACAATTGGAGTTTATGTCATGGTTTGGTTAGATGTGAAGTTCCTGCAACGTGAATATTATATATATATATATATTTTTTTTTTTTTGAGATTTAAACTCAATTTCCTTTCAAATAAGTGCATTTGAGTAATTTAAAATAATTCAATAATCTGTAAAAATAAGATTAAGTAAAATTGCTCTAGCTTGACTAAAATACCACGCTCTAAAAAAAAATATGGGATATATTTTAGTAATTTAAAAATAATTCAAAATATTGTTAAAATAAGATTAAATCAATTTGCCAAATTTCGACTGAGAAACCGCTCTAAATTACATACTATTATGATAGATTTTGAGTATAGACGCCATAATATGTATTTATTATAATTAGATTTTTTAAATTTAAAATCACTCAAAATTAACTAAAAGAGGATTAAGTCAATTTATCCACTTAGACCGAAAGGTACTCTAAAACATATCTTTTCATAGATTGTCTTTTTTGCCCACTTTTCTTTCTCTTTTTACATATAATGGCTGTGCCCATTTATGGCAGCACTCATCCGCTTACCCAGACAAAAATATGACATTGCCACACCAATAAAAGTAGCACTACAACTATTTATGTCACTGTTGCGTGTGCAAATCCCATAAATAAATGTGTTGCCAATAATTTGTCCTCAATCTCTGGAATTAGCACTTTTGGCCTTCTTTTAGCAAATCCCGTATCTTCACTTGTCAAACAAAACAAACCCAACCCCACTTTTTCTCATTCTCATTTTCACTTTCATCATCAACGACTCAACCCCACAAGAATTTTAACTCTTATCTTAAGATTCTTTGTGAAAGAGAATCAAGGGTTTTGAACTTGGAGTACTGATAATTAGCATATGTATTCTGGGTAAGATTCTTAATGGGGTTTCTTGATTCTTATAGATGTTAAAATGAGAAAAAAAAGTGATCTTTTTGATTATTTTTATTAGGGTTTGTAAAGATGTGTTTGTTATATGTTTTCTATTGCTGAAAGTCTTTGATGAAAGTGTGCTCTGTTTATTGTGTCCTGGTTAGAACTACTTCATAGTTGACTTTGATTGCTTGTACTGTTATTGTTTTATTTTTGAATATTTTGACAGTCTTAGTGAATTTATGATTTCGATTCTTGATGAATTGTTCTTGATTGCTTTTTCCACTGTTTTGTTGGAGAATTTAGTTGTTTATATAGGTGCCATGAATAATTAGATGAGCTAGATAGACTGTTTTATCTCCTTACCGAAAAGGTTAAGAGTTGCTTGCACAAGTGTTTTACTTTTTAATGCTGATTGATTTGAAGTTTTTCCCTGATGAATGTGAATTGTAGAATTGATTTCATTTCCATGATGTTGGGTGAAGCCGTGAACTGATTAGCCTTTCTTCATTCATAACATGAAGAACGGTTGTCTCTCGACATTTCTTTTGCCAGGACATTTCAATTTGATCATTGTTTGATTATAAGTCTCGGAATAACTTATCTTCTCTGCCATTGAACTATAAATTTGTTGATTTGTAACATGACAGTGAAAAATCTGTAAATGGTAGATTTTTTTTTTTATTTGAGGTAACACTTTCTTACGTTTTGAGGTATAACATGGCAATGAAAAAGAGTGTAATATAATTGCTAATCTCCAAATTTTTCTTTCAAGCACAATTTCTTTTCCGGATTATGAAATGTGTTCAATTCTACCAGCCTATTCTATTATGTCATACTTAATATCTTTACGTTCAAGCTTCATTTGCTTCATATATGGACTAAACTGATTAATCCCTTGTCTCTCAGGAAATATCGTATGTGCATTTGTTGGTAAGATATACTAGATGCAATAATCTCCATTATAATGGCAACTGAAAGCCCCATTAGAATATTAGGAGAGACCGAAAAATGGCCACCGCGTAAGCAGTCCAACAGGTATGGACCATCATCAACCAAGATGGCCATTGAAGATCTTGGCTTGTTCTTGAAAGGTCAAAGTTTTCAAAGCCGGGATATAGATTTTATTCCAAGCCGGAGTGAAAGTGCACCCCCAAGCATGGAAGGTTCTATAGCAGCGATCGAAAATATATTTTCCAAACGAAAATCCACTTTAAATCCTAGTTTGGTATATCGAAGCATGAGGACCATTGAACCCGAGACTGAGGTGCAATTTCCGACAAATAACCTTCCTGCTCATGAAGAAGAGTCTGAGGATGCATCATCTGAACATCATAGTGGTTCATTGTACTCAATACAGGTAAAGATTACTTCTCTCGAAGAAATAAATCTTTAAGACATGAGTTTGGCGTCTATTTTTACATTAATTGTCCATCATGCCTGTCTGGACATCCGCTGTTGTGCAAGGATGGTTTTTTTGCAAGTTAGCTCTGCCTAATTGACAATTTACCCCCCATGATATTAAAATAGGCATATTACCTCCCTATTATATATTATAATGAGCTTATTTTACCCCCTGTAATGTTGTCTAATAGGCACTTTACCCCTTTGTAAAAATGCAATAACCAAGAGGGAGGCAGAGGGGGTAAACTGCCTTTTAGAAATAACACTGTGAGGTAATTCACTATTCACTCGCAAGGATGTAAGTTGTGTAATAAAACCGTGTCCCTTTTTTCTGATAGAAATAATTTGAAAGAAGAAATAACCTGGTTCCTTGATATTGTTGCTTTTTATGAGGATTTAAGTCGCATTATGCAACACATTACATTTTTTTAGTGGACAACACCCATATATATGCTACTGTTAGATTCTCTATAAAACATTTTTGCATACTTTTGTATAATTTTTTTGCGTCATCACATTTCAGGAAGATTCCGTCCATGCATCATCACCATCATATGATCAAAACCTTCCCTCAAGCCATGAATCTACCAACAAAACAGTTAATGAAAGCGACTTCAAAGCCGCAAAGGTTGATGTACCGGACTATCACTTGACTGCTGAGGTTAGCGACGTAAATAGAGCCCATATCGAGTCTGTAAAGACAGCCAGTTTATCTATTCCTTCAAGTTCAGACTCTCACAAAGTTCATAACAAAGAGCAAATCATTCTTCAAAATAATGCGACTCCACAAGAATCCAATACTCCTAGAGTTCAAGTTCCTTACTCTCAGATTTTTTATCCAGGAATAAGTCACGCTTACGGAAACATAAACCAGCATCATTATGGTCCTCCCATCGCACCTCCACTCTATGCCTCGGCAGCTGCTTCAATGACTTCACCAAATCCATTTTACGCAAACCTACAGCCAGCTGGCTTCTTTACTCCACAATACAACATGGGTGGTGGTTACGCTTTCAACTCGGCAGTTATGCCCTCGTATATTTCTGGATACTCCCCTCAAAGAGCTGTTCCTATGGCTCATGCATATGATGTGCAATATGCACAGAAATTTTACAGTGGATTCCCCATGCAAAATTACTTTACCGACCCTTTTCATCTGCAGTATATCCAGCCAGGTGTACAAGAGTCCTATGGTGCATCTGGTCATTTCGATCATCAATCACCAAGAGATAACTCGAAGAAAGGGGCAGAGCTTGTTACTTCACCGGAGGACCGTAAGCTAAAACCCACGGCCGGGACTAATTTTCCTGGAGGGAGATATAATACGAGCCATTCTCATTCTTTTAGTGGTTACTCTACCAAATCTTATGGTGTCCAAAATATCATGAATTCGTATTCTTTTCTTGAAGAGTTCAAATCAGGTAAAGGCTCAAAATTTGAGCTTTCTGACGTGGCTGGACATATTGCTGAGTTCAGGCAAGTTTTCGTGGATCCTGTTCTTTCTTTGATGTCATTAATAGAGCTAAACGCAAACTATCCCCTAAGCTTTGTCTAATTGGCAAAATCCCCCTTCATCTTCATAAGTCAATAGGGAGGTTATTGTCAATATTTTAAGTGAATAGGGGGTTATTGCCAATTTTCAAAGTTAGCAGGGGGATTGTTGTCAAATTTTTAGTTGAATAGGGGTGTTTTCGCATTTTATGGTGGGGTTATAATTGTCATTGTTCCTGCATAATATTTACTCCGGCTTGGGAGGAATTTTTTTTTCTTTGGTAATTAGAAAAAGCTTAGGGGGTATTTTTGCATTTCACTCGTCACTATTCATGAAAATTTTCTAATTTCAAACTCCTCACTCGTCACTATTCATGAAAATTTTCTAATTTCAAACTCCAGTGTTGATCAACATGGAAGTAGATTCATTCAGCAGAAGTTGGAGATTTGTAGTGATGACGAGAAAGCATTGGTGTTTAAGGAAGTTGTCCATCATGCATCCAAACTAATGACAGATGTTTTTGGCAACTACGTTATTCAGAAGGTTCTATCTCTGATTATTTAGTTAATTTCTCTGTTACATTTCTATTAATTCAAATAATCACATATTATTCTTTATGTCATGAATGTGAACAGCTTTTTGAATATGGAAGCCCAGAGCAAAGGAAGGATCTTGCAAATCAACTTGAAGGTCAAATCCTTCCATTAAGTTTGCAAATGTATGGGTGTCGTGTAATCCAAAAGGCACGTATTCTTAAGGATATGACAAGTCGATTAATTTACTAATTTGACCCTGTGATTTCTAATCTTTTGGTTGATTTCGTCTTTAGGCTCTTGAAGTTATTGATTTAGAACAAAAGACGAGGCTTATAAAAGAGCTAGATGGACATGTAATAAGATGTGTTCGTGATCAAAATGGGAATCATGTTATACAGAAATGCATTGAGAGTATTCCAACAGATAAAATTGATTTCATAATTTCTTCTTTTCGGGGTCAAGTTGCCACACTTTCAATGCATCCTTATGGTTGCCGTGTCATACAGGTAATTTTCGTAGTTTATATTATAAAATCAAGATGTTCAATCCTTTTTTTTTTATTTTGTTAATTTTATTTTTCTTGTGTTGGGATTAAAGAGGGTCCTAGAGCATTGTCACGATGAATTACATACACAGTTTATAGTGGACGAGATTTTGGATTCAGTTTGCTCCCTTGCTCAAGACCAATATGGCAACTATGTCACGCAGGTTGATTTCTCATTCTGCGTTTCTTTTTTCTTTCTGTTTTGTTATCATTTCTAAATTCTCTTTAGGTAAATTTATGGTGTATGTTCCAAACCGTATTTACTTATTTATGTGAGTATTCTAAACCGTATTTTCTTAAATTTATGGTGTATGTTACTTAATGTCTAATTAACATACCACTTTTGACCCGACCCATTTTGAGCCGGGAAAACCCGCTCATTTGCCACCCGTAATGGTAAGTGGATTGTCACTATCTACTTAATGGACTGAATAATAGTTTCATAGCTATACAAGGTATACTAAATTGTTTCGACTTCTCTAAATGTGATTACGAACTTATAATTGGCAGCACGTATTAGAGAGGGGCAAGCCTTGTGAAAGGAGCAAAATCATTGAGAAATTATCTACATCTATTGTACAACTGAGCCAGCATAAATTTGCATCCAATGTTGTCGAAAAATGTCTCGAGTATTGCGATTCTACTGCAAGAGACGTGCTCATAAAGGAGATTATAGGCCAAGGCGATACAAATGACAATTTATTGGTACGCCAAGCCGAACCTAAAGTCTAATTTTCTTTTTTTATTAATTTTCGAGGTATGCTCGTAATCGTAATAAAGATTTTTTGTGATTGTATCTCTTCACATGTTTGACCTTTATACCTCAGATTATGATGAAAGACCAGTATGCTAATTATGTGATCCAGAAGATTCTACAAAAATGTACTATCGATCAACGAGAAATGTTACTCGGTCTAATAAGAAATCATCTTACCACTTTAAAGAAATATACGTATGGGAAACACATAGTCTCTCGATTTGAACAACTATATGGAGAAGGTGTGTTTTCTCTTCTTTCCAACTTAAAAACATATGATTATGAATAATTGCTCTGTATAACAAACTTTTTTGAGACGTTATTTTTGCTCGTCTATCAGGACTTCAAACAACAGGATCTTAGTGCCAGCACAATAGGATTCAACAGCTTTCGTTGGCGCATTTAGTTTGATGTAAAGTTTAGAAAAGAGTACGAATTAAAATGTTCTTGTGGAAGATCTGTAATCATCGTGATGTATATATATGATATTTCTACTAATAATATGGAGTTTGCGACTTCCTTAACCTATAGCTGCGATGTGTGATCATATATTCTTCGACCTGTGAACTCGTCGAGTTTATTGTTTTGAATAATTTCGAGTCATGTTTGGACAAAAATGTCTCTAACATCATTAAATAGATCAAGTTAAGAGCCATTTATAATACTTGGCCATTGGACACAGATTTTGGAGGCAAACTAGTTGCCCTGAATTAAGGGGCATCTGAATTAAAGATTCTACCATTCATTAAATTGTACATGTTCCTTGCTTTGAGGTTTTGTTTAGCTATTGGACCATATGAAAATAATGTTTGCTAGCTAGAAAGATAGGAAATGAAGGGCGGATAAAGTTGTACGAAATTTCATTTGCAAGTAGGGGCGTAACTGAGCCGAGTAGTAATGAACGAAACACTGTTCAAGTTTGTTTTGAATTTTATCGAGTTTGAAATTTTGTGTTTGAGCTTAATTTGATTGTTATACTAGCCGAGTTAAAGCGAGTTTTTATCCAACGAGCTGAACCGAGTACCGAGTAGCTTTATATTTTACATATATTTTATTAATGTTTAGCTTATCGAGTCGAGCTTGAGCCAAGCTATAAAAGTTATCAACCGGAAAATAATGTTCAAGCCTGTTTAATTTGTTTAACGAACCAAACTCAAATGAACTTTTATCGAAGAAGCTTGAGTCGACTATCAAATAGCTTGGTTTGATTTTCATCCATATTTGCAAGTGCGGAAACTTTGATCCCACATGCGTAATATGAATTACTTGTGTTGGGTTGATATGAATCTGACTTTACCCACTTTAATAACTCGTCTATGAAGTAGAGTTCTCTTGAGGTCATAACGAAAATTGTTGTCGAAGCAAATTTCATGCTCTTAGCGATGCACGAGGAAGAAGTGACCTAATAAATAGCCACCACAAAGATAAGTGAATTAAGTCGTTTAGAGCGAACCAAGAAAATTTAATTAGAGTGGCAAATAAAGTTAACAAACGTATAAGTGTTCAACTCTGGAAGCGTGATGGTATGTAATTATCCTAGTTACAAGGGGTGTAATTTTAATTTCACATTGGTAATGAGTGATTTATGTGGGGCATTTACAGGGGCGGACCGCTTAAGGGGCTGGGGGGGGGGCGGTCGCCCCCCCAAGAAAATCTGGAAAAAATATTTTTATAGATGTATTTGTCTATTATGTTCAACTTTAGTCAGTAGTGCAGTGGTTGGTGTACTTCATTTCAAGCGAGGCGGCCAAGGTTCGATTCCCCTGATACTCTTAATTGTTATAGTTTTTAATTATAATCTATTTGTCTTTCTTTCCTCCACTTTATTGTAAATATATGGACCAATTTATAAACTTTAATGTAGTGTGTACTAACATTATTGTAATTATTTTTATGTTAATAATTTATTAATGTCTTAATTATAATCATCATATCTTATGATAATAATATTTGATTTTATAAAATGCATTACAATAAAAAAAAGTTCTAATATTAATTTTGGTACTTTTTATAGCAATTTTTTTATAGAACTGGGATTATGTTGAAAAAAAAAATTATGTGTTTTAAGATTATTCAATATTTTGAACCATTTGTTGAATGAAACTCTTTAAAAAATTGCTAATATATTTTTCACCTTTTATTAGATAAATATACAAAATTACTTATTTTCATTAAGTTGTCATTTTATCTCAATAACAGAAAAAATATCAAGTTTACTGTTAAAAAATCTCGCCCCCCCAACCAAAAGCCTCTAGGTCCGCCCTGGGCATTTAGTTCTTTCAACTTCAATAATTTTATGTATGTCATCAGATCACGTTGTGGCAGATACTTTGGTCCCTCGTTCAGTCATGACAAATTATAGTGAGTCATATTGAATTAAATTGTGTTAGAAATTGTCGGAAATTAACAAGGGGAAAAAAAAAATTACTTGTAAAATTTTATAATAAAACTGACATAATTAAGCAGTACCACACACTCGAACACCTTTCAACGCATTATAAATATGATACCAGAGATCTTATTGAACAACGACTAGTCGGTGAATGAAATAGACATCCACCAACAATTATTTATTACATTGTACCATGTAAATAAATGGTTGCATCTAGTGGTGTAAATTAAATTAGAGTGTATCGAATGATACATTATTCAAGTTTGATTTGAATTTTATTAAGTGTTGGTGTAATTAATAATAATACACATTAATGAATGAAATGAGAAGAGAATGTTGAGTCTCTCCATCCCACATGGAAAAGAAGAAGAAAGTTGAGCTTCAAAATTGTTATAAAAGGGCAACTAACTTTCAAAGTTGAAATGGCTTTTGTAGGAATGGGCCTAGAATAATATCTGGGTCCAATTATTATTAAAGTCCAAACTTTGTACAAAGATCCGTGGGGATCCGCTTAGGATCCGCATGTGATCCGATTAGGATCCGCGAGACCTGTTTCTAGAAGGTCCGAGAAGGATCCATGTTGCCCGCCCAATTTTGAATAAAAGGGTGTGTTTGGTCGGATTTGAACCGAATGGATGGCACCCGTTCGGACCGAACCACTGTTTGGTTTAAATTCGAATAGTTGTGACCTTCTAGCAACAACTTTCAATTGCTATAAATAGGAGAGGAATCTGGCAAATTCCTCACACTCACACCATTTTTCAGCAAATAATAAAGTACAAATTATTTCTATACTTCTCAAAATAAATAATTTTTCGTCGAAGTTCTGTTCGCTTAAAGTTCGCCGTGGGTTCATTATTTGTGCAAATAATGAACAACAGACTGTTGTATTTTGGGAGACTACCGGGAATCAAACTGTTTGCACCGTGGCAGTCCCGGAAATATTGTCTTAAGGAAATTTGTTTCGACAAGCCTCAGTCTAATTTCCTTGTTTTTTACATAAATATTGAAGTGATTTTTGGCTTCGATACAAGTAAGTATTTTTCACTATTTTTATGTTAGATCGAAATATTTAAGTACACAGATTGTTAGACACCAACAATCTTAAGACAATATTACTTATGTTTAACAACTTGTGTGCAACATGAAATCGTTAATTAAGATGTTCATAATAAAAGTAATCGGCTAATGTGAATTTTTGCCCGAGTATACTGTGAGTCAGTAATTTTGAATGAAAAGCGATTTAAATTACTTTTCGCTTAATCAATATCTTGATGGATCTATGAATGACAAAATAACTTTGCAAAGTTGGTGGCAGAATTTGAATAGATTCTAGAGAAATTAAATTTTGTTTACAAATGAAATATAGAAGATGATTTAACATGTCGAAAGAATCATTGCAAAACAAATATATTAAGTTTCTGTGGAGATTCTTGCAAGAATCAGGGCGGCGTTCATTTTTCTTTTCTTTTCTAAATTAGCAACTATTGCTTAATTACAATCTAATATTTCTAGAACCTTTCATTTCCTGGAAATATTTTGATGAGAGTTTAGCACAAACTAAAGATTCAATTCTTTACAAAGGGATTTCGATTGAGAATCTGAAATATTTTGAGGGAATATTCTCTACAAAATGAGATTAATTCCTTGAAAGAATTTTGAAAAGTATCTCCTTGTTACCATACGAATTTGAGAAAGAGATAATGATTTCGGATTCTCGAGACGTCGTACTGATTAAGTACATTGCGGTTATATGAGATGATTCTAATTCTAATCTTCTGAACTCAAAAAGTTGAAAGAAGCTTTATATGAGATGGTTACTACGGTAATTACTGATTATGATTGCCAATAATAACTATTTCTTAAACGTCGAAACAGTTCAAAATTATGATGAAAGACGAGTTCATCAAATTAAAATTGTTTACTTGTAGACATAATTTAGTGGTGCACTAAATAATTGATTAAAGTCATTCATATATATGTCATTGCACGAGGTTATGAATCAAATAAAATTAAATATCATAGTCATTGAATTAATAACATCGTATGGGTATATGATAATTCTTTGAATGAAAATATTTTTTAATACGAGGTATTTATATTGGGACAAATGACATTTGTGTAATTACTAATAACCTTTATATGAAGATAAAAGGCTAATTAGTATTTTACATTATATCAATATTATATGTGAAAAAATATTGATAATAAAAATAAATCATTTGTTAAATAAATATAAGTAATAGCAGTATTTTATTGAGAAAATATTGAAAATTAATATGCAAAAATAATTATAATTATTTTGTGGAATAATTATAATTTGCTATGATATCAATATTTTATTGAGGAATTATTGATTATATAATTTATTTGTAAAATAAATATCAATATTTTATTGAGCAAATATTGATAATATTTTATTTGTGAGAAATAATTATAAATTATTTGAGAAATAAATATCAATATTTTATTGAGAAAATATTGATTGAACTTATTTGTGAAATAATTATTATTTATTTGTGAGAAATAAGTATATAATTATAATTTATTTGTTTGCGAAACAAATATGTAAAAGTTCAAACTTTTTGATCTAATCCAAATTAATTATGTGATTTTAAATCATTACTAACTTGTGAAGTTTAAAATGTATTTGATCACATATATTTTATTGCGCTATTTACTGAATAATAAATAAGAGGCAATAGAAGTATTTGCGAAATACAAAGGGATGCATTTGTGAACTACAAATCTAGAAAATGGAATAAGAAAATTTTAAATTCTTATATCCAAATTGTGGGGGTAAATACGAATACATTAATTTACACAAGAGTGTGTTAAATTAAGATGTGGTTAAGCGTCAATCTTTAAATTTGGGTTTACTTGACAACTTGTGGGGGAAAGCTCGCTAGATGTCTGCACACATACTAAGTCGAGTTTCATACAAGAAAGTCAATGATCATTCCATATGAGATATGGAAAGGGAAGAAAAACCAAATACCTTAAAATGTGGGGGGTATTTAGGTCAGATTTCGGTTTCACGACCTAAAAAGAAAATAACTTAAAACTTAAAAATATTAATTACTACTAGCATATCTGACAAGTAGTAGTAGCTCATATTTTTTGGTTTTTTAAATCTGACATAATTTTAATCATGTGAACCGAGTCACGTGATATAACAATCATTGAGAATGTAAGAAGGATTTGAGAATCATTTCTTATTAATTGATCTTTCTTTCGCTTTCGTTTTAGATTTATTTTCAGTAAGTGTGGTTTACTGATATTAAAATCTGATAAAGTAATATTATTTATTACTTACATAGACCTTTCTACAATTTATAATTAGAGTTAATTATAAATATTTGTTATGCGAGAATAAAAAGTATAGTCTAATCATTTAGATTAGAGTATTTATTTTAAAGTCATAAAATATTTTGCGAAAATATTTAATTGACTTTGCTCTAGAGGTTTTACCTTATGAAGCTTATAATTATTTTAAATTATAAACTACTTTATTCTGAGATAATATACATATGAATCGATCTCTAAGGAGGTCAATCTCTAACTTCAACATGATTGGTTGATGAGTTGAAGAGACATATGAGCTAAAAGCTCGAAGTCATTTGATCAAGATATTCTAACCTATATGTTAAAGAATTAACCTCGAACATATAAATAGATTATGTCACGTTCCAATATCGTAGATTGGAAAGAGGCGATTGACAGCGAGTTACATTCATAAAATTGGTAGACCTCGAGGAGTGAACCAATTAAATGTAGATGAGTTTTTTAAATTCAAGAGTTTAAAAACTTTGATAAGTCAATCGATAAAAACTAGGCTAGACTAGTAGTCAAGTTGCCTTATAAAAGAAATAATTTTACTTCTTTAACTCATATTCACTAGCGATTAGGATAACATCCATTTGAATGTTAATAGCTATATACAATGGACGTTAAAAATATCATCCTTAATGGTGAATTAAATGAGAAAATTTATAAGGAGTAACCAGAGAGTTTCGTTGTTAAATGAAAAGAAAACATAGTCTGCAAAACTTATATATTTTCTTGTTGACCTTTAACAAACTCTTAAATAATGACACGAAGAATGTAATAGTGTCAATAACAAATCTTGACTGTCATATTCATAAATATGACTAGTTTGTCTATATAAACTAACTGGATAATCGAGTACCAGAGTTTGTTTATATGCAATTGATATGTTAATATTTGAGACTAATACTGTGAGAATTAAATCCATTGAGAAAATATTAACTAATAATTTCAATATGAAGGATCTCGGCGAAGCCGATGTTATTTTGGGAATTAAAATAACAAGATCGTCGAATGGTATTAAATTATCTCAGTCACACTATGTGGAAATGTTACTTGAGAAATTTAAGAGACATGGATTGAAAGGAACTAAAAATCCTTTTCTTCCATCGACAGTGCTACACAAAAACAAAGGAGATAGTGTATCACAAAATGAGTATGCTCGTATAATTGGATGTCTCATGTATATTATGAATTGCATGAGACCAGACATCACCTACTCGGTTAATAAATTGAGTAGATATACGAGTAATCAAAGCAAGCTTCACTGGGAAGCACTAATGAGAGTGCTTGGATACCTAAAGAATACATCAGAGTATGCATTACACTATGGAAAATTTCCAGCTGTCCTCGAGGGATATAGTGATGCAAATTGAATTTTTGATTCGGAAGAATCAAAATCTACAAGTGGGTATGTATTCACAATAGGAGGCGCAATATCATGGAAATCTTCTAAACAGACGTGTATAGCTCGATCCACAATGGAGTCGGACTTTATAGCTTTGGATATAGCTGGTGAAGAAGCTGAGTGGCTTCACAACTTTCTAGAAGATATTCCACTATGGCCGAAACCTGTGTCTGCCATATGTATACATTGCGATAATCAAGCGGCTTTACATAGAGTTCACAACTTTATGTATAATGGTAAGTCACGACATATTCGTCGTCGACATAATACCGTGAGACATCTACTCTCAAATGGAATAATTTCCATTGACTTTGTGAAGTCAAAAGAAAACCTCGCGGATCCGTTTATTAAAGGTTTATCTGGCGAGAGAGTAGAATGTGCATCGAGGGGAATGGGTCTAAAGCCTAAATTAGACTAAGTTACCTTGTACGGAAACCTAACTTGGCGACTGGAGATCCCACGGACCAAGTTCAATAGGCCAACCAGTCCTGACTAACTTAAAACCAAAGTACTTAAGAGTTTTAACTCTATCCCATTTCTATGATGCAATAAGTACAGACCTACTGTGTTATTTAAAAGGTTAAGCAAACGATTTTAATGACATCTATATCTTGTTTAAAAACAAGTGGAGTATGGTAGGATACTCTTGATAGAAGCGGTCACCTATGTAAGTGTGAGCTGGGTCGGCTCGTTGAGATTTTCTTTATAGGCTGAAATTCTCTAAAGCACTCGCATTACCAAGAATGTTCAGGACCGAAATGAACACAACCGAGAACTTGAAACGAATCGGTATAATAATGTGTTAAGCTTATTGTCTTGGTTTACACCAACAGCCGACGGTTCAAGATGAAATATTTCACCGATTGGCTAAGTAAATCCGATAAGTTTCAACTAGGGAAGGTTCAAGATGAAATATTTCACCTATCCCGATGCATTATTATTCCTAAAGATTACTTCGACATGTTGAAGAGAAATTTCATTCATGTGGGGGATTGTTGGTGTAATTAACAATAATACACATTAATGAATGAAATGAGAAGAGAATGTTGAGTCTCTCCATCCCACATGGAAAAGAAGAAGAAAGTTGAGCTTCAAAATTGTTATAAAAGGGCAACTAGCTTTCAAAGTTGAAATTGCTTTTGTAGGAATGGGCCTAGAATAATATCTGGGTCCAATTATTATTAAAGTCCAAACTTTGTACAAAGATCCGTGGGGATCCGCTTAGGATCCGCGTGTGATCCGATTAGGATCCGCGAGACCTGTTTCTAGAAGGTCCGAGAAGGATCCATGTTGCCCGCCCAATTTTGAATAAAAGGGTGTGTTTGGTCGGATTTGAACCGAATGGGTGGTACCCGTTCGGACCGAACCACTGTTTGGTTTAAATTCGAATAGTTGTGACCCTCTAGCAACAACTTTCAATTGCTATAAATAGGAGAGGAATCTGGCCAATTCCTCACACCATTTTTCAGCAAATAATAAAGTACAAATTATTTCTATACTTCTCAAAATAAATAATTTTTCGTCGAAGTTCTGTTCGCTTAAAGTTCGCCGTGGGTTCATTATTTGTGCAAATAATGAACAACAGACTGTTGTATTTTGGGAGACTACCGGGAATCAAACTGTTTGCACTGTGGCAGTCCCGGAAATATTGTCTTAAGGAAATTTGTTTCGACAAGCCTCAGTCTAATTTCCTTGTTTTTTACGTAAATATTGAAGTGATTTTTGACTTCGATACAAGTAAGTATTTTTCACTATTTTTGTGTTAGATCGAAATATTTAAGTACACAGATTGTTAGACACCAACATTAAGTTTTAAATTTTGTGTTTAAGATTGGTTTGAATTCTTGCGAACCGATCTCAACTGAGCTTTTAATGAATGAGCTCGAGCCGAGTATCGAGTAGCTTAGTTTTTTATATGTGTTTTTTTAATTTTTATTTTATCGAGTCGAGCTCGATCCGAGCTTCAAAAGTTGTCAAACAGAGAAATCTTATTCAAGCTTGTTTATTTGTTTTAACGAACCGAAATCAAATAAACTCGAACCGAATATCGAATATTTAATTTAATTTTCATCCCTAATTACATCTTAAACTAGTTACGGTTTATAAATAACATCAAACATCAAAACCATGTTGTCCTCTTTCTTTTAATATATTATATTAAACGCCCTTAATAGACAACACAACTCAAGTTTTGAGTAAACGATTAATTACATCATTACATCAAAATATATGCTTTTTAGCCACAACACATAATGGATTTTTCTTATGGGCCGTCATACCAGGTGCACATTCATCGTCAATATCTTCTTTCTTCATCCCATTTGGCACATCCCAATCAAACAAGTAAAGAAGATTAGCTAACGCAAGTTGTAACGTAGCCAATGCCATTGTAATTCCAGGACAACCTCTTCTTCCAACTCCAAATGGCATAAGTTCGAAATCTTGTCCCTTCAAGTCCATCGATATCCTCCGATCGTCCTTCAGAAATCTCTCAGGCATGAAATCCTCTGGATTTTCCCATAACACAGGATCATTGGCTACGGCCCATACGTTCACGTACACTAACGTTTTCGCGGGAATTTCAAATCCGTCAATGGTACATTTCTCTCTGGTTTCTCGTGGGACGAGAAGTGGTAGTGTCGTGTGCTTTCGCAGTGTTTCTTTTATGACTGAGTTGAGATAAGGTAGCCCAACTGCCACGATATCTTCTTCTTCCACCATTTCCTTGTTTCGTAGCGACATAAGTGTCCTGATTTCGTCTTGTGCTTTTTTCATGACGGCTGGATTTTTTATTAGCATTGTCATTATCCATGTCGTTGTTGTAGCTATTGTATCAGTTGAAGCAAAATACACGTTCTGCAATTTTAAAGAAGGTATAGATAAGCATTATGTGGTTCATAATCATTCAAATTAGCATTTAGAGTAAAATGCAAAAATATCCCCATGCTTTGACTAAGTATTAAAAAATCACTTGTGTTCTTTTTATTACCAAAATCCCCTTTACTAATTTTTATTAGCAACCCCATCAAGCCCAATGATAATTATACCACCACATGATGCAAAAACATCCCTATTCACCTAATATTTACAATAAGTCCATGTTAACTTTGTGAATTGACAAAAAAACCCATTTGTTCAGTTAAAAAATTGACAATAACCTCTCTGTTGATTTACGAAGGAACTTCAAGTGGGTTTTTTTTTCTTATAAAAGAAGAACACATGGAATCTTTGTTAATAAAAATAGTATAGGGGAATTTTTTTCAATTAGACAAAGTACACGAGGTATTTTTGCATTTAACTCATTACCATAAGGACTGCTTTGATGTGATCCATATCGAGACGGAAGGATGTCCCCAACTCCTCTTCTCTCAATTGAAGCAAAATGTCAATTACGTCTCCCTCTCTCGACTTCGACCTATCCGGATCGAGGTGCTCGTCGATAATTTGTTGATAGAATGAATCCCATTCCTTGCAAATCCTATCAATATTAGCAATCTTACCGGTGATCTTATCAAGCCAACCAATCAACGGAAAGTAATCCGTGAAATAAAAGTCAGACAATGCGGTTTGGAATTCGTGTATAAGATGATTAAACCTTTTGCTTTCATCACTACCTTGCTCGTACCTTTTCCCGAACGCCACACGACAAATTATATTGCTGGTGAGGAAAGTAATCATTTCACTTAGATTGATAGTTTCAAAAGATGAAGCCTTTTGGGTAATCTTTTGTACCATGCGTGACACTTCATCTTCACGAAGGGGACGAAAAGATTGAACTCTTTTTGCACTTAAGAGATGGAGGATACATACTTTTCGCATCTCTCGCCAGTATTCACTGTAGGGTGATAGGGCGATGTCGAGGAGTTCGTACGATACTTTTCTGAACGAAAGTATAGCGGGGCGACTACAGAATATGACGTCTTGAATTTTGAGGATTTCTTGTGCCATTCTTGAGGAGTTTGCTACGAGTACTGGCCTAGAACCGAGTTTCATGTAAAATAGAGGACCATATTTTTTGGAGAGTTGCCAAAAGTACTCGTGAAGTGGTTCCTTTAGTTGGTGGAGATTACCGATTATCGGAAGACCTCGAGGGCCTGGAGGTTTTCGGGAGCGTTCTTTTCGAAAAGATGAGAAGATTATGAGAAGAACAACAGGGAGAAGAAGTAGAACGAGTATGCCCTCCATTATTACTTGGAAGAGGAATTCTTTATATTTCAGAACAATGAGCTACTGAATGACAATATGCTTTCCCTTTAAGATACTATATATAGAATCATCAATCATGGATCGATGACAATATATTAATTGAGGAGTAGAAAGCCAAACAACTAATTATTGTGGACACAATTTTTTTTTTTTTTTTAAATTATGAAAATATGAGAAAGTCAAAGTTAGGTTTCAATTGTATTTTTCTTTTCACAAGGGTTCAATTATTACTAAAAATAGATGTACAATTATATGACTAATAGGTCATCAATCACATGTATCTCAAAATGACGTTTGACGGAGCATGTTTAGCTTAATGGAGAAGCATTTGATTCATTCTTTTAATTTAATATTAGTTTTGTTAGTTCTATTTATTGTATTTATTGATTATTCATTTTTTATTCTTTGCTATTAATTGAACATTTTTAATTATTCTAATAATGTATGTCATTGTTTCATTAAATGAAAAAAGTTTTTTGTTTGGCAGATGTTTTTTTGTCCTTTCTGTGGTTTATAATCTGTCATCATAATTCAAAAATGTGTGTCCCACTTGGGGGAAAAAAAATTGTAAGAGGGGGTTAAGCCTTGCCTATTTTCATTGAGAATTGAGAATAGGCCAAAACCAATCTTGATTCATTATCAAAACCTAATTAAAAAATATTCCAATTTGAAATAATTGATTTAAAATTTATCATATACTATTCTATCTTATAAATTAATTAATTTGACACATTATATTTTTTCCCTTTAAATCTCAATATTCGTCTAAATCATATTTTAAAAAGTTCGTTGATTTTTAATTTTTTTTAGAATACTCAAATCATGACATCATAAATAATATAAATAAATATCCGTGCACAAAAACTTATAAAGAATAAACTATTTTCAAACACTAGTATTAAATCTAAAGAATTTGCTATTTGAAATCAAATAATAAGAAGTCAAGCCACAACCGATTAGTGTCTCTCATTTTGTTTCATGGCCATCCTTTTTACAGGACCCTACCAAATATAATGCCAAATGTAAATTACTCTCCTCTATTACCTTCAACTTTTATCAATTAATTTTGACACATTACCCTTTTTACCTATAAATAGCAATATTTAGAATTCTGTCTAAAACATATTTTGAAAAGTTCGTCAATATTTATTTTTATAGAATACTAAATCATTACATTATAAATAATTTAAACAATTGTTCGTGTACAAATACTTACGAATAATAAATCATTATCAAACACTAGTATCAAACCAAAGAATCTGCTATTTGAAATCAATTAATAAGAAGGCAAGCCACTAACCGGTGACTTATCCAGTCCAAAGGAACCAAAAGATCCAGTTGAGACCACAAAACCGATTGAAAATCGACGAACCAGCGACCTAGTGAATCGAGTTGGCCCAAGGTTCAATTTTATCCTTAATATTTGATTTATTTATTTTCTTTAATGGAATAAATATTTAAAAAAAATTGTAGAGAGAGTGACTAAAACTTGACCTCTAGCATTTATTAACCCATGGGGGACCCCTTGGGGAAGTTGCGTGTGTTCCTAAGTATCAAACATTTCGTGTGTTCCTAAGTATCAAACATTTCGTGTGTTCAAATTATATGATTTATATATATCCTAAGTAATTTGAATATTTATATTGTGGTGTTTAAGTAAATATCAAGTTATTTATTGAGTTAGTGGTTTCTACTTGGAAAATAGAATCAAGGAATTGTATTATCAGAATATAAATTAACTAACTAAGATCGAGTCTTCTATGAACTTAAATTTCTATAATATCACAATATACCATATAAAAAGTTAAAAGCTAAAAAAATAATATTTGGCATAGAACAGATTTTTGGGACAAGCCTTTGTTACCCTGAATCTTGGGGCATCCAAAATAAAGATTCCCTTCCTTTCAGGTATGTTTAACTGGACCATATGAAAATAATTTAGAGAAAATCTCACTTTTTCCCCTAAACTTTAATTTTTTGCTCAGTTCACCCTAAATTTACATTAATGTTTCACTTTCTCCCTTGAAATCTTTTTCGGCCAAAGAATTCAGGGCGGGGAAAGTGCAACTTACTATAAATTCAGGTGAAAAACGCTCTTTTCTGATTGAAAGTATTATTTTGTTTCTTAAATTAATTAGTTTACCGCTTTATTATTCAAACTAATTATCTACTAGAAAATTCATGATTTCATATTGTCAAATTATATATATATATATATATATATATATATATATATATATATATATATATATATATATATATATATATATATATATATATATATATATATATTACAAATTTTAATAACTCGAAACCTCATTAGATGAACGTAATACAAAACTTGCAAAATGACCTAAACATAAAAGTATAATGTTTGTTCGATTTTATTTGAATTGAATTTTCAAAACACTTATTAGTACATACACTATACTTTGTACATAGAAATGTAGATATTATGGATGCTCATATCAGGAAAAATCACAGTGTCCACATCTTCTTTCTTCATCCCATTTGACAAATCCCCATTAAACAAGTAAAGAAGAGTGGCCAACACAAGTTGCATACTCTAAATGGCATAAATTCAAAATATTGTCCATTCAATTCCATTCATAATTTATTTTCTCCTTTCAGGCATAAAATTCTTTGGATTTTTCCATGACAAAAAGTCGTTGTCTACGGCCCTTACGTTCACGCACACTAATAATTTTGAGGGGATTTCAAATCCGTCAATGGTGCATGTCATTATAGTTTCTGGGGGGAGAAGAAGTGATAATGTCGTGTACATGTGCATAACTGCTACTCCCTCTGGTTCATATTAAGTGTTACATTGTTACGTGCATGATTAATCATTTTTACATGGTAAAATGTCCTAAATACCCTTTCTATTAATGGCTACTTTATAAATTTTTTATTAGTGAGTGGTGACTATTAAGTTTTCCAATTCTAATGAGAGAAAGGGCAAAACTGGAAAAAATTGCATTGGAAACCCAAAATGTGCAAATTAATATGAAACATAAAAATCTGATAAATATGTCAATTAATATGAACAGGAGGGATGAGATGATGAAGAAGACCAGCAGGCAGCAGCCTCGATATCATCTTCTTCAATTTTTGGCTGAACTTTTGAAATACGATTGAACAATGGTATCAATAGAATATTGAGCGGTAAATATTAAATAAATAATAGTTAGTGGATTTGAAAATTTGAGATATGATTTGAATTTGAATTTCCTTATTCGGGGCTAGGAAAAAATAAGTGGTATATATCAAATCAGTAATTTTATTGGTATTAAAAATAGGTGACAAATATAAAAATCAATTACTTTAGAAACACCAATTTTTTTTCTAAAAACTTGGTCTTGACTGACACATGGGTTTGGAAAAATTTCCCAAACTCAATCCCAAATGGGATTTGACCCAATTTATACGAGCCCATACTAAACCAAACTATTTTCAAAATAGAGCCTACTTTCTCACATAATGTATTCATGTTTCATGATTCTAGGAAAGAAATTGTAAGCAACAAAACTTTGGTTCCAAATTTAATATTTCAGCTTATTAAATAAAATAAAAAAATCATTTCACATTTCCAATTTCTTGACATGAACATATATATTGTTGAAAATGAATTTCTTAAATTAATCTGAGCAGCTAAGTGAGCAGATTAATTAATTGAGTTAAGAGTTTTGATAATAACAAAAAGAAATAAATGCCATTTACAGTGACTCCAGGCTCCCTTTCCTCTCAGTCTCTTCCCCTCCCCTCTTCCCCCTTTTTCCCTAGTTATTTTCAATAACTCAATCTTCCCATTCCATTCAGTTTCAATCTTATATTTCCCCACTTCCACTTAATAAAATGATAATAATAATAAATATATAACATTAATAATAATAAATAATAATAGTAAATTGAAATCTTGCATTAATAATAAGAAGTTTAAAATTAGCATGAGGAGATGGGATACTAAGGGCACAAAGAACATTATGTTGACATGTATCGTCCTTCACAATATGATTATGGAGGATGAACAAGATGAATACACCGATGACGACTCAAACGACGATGGTAGTAATTCCACCAGATCTCGTAGGGTCCGTGTCACCAATTATCACCAAGAAAGCTCTACGATTCTGGATTTGAATCCACGAACAAGTCCCATATCCCTAGAGGAATAAATGTTAACTTACAATTATCAACAGATCTCGTAAGACCCGTGCCACCATATATCACCAAGAAGGCTCTACGATTTTGGGTACACAATACTACAATAATTAATAAATTTAACATTGTTCATATAGTTACAATTATACAAGTAATGAAATTAAAATTAATGTTAAGTTTATTAAAAAAAACTTTATTAAATGAAACTTAAATCTATTTATTTTAAATAATAGACATCTTAAATTTTTTTACAATGTTATTAAATTTTATACAATAAAATAAATTAACTTTAAATTTATTACATAAAAATTACAATATTACAGCTCATAAAATTAATGTTTAGTATTCTAAAAAAGAATACCAATTATACAAGCAATAAAATAAAATTAATGTTAACATTTAAAAAAAAAGTATTTTTTTATCATTTCAGTTATTAAATAAACAACTAAAAGATGAAAAAATGGAAAGAAAAAAAAAACAACAACAGGGGCTGGCTGAAGCTCCCAAAGACTGAGGTGGATGAGGCGGTCCAGACACCCACCGCCCCCTCCCTCATGTTTATTTTCATTTTTATTACCACATAAAATTATTAAGCACATCAATAATAGTTTTTAGATAGGTTTTCTCTGGAACACGACACTTACAATTTTATTTCAGGGGAGGGTAATTAATGATGATCAAATCACCTTGACAAATTCAAGTAAGATTTACTATTAAAGTAAATTATGTTAAAAATTATCTAAAGTTAATAACTAATAAGAAAACTAAGAAAGGTGCAAAAACAAATAACTTAAATTACATGTGAACTTGATTAAGTGTGAAGCTTATTTGTTGCACAAAAATATGTAAGTTGTCCCTTATTCACCTTGTAACAAAGAATAAAAAGTAGGTGAATAGATTAGATATTCGTCAACATTTATTAATTACTATGTCCTATGTAAAGAAAAAATTTGCCTCTTATAATTGGTATTGTTTATAAACATCAAATTACATTATTATATCTATATATGTTTTCTAGCCACAACATGTAATGGATTTTTCTTATGGTTCGTCAAACCAAATGCACATGCAGTGTCAATATCTTCTTTTTTTATCCCATCAGGCACATCCCAATCAAAGAAGTATAGAAAATTAGCCAACATAAGTTGCATCGTAGCCAATGCCATTGTAATTCCAGGACAACCTCTTCTTCCAGCTCCAAACGGCATAAGTTCGAAATCTTGTCCCTTCAAGTCCATCGATATCCTCCGATCGTCCTTGAAAAATCTCTCGGGCAAAAAATCCTCTGGATTTTCCCATAACACTGGGTCATTAGCTACGGCCCATGCATTCACATACACTAATGTTTTCTCAGGAATTTCAAATCCGTCAATAGTACATTTCTCTCTAGTTTCTCGAGGGAGAAGAAGTGGTATTGGCGTGTACTTTCGCATCGCTTCTTTTATGACTGCGTTGAGATAAGGTAGTCCAACTGCCACAATATCTTCTTCTTTCACTATTTCCTTCTTTCCAAGTGGTAGAAGTTGTCATTCCACTATCTTCTTCTTTCACTATCTTCTTCTTTCACTATTTCCTTCTTTCCAAGTGCTGTCATTATCCATATCGTTGTTGTAGCTATTGTATCAGTTGAAGCAAAATATACATCCTGCAATTTGTTTCCAAAAGATTATTAAACAAGTAATTAGACTTGCATGTATGATGTACCATACACTAAGATACTAATAAACTCTAATTAATGAATTCAAATTAGCAATTACCATTAGGACTGCTTTGATGTGATCCATATCGAGACGAACGGATGTCCCCCATCCCTCTTCTCTCAATTGGAGCAAGATATCGATTACATCGCCATCCGTCGACTTCAGCCTATTTTGATGGAGGTGCTCGTCGATAGGTTGTTGATAGAACGAATCCCATTCCTTGCAAATTTTGTCAATATTATCAATCTTACCAGTGATCTTATCAAGCCAACCAATCAACGGAAAGTAATCCGTGAGATAAAAGTCAGACACCGCCATTTGTAATTTATGTGTAAGATGATTGAACCGTTTGAGTTCGCCACTACCTTGCTCGTACCTTTTCCCGAACGCCACACGACAAATTATCATGCCCGTGAGAAAAGTAATCATTTCACTTAGATTGATAGTTTCTAAAGATGAACACTTTTGGGTAATATTTTGTACCATTCGTGACACTTCATCTTCACGAATGGGATGAAAAGACTGAACTCTTTTTGCACTTAAGAGATGGATGACACATACTTTTTGTTGGTTTTAACAACATACATGCTTCAACAATCATATATTCGAAGCAAATAAAGTAAAACGGATCTTACTTAACAATGGAACCGGCAATTGAATCACAAACTCTGATTTCTGAATTCTGGTAGTTTTCCAATACCCTGGTCAATCTCCAATCACGAATGGAAAGTAGATACTGATCACAGTCTAAGAACCCTGGACTTCGATGTTCTTGATTGATCAAAATTAATTCTCCCCAAAAGTATTTTTCTCTCTATTTTGTTTTTTCTCTCTGTGTTTTTGTTTTCTCAGATTTTCAATTGTAATTCAACTGTCTGAGAGAAAAATTAAACGTCTACTAATAAACTGACTTGTTAGAGAGAGAGAGGGGGGAAGTTATTGCATAAAAGTAGGAGTGGGGAGTTAATTAAAACTCCCCTTAACCAACTGGATTCGGATCCGGTTCGGGTCAGCCCACATGGGCGAACCCGATCCGACCCGGCCCAATATTGGATCAGTCCAACATCTCCCACTCGCACGTGCGGGTTGACCCCGTGCTTTCAGTGATCAATCCAATTTACATCCGAAATTTCGTATGGGCAAATAGGCCGTGTGACCCGGCGAGTATATGAGCACGTTGCTATATACCTGTTAGGGTGATATAGCTGCTCAAGGAAACAAATTCCAAAAGAGGACTATTCTCGCTATTCCCTAGATATCTTTCGTACTACACCAGTCGACGTATCCCTTATCCCTCCAACCTTGGTTATAGGGCATACTCGACTCCTTGGCCAATACTACTCTGTATTCACAATTACATCTCAAAACAATTAAGTTTAATGTAATTAGCTAGCTGGTGAATGCAAGTAGGGTGTAAGCCGAAGATAATCTTCCTTTCCTACAAGGATCTTCTGATTTCACTTTAGCAGCTTTCCTAGACACGCACCGCATCGCCGTATGATTCATGGCTATTAGTAACGTGCTAAAGTAGCAACACCAATGAGAAACCATAAGAAACTGTCAAAAGTCTTAAGGGTATAAATTTGAGATTCTCTTGAACCTCAAGGTCTCACATAATGAGAAAGCAGGGATACATTTGCTCATTAACCTTTGTGGTCACCTTGCACACGTGGTACGAACACACGTGCTACGATACTTTTCTTCCCGAGCAGAAGCGTATGTCATTTACAAAGGGATTTGTAAATCTGTATCGTACAGATCTCAGTTTAAGTATTCCTCGATACCCAAACCCGAGTTTTCTTCTTTCGTCGTCCTCGGCTCAACTCCCAAGAAAACTCATATCTGGCTTAAGATAAGTACAATGGATAGTGGGGATCCATTTTGATTACTTTATATACAGTAACCTCATCTCTACATATTCCAAAATATCAGAGGCGATATCTCATGTGAACGAGCCAATTTCATCTGATTGAGAAAATCTCATCTCTGCACACTCCCAGTGTCAGAGGCGATTGCTCATGTGAGAGAGTCAATCTCTACTTATCCAACATACTTTTAGTGAAGATATTGTAAAATAGATATCAAAATATGTGTATATTCATAAAACATTAGTACATCAATGTTAGTGGCAATAACATTCTTAACAGAATCCAGTACATTAAATTCTACGCAGTCCTAAAGACTTGGTATGACCTATGAAAGCCTCTTTAGCTATAGGTTTAGTGAAAGGATCAGCAACCATCTGATGCGTAGATATGTACTTGACAGTCACCTCTTTCTTCTCAATGATATCTCTTACAAAGTTATATCTCGTGTCAATGTGTTTGGTCAGTCCATGATATTTGAGATCTCTAGTGTAAGCCATAGCTGCTTGACTATCACAATAAATAGTCACAGCTCCTTCAGAGTTACTTACTATCCCCAAATGCAGGAGAAATCTACGCAACCAAACAGCTTCCTGTACTGCAGCTGAACATGCCACGAATTCCGATTTCATGGTTGATAGTGCTACACACTTTTGTTTCTTGCTGCTCCATGATATGGCGCCATCATTCAGTAAGAAAACATATCCGGAAGTGGACTTACGACGATCCAAGTCTCCACCCCAGTCAGCATTTCAGCGATAATCCCTTTCCTTGAAAACAAAGGAAATAGTCTGCAGTACCCTTTAGGTATCTGAAAATCCTCTTTACAGCAACCCAGTGTCTTCTTCCGGGATTGGATTGATACCTACTGACCAGACCTACAGCATAACAAATGTCGGGGCGAGTACACATCATAGCATACATCAAACTCCCTACAGCACTGGAATATGGTACTTTTGACATTTCTTGTTTCTCTACTGGATTCGTTGGACACATCTCCTGACTCAGGCTGTCGCCTTTCATCACAGGAGTGTCTATTGGCTTGCAATCGTTCATCCTAAATCTTTCTATGATCTTCCTTATATAAGATTCTTGAGAAAGAGCAAGGAGTTTCCTTGAACGATCTCTGTGGATCTTAACGCCTAGTATGAAATTTGCTTCACCCATATCTTTCATCTCGAAGTTAGACGATAACCATTCCTTGATGGTGTTTAAGAATCCTTTGTCATTTTCGGCTAACAAAATGTCATCGACATAGAGAGATAGTATTACAAAAATTTTATTGGAACGTTTGACATAGACACAGTGGTCTTCATCCATCATGACGAAGTTATAAGAGATTACAGCCCGGTGAAATCTCAAATACCACTGTCTTGATGACTGCTTAAGACCGTAGATTGATCTTTTCAATTTACACACTTTGTGTTCTTGGCCTTTAAGAATAAATCCTACTGGTTGATCCATGTAGATTTCTTCTTCTTTCTCCATTAAGAAAAGCAGTCTTAACGTCCATTTGATGTAATTCTAAATCTAAGTTAGCTACAATGGACAAAAGGAGGCGAATAGAGGTAAATCTCACTACAGGCGAGAAAGTTTCTTCGTAATCAATACCCTCAAGTTGAGTATATCATTTAGCTACCAAACGAGCTTTATATCTATCAATGGTTCCATCTGCCTTCTGCTTAATCTTGAGAATCCATTTATTCCCGATAGATTTTCTGCCAGAAGGAAGATCGACCAACTCCCAGACTTGGTTCGATTTCATGGAATCCATTTCTTCTTCCATCGCTTTCTTCCATTCGTCCTTCTGAGGACATGACAGAGCTTCATCAAAAGATTTGGGCTCTTCATCTTCTATAGAGGAAATATTAAAAATATGTCCTTCTACGTCGTAATGACGCCTAGGAATATTTCCTCTAGAACTTTTCCTAAGTTGTGATTCAGTAATATCGTTCTGGGGTAAATTACTCCCACTTGGATCAAGTGGTCCAGTCGTATCATTTTCCACCAACGATTCGTCTAGCTCAATGCCATTTGCTGAATCCGTTAATTCGAATAGAGGTTCTCGACTTTTGATCTCACATCTTTTAGGAAATTCGTTCTCTAAGAATGTCGCATCTCGTGAGTCGATTTCAGTGGTGCTACCCTCTTCATTTTCTCCTATGAACACGTAACCCTTAGAATGTTGAGCATATCTTATAAAGATACATTTCTTTCCTCTGGGGCCAATCTTGCCATATTTGTTCGACGAGTCGAGCATGTAGGCAGCTGATCCCCAAGGTCTAAGGTTGCTTAGATCAGGTTTCCTACCTGTCCAAAGTTCATATGGAGTGGTTGCCACTGATTTTGATGGCACTTTATTCAGTATATAGGCAGCAGTTAACAAAGCATCTCCCCAAAAGGAAATCGGTAAGTTAGCTTGCGCCATCATGGACCTAGTCATTTCTAGCAATGTTCTATTCCTCCTCTCAGCAACTCCGTTCTGCTGAGGTGTGTCAGGATTAGTTAATTGCCTAGTTATCCCCTTTTCTTTACAAAAGTCCTTAAATTGACCTGATAGATATTCCCCGCCTCGATTAGTTCTCAAAGATTTGATCGTTCTGTCTAATTGGTTTTCTACCTCATTAAGGTAACGTCTAAAACACTCCAGTGCTTCAGACTTATGCGAAATCAAATAGACATACCCAAAGCGAGTGAAGTCATCTATGAAAGTAATGAAATAGGAGGCTCCATGTCTCGCCATAACACTAATCGGACCACAGATGTCTGAATGGACTAATTGCAATGGAAATTCAGCTCTAATAGCCTTACCAAAAGGTTTACGAATAGATTTTCCAGCAAGACAATTTTGACAAGTAGGTAAATCGATTTTAGATATTGGACCCAATAGTCCTTCTCTAGCGAGACGATTCATTCTATCTCGTCCTATGTGACCTAATCTAGCATGCCAAGTTTAAACATTCACAATAGAATTACTGGAGGAACAAGCATTCAAAACAGAACTACTATTAACATAAAAGTTAAAATTATGTCTGTTACAATCAAAAACCATAAAACCACCTCGAAGATGTCCAGAACCATAGTAAACATTGTCTAAATAAACATGAACAGAATTACGACAGAAGTTCAAATTAAATCCTAATCCTAGAAGAGCAACAACTGAAACTAAATTCCGTCGAATTTCTGGAGCGAATAAGACATCTTGTAGGATTAGGGTTTGTCCACCATGCAAATCAAGTTTGCAAGTACCAATCCCTTTAACCTCCACTCTGGCGTTATTTCCTACATATATCCATCTTGTTCCAACAGGGACTCGACGAAACTCTACCAACGATTCACGGTCTCTAGTCACATGGTCTGTTGCACCTGAGTCAACAATCCACACAGGATATGATTCAGTTAATAAAACAGTACTAGATACATGAACAAAAGACAAAGACGAGTCATGGTGTGCTACCTTATCCTTCTTAGGATTGGTGCACTCTCGAGCAAAGTGCCCGAGTGCTCCACAGTTGAAGCACTTCATCTTGTTCTTGTCTTTCTTCTTCTTAGCAAAACGCTTATGTTTACCGCCATGGTTGGGGTTGTTGTTCTTCTCACCAGTCTGCTTCCCAGGGTTGCCTTTCTTCCAGTTCCTCTTACGTTTGAAGCCCGAAGCTTTCTTGGAACTAGTCTCAGCAATGTAAGCACTTGACATGGATTTTGCAACTCCAAGTCGCTCATCCTCAAGTTCAACGTGGCGAGCAGCATCAGCAAAGGTTTTGATGCTATCATTATGAGTCAGATTGATTTTCAGATGCTCCCACTTGTCAGGAAGTGACCGGATTAAGGCTTGAACTTGCTGCTCATCAGAGAGGATATGGCCAGCTGACACAAGCTCTCTAATCATATTAGACATCACCCTAATGTGTTGCTTAATGTTATGATTGGGAAATTTCTTATAAGTGTCAAATTTGATTGTCAGCTGCCTCAGACGAGCGATTGTCGTACCCCCATATTTCTCCCTGAGAAACACCCATATGTCATGAGCGGTAGGGTGCTGCTCACACTCGTAAATCAAATCATCAATCACAGAGCTAACCAGGATTGCACGAGCAGTGGAATTTTTCTTTTTCCACGCCTGGTAAGCCTCTTGATCCCTTCTCTGTTGGACACTATTTCCAACACCTGGGTCATCCAAGATTCGGTTGATGCCATCCAAAGCATCTTGCTCATCGAGCACATACCAAATCTTATGACGCCAGATGTCATAGTTGTCACCGTTCAGTTTGTCACCTTTGTTAAGGTCAGCAATTATTGATTTAGATGCCATAGTCTGTTATGTAAGAGGTGATTAAATGTTAAAACCCTTATACACATATTTTATTTTATACTAAGTCAATTAAGCTCCATTAAGACTTGACACAAGCAATGGATTCGAAAGTATTTCATAATTATGGACTTAATATCAAAAGTATAAAAACTAAAGTTCTTGGTGATAGTCATTCTAAAACCTAAGAACTCCCACTGGAAAAGATGTTAAACATGCTAAGGCATAACAATACATATACGATCATAAATATGTAAGCAAACAAAGCATGCATTTCGAATCAAAACAACTAAGATCCAAATAAACAATTATCAAATCCAGTCTCATGTAGAAAACAAACAAACAACATAGAATATCTTTAAATGGAAATGAAATTGCAGAAATCATTCAAATCGGAAAAATCGACCCTCTGGTTCGATTGATTGCCAAGACTGAACAAAAGCTTCATTGGCAATGGCTTGAGACAGCCTGTCACAAGGTACTTGCTTCAAGGACCGATGAGTTCGATTGATTGCCAAGACTGAACAAAAGCTTCATTGGCAATGGCTTGAGACAGCCTGTCACAAGGTACTTGCTTCAAGGACCGATGAGTTGATTTCTTCCTCATGCCGGACCTCAAGTTGCGGAGGTTAGAGTTCAGACTAAGAAACAAAGTCTTTTCAGCCTTATTCTTGAGGTATAATTTCCATCCATTATGCTTGTTGTGAATAAAGTTTTCTATAGAGTTATCTCTTCCAATATAGTTTCTCGCCTCTTCCCATACTTTATGAAGTTCAACCGGAAGAGATTGCTTGAAGACATCACACCGTTTTTCAAACGGATGAATGTCAGTACCATAAAAGTGAACGCGACGGTGTAACTTTCTCATTACCCTCCAATGCTCTTTCAAAGAGTGTTTGGGATCCATTCGGTACGACACCAAATCTTCTATGACCCCTGGTAGCTCATGGATACGTCGCTCAAGGGCTTCTCCCCGAAGTACCCTATATCTGCTATAGATTAAAGGCATACCTGAAGGATGAGGGTAAATATTAAACGTTTGCGGAATTTTAATATTTTCAGTGATTGAAATACATTTTGATACTTTCAAGAATATTTTCTTTGCCAAATTTCAAATAAAATACGCGAAAAACAAATGCTCAAGCGAGAATAAACGAGCTTAATTTTCCTAAAGTATCAAAAATTCAATCTCAGTAGCCACCCATGAAGGACAATTTAATTTAAATTTTCTGGAAAAAATTTGGAATTTTCTGATGAAGAATTTTATTTTCTGTGAATTTCTAAAGATTTAAAACACAATAAATCAAAATAAATTTTAAACATTGTTCAAAAAATTATTTTAATTCACAGATAAATCACAAATAAAATTTCAAGTTTACAGAAAAAAATCCGGTCGAAACCGGCGGTCGGAAGACGACTCGCGCGCCGGCGGTGCGCGTCAAATTTTTTTTTTTTTTTTAATATATTACTAAGCAGCTTCTGGCTAGGCTACGTGGCAAGGAACAGCAACGTGGACACCCACGTCATATGGACACGTCAGCGACCAGTGACGTGGCAAAACAGGTCTCCAAATCCTACGTGGCGATGACATGGCATACACGTGTGTCTGACGTCGCCGCCACGTGGATGTCCGCATGTGATTGGGCAGTTTAAACTGCCCATGCTTCGTTCCACTCGCGGAGGTGGCGCGTGTACAACACGCGCCGCCTTCTGCTCGTTTTCCGGCGTCGTCCTTCTAGCTACCCCCCCCCCCATTTTCGTGCCTTCCGAATCCATTGGTGCAATCAGTTTTACGTTTTGAGCTCTCGTCGTTGGAGTGTGCGCTACAACCGCTTAGGAAGAGAGTGGCGAGTGTATTATGCATTATGTGTTATTAATTAATTTCCAGATTATTAAGGTAAGTAGGCATAGACTTAAAACACAATTTCCGTACGAAATATCCAGCCAAAAAATAATCTGGGCACAGATCCAGAAAGCTTATTTCGAGACGAACGTAAGCATATATGGTAGATCGTATAATTCCAAGTAACACATCGGGAAAACGCATAATACGATTTTAAGAAAACAATTTTTCCAGAACAGAATATAAATAAAAAAATTCTGAAAAAATTCAGATAATTACTACATAATATGAGCATGCCTCAATAAAAGTTTCAGCATAATCCGACAACTATAGCATGCCTCGAAAATTAAAACAGTATAACCATAATTCCACAAATTCGAAAAATCATAACAAAAATAATTTGACAGGAATTACAAGGCACATACAACATGATTTTCAAACATAATCAGAAATTAAAGAATTTTGAACTCAATCGCAACAATGGCTCTGATACCAATGTTGGTTTTAACAACATACATGCTTCAACAATCATATATTCGAAGCAAATAAAGTAAAACGGATCTTACTTAACAATGGAACCGGCAATTGAATCACGAACTCTGATTTATGAATTCTGGTAGTTTTCCAATACCCTGGTCGATCTCCAATCACGAATGGAAAGTAGATACTGATCACAGTCTAAGAACCCTGGACTTCGATGTTCTTGATTGATCAAAATTAATTCTCCCCAAAAGTATTTTTCTCTCTGTTTTGTTTTTTCTCTCTGTGTTTTTGTTTTCTCAGATTTTCAATTGTAATTCAACTGTCTGAGAGAAAAATTAAACGTCTACTAATAAACTGACTTGTTAGAGAGAGAGAGGGGGGGGGGGGGGGGGGGGGGGAAGTTATTGCATAAAAGTAGGAGTGGGGAGTTAATTAAAACTCCCCTTAACCAACTGGATCCGGATCCGGTTCGGGTCAGCCCACATGGGCGAACCCGATCCGACCCGGCCCAATATTGGATCAGTCCAACACTTTTCGCATATCCCGCCAATATTCACTGTAGGCCGAGAAGGCGATATCTAGGAATTCGTACGACACTTTTCTAAAGGAGAGTACCGCGGGGCGGCTGCAAAAATTAATGTCTTGAAATTTGAGGATTTCTTGTGCCATTCTTGAGGAGTTGGCTACGAGTACTGGCCTTGAACCGAGTTCAGGTAAAATAGGGGACCATATTTTTTCGAGAGTCCCCAAAAGTACTCGTGAAGTGGTTCCTTTAGTTGATGGAGGTTTCCGATAATCGGAAGGCCTCGAGGGCCGGGCGGTTTTCGGGTGCGTTCTTTTCCAATAGATGATGAGATGATTATGAAAAGAACGATGGGGAAAAGAAGAAGTAGAACGAGTATAGTATTCTCCATTATTACTTAAAGTTTGAGGAGTTATTCTTTATTATGTATTCCGAATATGTAAAGATTGACGTACTATATGACAAAAATGCTTTCCCTTTGAGAAACTATATATAGAATCATGGATGGGAAATTCTTACCCAGACCGGGTTTGGCCGAACCCAAAGTAACTATATGGCAAGTGTAATACACTTGCTTTGTGATTGGATGTAACTTCCAGGAAAGTGACCAATCACAAAGCAAGTGCAATACACTTGCTTGGTGGTTGGATGGATTTGGCCAAGCCAGACTTGGACAAAAATTTTCCATCATGGATGAAGCCCAACTAGGAGATTTACATAGACACCCCTAATTATTATTCTAATTACAAAAAACTTATCTTCTTGTTTTATATATTACAAAGATACCTCATTGAGATGTGTATTGGTAATATATTTTATGTTATAGAGAATGTTCTTGTAATATAGTGTTGGGTAAATTACGAATACCCCCCTCAGGTATGGTCTAATTACAAAAATCTCCCTCACGTATTGGGTATTACAAAAATCACCCTCATGTTCGTTAAATTCTTACAATTAACCCCTTGCTCCTAAAATGTTCCAATTTTACCCTTGAAAGTTATTTGTAATGTTTATAATATGTTATAAATTTTAAAATTTGGGTATTAATTGTTATATCTTGTAAATTATAAAAATAATAATCATATATTTACCACCAAAATAATTGATATAATTTATAATTGTCCATAAATTTCAATAAATAATACAATATAAACTTTAATAATTTAAAACATCTTATTTATAAAAGAATATAAGTTTATTAAAATATACTAATTTATAAATTGAATTCATTCAACTTATATGTAAACAATTTGTTCATATTTATAAAATATATTATTAAAATTCTATTTAATTTAATATTTTACAATTTAAATTGTTAATGAATATATAAATATTTTATTGCAATATTTATTAAAACTTATGGGCAATTATAAATTTTATCAATTATTTTGGTAGTAAATATATAATTATCTCTTTTCTAATTTATAAGATATAATAATTAACATCCAAGTTTTAACATTTATGAGACATTACAAACAATATAAATAACACTCAAGGGCAAAAATGGAACATTTTAGGAGCAAGGGGTTAATTGTAAGAAGGTGACACACCTAAGGGGATTTTTGTAATACTCAATACGTGAGGGTGATTTTTGTAATTAGACCTTACCTGAGGGGGATATTCGTAATTTACCCTATAGTGTTTGGTCGAGAGGTGTCTTTGTGATATTTAAAACAAAAAATAAATTTTTATAATTAGACTTATAGCCAGACTATGTATATGTAAATTACCAATTTGAGGACGAAAATTTTGCATAGTTCATTTTTCTTCTAAACATGAAATCATATCCATATATCCCAAAGTTAATGGTCTGTTTTTATTAATTTTTCATTTTTGACTTTTTCAAAGGGTTTTATGATACGTCACTATATCGAAAACTGTGTGGCGGAAATTGTATAATTTCCTTTTTTTTCAACAATTACAAAATCATTGTAGAGAATTCATGTATTACCTATTGTACGATAGTAGGAGATTGATACACGTTGTTTAATAAGTTCTCATTTCTTATTCAAATTGGACTCTTATCACATTTATCTAATCACATGTTTAATTTGGTACGTGGTTGAATAATATTCTCCAATCAGACGACAATCATGCATTGTGTTTAGATGGATGTGGCAGAAAATCAATTTGGAAAAATAAATAAATTATTCTCATCTTATTAAACAATTAATGGATCAATCTCAATTGGACCTCATTCTGAAAAAAGTAATTATATATAAGAATTACCCTAGAGACTTTATAATTAATTATTAATAATTTAAATATGATTCAAAATATTATATAAAAATTCCATCGGTGTATTATGATGCTCAACTAGTATATTCGATACGTGTCTATTTTAATTTTATTTAATTATATCACCGATACGCCACATGACGCATCAAATACTTATCCCACGAGTATCCTATGCATATCGATATCCCCATGTATCCTATATAGTTTTTTGTCTTTTTTCGGAGTATCCGTGTTTTTAAATAAGTTTAAAACAATCTGTGTATATAAAATATTATAAAATATTTTATATTTCTAAGTACTATAGTGAATTATAAAATATTATAAAATACTTTATATTATAAAACTATAGTAAATTATTCCAACAGAATAATTATTTATAATTAACTCTAATTATAAATCTTAGTATAGTTTATTCTCGCAGAACAAACAAAATCAGAATTTAATAACAGTGTACTTACTGTAATAATTCTGAATCGTAAAATCGACCGAGGCTTGCAAATGCAATATCCTTAAGACAATATTTCTGGGCTGTCAAGGTGCAACAGTTCGTCACAGTGGTCTCCCAAGATTCAACGGTCGGATACTTGTTTCTTTGCACTAAGAACAAGTCCACAGCGAACTTTAACAAATAGAATATTTAATTTGAGAGGAGAAGAATATAGAGAAGAATATATGATTTTGCTTTGATTGCTTGAAAATGAGATGGGAGAATTGGCCAGATTCTCCCCCTATTTATAGCAAAAGAAGGGGTGTTGCTGGAGGGTCACAACTATTCGGATTTAAACCAAACAGTGGTTTGGTCCGAACGGGTGCCACCCGTTTGGTTCAAAATCCGATCAAACACACCCTTTTATTCAAAAATTGGGCGGGCGAACGGATCCTTGTCAGACCTTCTAGAAGTGGGTCTCGCGGATCCTGTTCGGATCACACGTGGATCCTAACTGGATCACATGCGGATCCTAATCGGATCACCCAATGATCTTTATTAAAAAATTTTAGACTTTAATAATTATTGGGCCCAGATATTACTTTAGGCCCACTCCTACAAAAAGCCTTACAACTTGAAAGCTAGGTGCCCTTTTTATAACAATTGTGTAGCTCAACTTTCTTCTTCTTTTCCATGTGGGATAGAAACACTCAACTTCTCTTCTCATTTTATTCATTTAAGGTGTAATAATTAATATGGCTAATTCAATTTAATTAACTATAACTAATTTAATTACACCAACAATCCCCCACAAATGAATGAAATTATTTTTCATATCTCGCGTCAAATATTCTTTAGGAATAGTACTGCATCGAGATAGGTGAAATATTCCATCTTGAACCTTCCCTAGTTAGAATTTATCGGGTTTACTTAGCCAATCAGTGAAATATTTCATCTTGAACTGTCGGCTGTTTATGTAAACCAAAACAATAAACTTAACACAGCACTAAACCGATTTGTTAAGAGTTCTCGGTTGTGTTCGTTTTGGCCCTGAACATTCTTGGGTTCTGCGAGTGCTTTAGAGGATTCCAGCCTTATAAGAATTCTCAACGAGCCGACCCAGCTCACACTTACATAGGTGACCGCATCTATTAAGAGTATCCTACTATACTCCACTTGTTCTTGACAAGATATAGACGTCATTAAAAGCATAAGCTTAACCTAATTAAACGATGTAGGTTGCACTTTTTGCATCATAGGAATGAGCTAGAGTTGGACTCTAAAGTGCTCCACTTTTTAAGTTAACCAAGACTGGTTGTCCTATTGAACCTGGTCCGTGGGATCTCCAGTCGCCAAGTTAGGTTTCCGTACAAGGTAACTTAATTATATTTTAGGCTTTTAAGCCCATTCCCCTCGACGCACATTCTACTCTCTGACCAGATAAGCCTTTAGTAAACGGATCCGCGAGGTTATCTTTTGATTTCACAAAATCAATGGAAATTATTCCATTTGAGAGTAAATGTCTCACGGTATTATGTCGACGACGAATGTGTCGTGATTTACCATTATACATAAAGTTATGAGCTCTATGTAATGCCGCCTGATTATCACCATGAATACATATAGCCGACACAGGTTTCGGCCATAGTGGAATATCTTCCAGAAAGTTATGAAGCCACTCAGCTTCTTCTCCAGCTTTATCCAAAGCTATAAACTCTGATTCCATAGTGGATCGAGCTATACAGGTTTGTTTGGAAGATTTCCAAGAAATAGCGGCTCCCCCCAGAGTAAATACATACCCGCTTGTGGATTTTGACTCCTCTGAATCAGAAATCCAATTTGAATCACTATATCCCTCAAGGACAGCTGGATATTTTCCATAATGTAATGCATATTTTGATGTATTTTTTAAGTATCCAAGCACTCTCTTCAGAGCGTTCCAATGTTCTTTGCTTGGATTGCTCGTGTACCTACTCAATTTATTGACTGAGTAAGCGATGTCTGGCCTCGTGCAATTCATGATATACATGAGACATCCAATGATACGAGCATACTCGTTTTGTGATACACTATCACCTTTATTTTTGTGTAAAACAAGAGATGGAATAAATGGGTTATTTGTTCCCTTAATTCCATAGTTTTTAAATCTCTCAAGCACTTTATCTACATAGTGTGACTGAGATAATTTAATCCCATCCGGTGATCTTGTTATTTTAATTCCCAAAATAACATCCGCTTCACCGAGATCTTTCATATCGAAGTGTTTTGTTAATATTTTCTTTGCGGACTTAATGACCTCCATATTAGTCCCAAGTATTAACATATCGTCTACATATAAACATATTATGACAGTTGCTTGTCCAAATTGTTTAATATAGACACACTTGTCGCATTCATTGATTTGAAAACCATTTTTAATCATGACACTATCAAATTTTTCGTGCCATTGTTTAGGAGCTTGTTTAAGGCCATAAAGAGATCGAACAAGTTTACATACTTTGTTCTCTTTGCCTTTAACAATGAAACCCTCAGGTTGCTCCATATATATTTCCTCATTCAATTCTCCATTGAGGAAAGCGGTCTTAACATCCATTTGATGTATCTCTAGATTATATATAGCTGCTAGAGCTATTAATGTTCTAATGGATGTTATCCTAGTCACTGGTGAATAGGTGTCAAAGAAATCTATTCCCTCCTTTTGACTATAACCCTTGGCTACTAATCTAGCCTTATATTTATCAATTGAGCCATCGGGTTTTAGTTTCTTTTTAAATACCCATTTACATCCAATTGGCTTACTTCCCTTAGGAAGATCCGCCAACTCCCAAGTATTATTACTTAGAATGGACTGTAATTCACTGTCTATTGCCTCTTTCCAATAAGAGGCATCAGGAATAGACATGGCTTCAGTATATGTTTTGGGATCATCCTCTAACATATAAGTTAAGAAATCTGGTCCGAATGATTTAGCAATTTTAGCTCGCTTGCTTCTTCGGGGCTCGTCAGATTCTTCAGTAATCTCTTTACTGATTTGAGAATCATTTTCCTTAGAAATTAATTCATATGGTCTTTTATGAGAAGTAACATCCGAGTTCTTCTTATGTGGAAATACATTCTCGAAGAATGTAGCATCACGTGATTCAATTATAGTATTCACTTGTATGTTGCTTACTTCAGATTTGAACACTAGAAATCTGTAAGCGCTACTATTTTCTGCATGACCTATATAGTAGCAATCCACGGTTTTTGGTCCAATTTTTTGTCCAACTTTTTCTTTCATAGGTTTTGGTACAGCTACCTTTGCCAAGCACCCCCTCACTTTGAGGTATTTATAACTTGGTTGTCTACCTTTCCATAACTCATACAGAATGGTATCATTTTTCTTGTGCGGAACTCTATTTAATATATGATTAGCCATAAATAAAGCTTCCCCCCACAAGTTCCTAGGTAAACCTGAATTCAAAAGTAATACATTGATCATGTCTCTTAAGGTTCGGTTTTTCCTTTCGGCTATTCCATTTGATTGAGGTGAGTATGGTGCCGTCGTTTGGTGAATTATCCCCGAGTCGGCACACAACTGTGCGAATGGATATTCATATTCACCACCTCTATCAGATCTAAGAATTTTTATCTTCTTATTTAACTGATTTTCTACTTCAGCCTTGTATCTTACAAAGGCATTTATTGCTTCCTTTTTCTTATTCAATAAGTAAACATAGCAATATCTTGTACAGTCATCAATAAATGTGATGAAATACTTTTTCCCTCCTCGAGTTGGAGTTGACTTGAGATTGCACAAGTCTGTGTGAATTAGCTCTAATGGTTGTGAGCTCCTTTCCACTGAAGGGAAAGGTTGTTTCGCAAACTTTGCCTCAATGCAAATTTCACACTTATAAGATTTATCAATATCAAATTTAGGAATTAATCCTAAGTTTGATAATTTTTTCATTTTTCTAAAATTAATATGACCTAATCTATCATGCCAAAGTAAAGTCGACTCAAGCAAGTAAGCAGAAGAATTATTATTATTAATAAATTTGTTGTTTTTGCCAATAACGGCTACATTAGCCTTAAATAGGCCATCACATACATAACCCTTGCCTACATACATACCCCCTTTGGTCAATACAAATTTATCTAATTCAAAGGCTAATCTAAAACCTTTCTTAGATAGGACAGAACCAGAAATTAAATTCTTCCTAATGTCTGGGACATGAAGAACTTCATTGAGAGTAACATCTTTTCCTGAGGTGAATTTGAGAACCACTGTGCCCTGTCCCTCCACCACAGAGTGAGCATTGTTTCCCATGTACAGTTTCTCTTCATGATCAAACTTCTTGTATGAAGTGAACATGTTTATGTCAGAGCAAATGTGACGGGTAGCTCCAGTATCCACCCACCAACCTTTGGTTTCACTTGTCAGAAATGCTTCAGCAACTGCAGATAAATGCATGTTATCGATGTCAGATGGAGCTAGGTTGATGCTAACATTTGCTTCATCCTTTGGCTGAGCACGGCTACGACAGTCCTTTGCAAGGTGTCCATTTTTTCCACATGTGAAGCAAGCTCCATTGAACTTTCGCTTCTTGTTACCCTTTTGTCCTTTGTTGGAGATATTGGCCTTACGTTTCTTGATTTTCTTTGAGCCTTCTACGACATGAACCTTAGCCCCTCCGAGCTGAGGCATAGCCACATAGTTACTGCTGCCCTTGTCAGTATACCGATTGTTTTCTTCGGTTTTCAGATATTCTGTGAGATCTTGCAAATTCCACTTTGCAACAGATTTCTTGTGCCTCAAGTGATGCTTGAACCCCGTCCAACCAGGAGGAAGCTTGCCAATGATACAAGCAACCAGGTAAGACTCGCTAAGTTCATGTCCTTCGGCCAAGATGTCGTGAATCATATTCTGAAGTTCTTCCACTTGCTCATTCACAGTTTTACTGTCAACCATTCGATAAAATTGGAATTTATCCACTACGAATTTTCTGTAGCCTGCATCTTCAGTCTTAAACTTTTTGATTAAACCTTCCCACAAGAGTTTACTAGTCTTAAATTGACTATAAATCTTGTACAAAGATTCATCCAAATAGCTAAGAATATAGTTTCGGCACATAAAATCCGAGTTACTCCAAGCTTTTATCACTAGTGCCATTTCTTCAAGATCCTCCGGACTGGCTCCCTCCTTTGGCTTAGGTACCTCCTCAGTGAGAAATCTAGCCATGCTCAAGGATGTGATGTAAAAGTACATCTTATTTTGCCACGTTCCAAAGTCAGTCCCTTTGAACTTGAATTGTGGTATTGCCGGCGGAGCAGCAACTTTTGGCGTTTCAACCATTTCAGTGTTTGTTGCCATCTACACAGATGAATTAAACAGATTAAAGTTATTGTCTTAAGATTGTTTTTAAATAAGTTTAAAACAATCTGTGTATATAAAATATTATAAAATATTTTATATTTCTAAGTACTATAGTGAATTATAAAATATTATAAAATACTTTATATTATAAAACTATATTAAATTATTCCAACAGAATAATTATTTATAATTAACTTTAATTATAAATCTTAGTATAGTTTATTCTCGCAGAACAAACAAAATCAGAATTTAATAACAGTGTACTTACTGTAATAGTTCTGAACCGTAAAATCGACCGAGGCTTGCAAATGCAATATCCTTAAGACAATATTTCTGGGCTGTCAAGGTGCAACAATTTGTCCCAGTGGTCTCCCAAGATTCAACGGTCGGATACTTGTTTCTTTGCACTAAGAACAAGTCCACAGCGAACTTTAACAAATAGAATATTTAATTTGAGAGGAGAAGAATATAGAGAAGAATATATGATTTTGCTTTGATTGCTTGAAAATGAGATGGGAGAATTGGCCAGATTCTCCCCCTATTTATAGCAAAAGAAGGGGTGTTGCTGGAGGGTCACAACTATTCGGATTTAAACCAAACAGTGGTTTGGTCCGAACGGGTGCCACCCGTTCAGTTCAAAATCCGATCAAACACACCCTTTTATTCAAAAATTGGGCGGGCGAACGGATCCTTGTCAGACCTTCTAGAAGTGGGTCTCGCGGATCCTGTTCGGATCACATGCGGATCCTGTTCGGATCACATGCGGATCCTGTTCGGATCACACGTGGATCCTAACTGGATCACATGCGGATCCTAATCGGATCACCCAATGATCTTTATTAAAAAATTTTAGACTTTAATAATTATTGGGCCCAGATATTACTCTAGGCCCACTCCTACAAAAAGCCTTACAACTTGAAAGCTAGGTGCCCTTTTTATAACAATTGTGTAGCTCAACTTTCTTCTTCTTTTCCATGTGGGATAGAAACACTCAACTTCTCTTCTCATTTTATTCATTTAAGGTGTAATAATTAATATGGCTAATTCAATTTAATTAACTATAACTAATTTAATTACACCAACAATCCGTGTATCATAGGCTCATGGATCAAAATTTTGTTTTGAGTGTATGTTTTGGTCAGCCATGCACAGTGGCGGAGCCAGAATTTTTTTTCACTGGGGTCCTTATAAGATATCCACATTAGAAAACTCGAACGGGTAATATTTATCCAAATCAATGAGACTTTCTTTAGTTGAAAGACGAAAATGAATCATCCAGATTCAAGCAAGCGATACATATAAGCAACGTTGAGTTCACCTCAGTTAAACGTCTATTCATTTCCTAAAGTTCCATATCAACCACTTGATTAAAAATCTCTACACGAAAACGATGTCCATTATGTCTTCCTCAAGAATCAATTATAAAGCAAAATATTATTAGTGTTAAAGTATGACTCACATTACAAAATAAAAAGAACACATTAGAATTTGAGTTAATGTCTACATTGTAACTCTTAAATTTATCAAATTTTAATAAACATGGACCCCTTTTGTTTAGAAATTCAATTTTAATTGGGGGTCCACTAAAAGAAATCATAAATTATTCTAAAGTTTAATATAAATATATTAATATACCATATAAGATACGTATATATACTTGGCTTGGAGCAAAATTTCAGAGGGGTCCATGCACCCCCTGCCTATAATGTGGCTCCGCCACTGGCCATGCAAAGATTGGAAACTTTTCGGAAATGCTTCGGAAATACTAAGGAAAAGTTATAATAAAAGTTACTAAATTTAGAAAAATAACAGAGTTTAAAGCAAATAAATAGTTTCGAAATTACATCCTATTTTCGTTTCGTTTAATTTATAATACGAAAACTTTTCGATGTTTTCGCAGGAAAAAATGGACATTTTGATTCATGCATAGGCTACATATTAAACAATCAAAGTCTTTATTTATTGGCTAGAATACGGACTATACGCATCCATATTATTGACAATAAAAAGGAAAGACGACATTAAATACGAGGGGACCATCGAGAAAAATGAAAGGACTAATTAGGTTAATAATAAATATATATGAATTTAGCTTTTCGGGATGGGCTCCGATGTGCTTGGGAGAGGAGAATTGCGAAGCTTGCTGTTGAAGTTGATTATGAAGCTATCTGGATTTTGGTTAAGAAAGAGACGCGTAAAGAACATCATTTTGATTGTATTATTGAGGACTGTAAGAAGTTATTGAGAAAACCGTGGGAGGTGCTTTTTCATCATGTGGGAAGATCTGCCAATTCTGTGGCCAATGATCTAGCGAGATTGGGTCATTACGTCGGAAAACATTTGTAGATTTGGAAGGAGCCACCCGACTCGTCCGACAGCTGCTTTTGGAGGATATGGAGTGATTCCGACCCTTATTGACTATATATATATGAATTAATTTTGGGTAAATTATGAATACCCCTGATGTAAGATCTAATTACAAAAATCCCCCTTACGTTTTGGTTATTACAAAACTCCCTCTCAAGTTGTCACCTTCTTATAATTAACCCATTGTCCCTAAAAAGTTCCAAATTTGCCCTTAGTTGTTATTTTTAATGTTTGTAATATATTCTAAATGTTAAAACTTGGGTGCTAATTGTTATATATTATAAATTAGAGAAGAGATAATTATATATTTACTAACAAAATAATTGATTAAATTTATAATTGCCCATAATTTTAATAAATATTGCAAAAAAAAAAAGAAAGTATTTACTTATTTTAGCAATATAAATTGTGTAATAATAAATTAAATAGAAAATTAGTAATGATATTTTATTAATATGAACAAATTGTTTACACGTTTAGTTAGATGAATTTATTTTCTAAATTAGTTTAATAAATTTATATTGTATTATAAATAAGATATTTTAATTTAATTAAGTTTATATTGCATTATAAATTGCAAAACTTATTTAAATTTATGGACAAATATAAATTATTTTGGTAGTAAATATATAATTATCTTTTTTCTAATTATAGATGTAACAATTAGCATCCAAGTTTTAACATTTATAAGACATTAAAAACATTAAAAGTAACAAACAAAGGCAAAATTTGAACTTTTTAGGTACAAGGGGTTAATTGTAAGCAGGTGAAAAACCTGAGGGGAATTTTTGTAATACCCCATACGTGAGAGAAATTTTTGTAATTAGGTCTTAGCTCATGGCCGGGGATATTCGTAATTTACCCTTAATTTTGACTATATTTACTAAGTAAATGATATGTTTTTTTTTTGGTTTCCAAAAGTAATTCAAGTATTAGACCTAATTATGCAAATTTGTAATTTATTGGAGATTTCAATTCGTCATATTGTGAATTTAGTAATTGAATTATACAAACACTAAAATAGTTTCTCTAAGGGGTCATAATTGTGCGAGATGTGTTTCGGAAACAAAATTTACTTTCAGTTTTCCTAAAAATTTATAATTTTAGTATAGTATAAATTGGATTTAAGGAAAATAATAAAGAGAACAACTATTTGGCATACATTATATATTTTGAAAGACTCAATGGGTCGGATTAGGCTTGACCTAGATTTGACTCCATTTATGTTGAATCAAATTCGGGTTGAATCCGAATCTTGGTCGGACCTAAATTTATCGAGTCCAACAGAACTTGGTTGGATTCAATCGGTTATCGAATATTTTCAGATCTAATAAAATTTTCAATTTCAAAATGTACATCAATAAATGTTTTGAAAACAAACTTCACGATTTTATTTAAGTAGCTTACATGTTAGGACCTTCTTAACTAATATTCATGTTCTTAGTTGAAAAGATGTATTAAAATAAATTTTTGACTTAATTATTAGCTACTATCTTCTTAAACTGGTAAATAATATTAATGTTACTTATTTTAAAAATATTGTATATATATATAAATATTTTATCTATTATTGGATATGCATCTAATAGATCATGTCAACCCAGATCCATATTCGTTCCAGAGATATTGTTTAATTTGATATCTAATTAACTCTTGAAAATATGTCTGCTTGAATTTAGCCATTTTTCAAACATGTAAAAAAATATTAATTAATTAATTAAATAATTAATATTTATTAAGAATTAAACAAAATTATTAGAGTTTATTTATATTTTAGTATAAGAAGAAATAAATATTATCGATCGCATATTTTACAATTCTAAATTTGAAGAATAAAATATAATAGTCATCTAAAATTTAGGTATATATTATCGGATGGTGTAGAACCTAGTATCTAAAATACTGTTCATTTTCTAAAATCTGAATTTAAATGTTGGTTTTAGATGTTATTGTTGGAGGTGGTAACATCACATTATAAATTAAGTTAAAAGCTAAAAAATAATACTAGGACAGATTTTGGGCCAAGCCCATGTTGCCCTGAATCTTGGGGCATCCAAATTGACCTTTCAAGCCTGAATTTTGGATTACCAAATTCCTTTGCTTTCAGGTATGTTTAATTGGACCATATGAAAATAATTTTATATGCACAAGTTTTTTTTTCTTTTTTTGCTAATTAGCTAGATTTTAAAAGGTTGTTTTAAAATACGTATGTACTCAGTTTGTTTAAATTATTTTTGATGTGGAAGTTCATTTAGTCTCAACTTGTTACCAAAAAAATAAAAATCAAATTAAGGTATACTTTTATTGTATATTGTTCAATTACTAAGTGGTTTCTAAGGGTTAGTTAGAAACAATGTTTTCAGAATTTGACCGGATAATGAAGCGGTGAGTCGACTGATCACTGGTTCGGACGAATCGATCGGATCATTGGTTGGATCGACTATCGTCAAAATGATATAATAAATATATTTGATTTTAAAGTATATGCAATATGATATGCATAAACATTAAATATTATCCTACAATTGATTAAAAATATACAAAAACTTAGAATATGTTTAAATTAAACTATATAATATTTATATAACTTATATCATAATGATAATATGATACTAATTAGTGAACTCATATAAATATAATATGATTATATTTATTTAATTTTTTTTTGGTTACATTATATTTAAATAATTAAAAATATAAAAGTGTAATATATAACTATGACCTTTCAAATAATACTAGGACAGATTTTGGGCCAAGCCCATGTTGCCCTGAATCTTGGGGCATCCAAATTGACCTTTCAAGCCTGAATTTTGGATTACCAAATTCCTTTGCTTTCAGGTATGTTTAATTGGACCATATGAAAATAATTTTATATGCACAAGTTTTTTTTTCTTTTTTTGCTAATTAGCTAGATTTTAAAAGGTTGTTTTAAAATACGTATGTACTCAGTTTGTTTAAATTATTTTTGATGTGGGAGTTCATTTAGTCTCAACTTGTTACCAAAAAAATAAAAATCAAATTAAGGTATACTTTTATTGTATATTGTTCAATTACTAAGTGGTTTCTAAGGGTTAGTTAGAAACAATGTTTTCAGAATTTGACCGGATAATGAAGCGGTGAGTCGACTGATCACTGGTTCGGACGAATCGATCGGATCATTGGTTGGATCGACTATCGTCAAAATGATATAATAAATATATTTGATTTTAAAGTATATGCAATATGATATGCATAAACATTAAATATTATCCTACAATTGATTAAAAATATACAAAAACTTAGAATATGTTTAAATTAAACTATATAATATTTATATAACTTATATCATAATGATAATATGATACTAATTAGTGAACTCATATAAATATAATATGATTATATTTATTTAATTTTTTTTTGGTTACATTATATTTAAATAATTAAAAATATAAAAGTGTAATATATAACTATGACTTTCAAACTTTGACACTTTTTATCCTAAAAATAATATAGTTGAAAAGAAATATCTTATAGAAAAACATTTAATAATTTTCTCTGATAACATGCAAAATATTAATTTGAGCTAATTATCATAATCCAATTTATAAATAAATTTGAGCTAAGTATAGAAAACTTGTTTTCCCACTTAATATGAACGACGCGTCTCGAAAATGATAAAAATCATTGGAAACCAAAAAAAATTATAGGATATTATTATGTAACTTGTTTATTTATAGAGTGTTATGCAAAAAGGAAAAAAGTCACCAATTAATTCCATTGTCATTTTTTTTCTTCATTAAACTATCAGTCGATTATGAGAGAAAAATAGTAGGACACAAAATATTTCTAGAACCGCAAAACCGTACCGTACAGTACCGTATTGTACCAAACCGAACCATACCGGGTGCATTGGTATGGTATTCAAAAGTGAAGTTTGAATTTGAATATTTAAAAAACTGCAACCATTAAGGTACGAATTTAGCTAAAAATCACAATATTGTACCATGTGCACACCTAGTTAGAACTAGACTCTGGTAACCTTCAGAAATCGTATCAGATCCATTATTTTGTATCTAGTTGTTCACTGGTAATTCTCAGTTCTTTTAAAGTAAAAGGTACTTAATTATTTTTATTTTTTTTAGTGATGCGAGTTACAATAGAGCTATGTTGCACGAATACTGATACGTTGATATGAACTTGACATTATTTAGTTACAACGACACAAATTTTTAAAATTTACAAGACACAATATGAAATAAACACGAATATTAAAATAGATTCTATATATATATATATATATATATATATATATATATATATATATATATATATATATACACAAATTTTTAAAATTTACAAGACACAATATGAAATAAACACGAATATTAAAATAGATTCTATAATTATTTATATATATATATATATATATATATATATATATATATATATATATATATATATATATATATATATATATATTGAGGAATACATATAGCTTGCCTTACATTTAGTTAAAGGAATCAGAGTTTACACTATTTAGAATAGGAAAATGTAAAACACTATAAGCATAAGATTCTTTAGAGGATACTAGTTTTGCTAATTATGAATAAAAAAACCAAACAATAAATAACTTAAATGTAACAAGGTTATAGCTTATAAATATCCAAAAAAAAAAAAAAAAAAAAATCGAGATTAGATAATAGAGAGTAAACTAACTTTCGTTGAATGTTGAAACAACGGTAAATATGTAATATAAGGTTATTTAATTTTGAAACACTAACTTTAAAAATTGTAAAAATGACCCCTTCGTGTCTTACCTGTGTTGGACACGTCTTATGATCGTGCACAACACCTGTGTTAAATTTGATTTCTGTGCAATTTACTTGGACACGTCACGTGGCGTGTTCGATGCGTGTCAGAAAAGCATCAGACTCTGCATTTCTTCATTTTATGAAGCGTCCGTGCAACATAGCATCAAAGTCATCGAATCAGAAATCTATACGAATACAATCAAATTACAAAGAAAAATAACTATCAACCACTAGTATTAAACTAAAAGAAAACCCACACCAGTGAGCATTGAACTCAAGACCTCTTTGTCCTGGGTGTCTTAGCCTTACCAATAGGCTACGACCTCATTAACACTGGAAATAAAATTGCTTGAATCATGAAGATAAAATTGAAGAAAAGAGATGACAATGGTTGATTTGTAAATTAGGGCAATTTTCCCCAATCCTATTTGGCCCAATTCTTTTCGGTATAGTATAAGGGTAGTTTTGTAATTAGCATTATTTATATTCTCACTAGCCCTTAATGTATATTGTATATATATATATATAGGTTTAGTTAACAGATTTGTAACACACGTAACTCATTATATACTTTCAATTCTTTTGTAAACTTTTTCTCTCAATTACATCAATCAATTACAGAATTTGTTCTTCAATCAGTTTATTCAATGGATAAACACATCTAAACAATCTAAGACCAGTGAGCATTGAACTCAAGACTTCTCCGTCATGAGGTCTTAGCCTTACCAACATGCTACGACCTCATTGACACTGGAAATTATTAGTTAACGAATATAAAAAAAAAATATATGTTATTGTAAAAGTTCAAATGCATTGAATTTCGAAGCACTTTATACTTATAATAATTTATGTTCAATAGCTATAGAATTAAATTTGCTATGCCATTATAGACTTATTTTGCTTCAATACATTTTCCTAGCCACAACACAAAGTGGATTTTTCTTATGGCTGGTCATACCAGGAAAGATCTCAGTGTCAACATCTTCTTTGTTCATCCCATTCGGCAAATCCCAATCAAAGAAGTAAAGAAGATTGGCCAACACAAGTTGCATAGTAGTCAGTGCCATTGTAATTCCAGGACAACCTCTCCTCCCAACTCCAAATGGCATGAGTTCGAAATCGTGTCCTTTCAAATCCATTGATAACTTCCTTTCATCATCCAAGAATCTCTCAGGCATAAAATCCTCTGGATTTTCCCAAAGTAAAGGGTCGTTGCCTACGGCCCACACGTTCACGTACACTAATGTTTTTGCGGGGATTTCAAATCCGTCAAGGGTGCATGTCGTCATAGTTTCTCGTGGGAGAAGAAGTGGTACCGTCGTGTACATACGCAGGGCTTCTTTTATGACTGCGTTGAGATAAGGAAGACCAGCGGCCTCGATATCCTCTTCTTCCACCATTTGTTTCTCACGGAGTGTAGTCAGTGCTCTGATTTCTTCTTGTGCCTTCTTCATGGCTTTAGGATTCTTGATCAGTGCTGTCATTGCCCATACCATTGTCGTTGATATTGTATCAGAAGAAGCAAAATACACGTTCTGCATTTGTTATGGAAAAAGATACATGTTATTCTTGTCCAAGCCGCATTTTACATATGGATACTTCTATGAAATATTTAATGTAAAGAATTGTAAGGCCCCACAAACTTTTATTTTCGAATTTTATAGCATTACTTAGAGTCGTTAATTTTACATTACTTGAATGGGGTTTATTATGATTATTATTGGAGTTAATGAAGCTTAAGGACACTTTAATTTTCAAATTATTAAAGTTTTGGGTCGAATTGACATTTTTGAAAAGTGTAGGGATCAAAATTACAAATTTGCATACATGTAAATAAAATAAAAATAGAACAAATGGAGAGATTAATCATGTTGATTCATTTTTAACCCCTTAGATAAGAACAACTCTATCAACTTGCAATCCCGAAATACGAGAAATGGACACTTTGAATCCCCTTAACACAAAACTAGCACTTAGCACCTCAAATTAAGAAAAACTCAACAACTAGCATCCTCTCATTTTTTTTGGGCAAAGTTGACCATCGGGATCAAAAAATCTAGGGGCAAAATAGGTAATTCATTTTCGGTTTTCCTTAAATTTGAAAATATAATTATGAATATTTGAATACTCATTTCTCTTTTCATCTTAAAATTTATTTTTGTGATATGATTCAGTCAATTTTATGTAATGACTTTCTTAGAACTTTTCGAATTCTTTTGTATATTTTGAGGACATTTGAAAAATTGATAATTGAAGAAATATTTTAAAATAGACATTGAAGATGAATATTCTAGTATTCATAAAACATATTTTGTAAATATTAAGAAAAAAGAAAATGAATCACCTATTTTTTCCCTAGGTTTTGTTGACCTCGATGGTCAAATTCGCCCAAAAAAATGAGGGGTGCTAGTTGTTGAGTTTTTCTTAACTTGTTAAGTGTTAATTTTATGTTTAGGGGGTTCAAAGTGTCCATTTCACGTGTTGCGTGGGTGCAAGTTGCTGAGTTAGTCTTAATTCAAGGGTGCTAAGTGTTAATTCTATTTCAAGGGTGCAAAATATCAATTTCTTGTGTTTTGGGTTTCAAAGTGCCAAAGATCCAAAAAATAATTACCTATTTTGTCCCTAGATTTTTTGAGGAAAATAAAAGAGGGTGCAAAGTGTTGAATTGTTCATATTTCGAGGGTGTAAAGTGCTAAATATATATTTTAAAGGTACAAATTGTCTATTTTTCATGTTTCGGAGGTACAAAGTACAAAAAACCCAAAGATTTACGTAAACATTGATTTTTTTTTTTAAAAAAAACTTTTCTATTCGACCCATTACCAATTACCAAATTTAATTTGACCCATTACCCATTACCAATTTCTTCAGTTTTTCTTCTTCTTTCACAAAAGAAACCTATTCAATTCCAATTAATATAATTCTTCTTCTTTCAAAAACCCTAACTTCCACCTCCAATCCGCCGCCTTCAAGACCACAGTTTACCACCATCCGCCTTCAAAACTTAATTTATGTAAGTTCTTAATCTTTTCTTTAAATGATTAAGTTTTTTACTAGTGCTTGATTTACTGGAATTTTGATTGATCTTATGGGATTTTGTCTTTTAATGGCAAATTAATTTTTCTATAACTTGTTAGTTTTCGAATTTCTGGACCATATCGAAAGCGAACTAGACCGAACCAGATCGAATGAATATTTTGACCCGGGGTCCAAAAAGGATCGAACCGCAGATATCGAAAATCGATCCAGTTCAATCCAATCCGGTCCAAATATTCACCCCAGTGGTTTGTCAGTAGACACATTAATGATAATAAAATTTGTTGTCTTTGTTCCATAATGAATCCTACTTCTACCTAATTGTTAGAACTTTTAAATGAATTTATGGTACGAACTCTAGTGCTTTCTTTTTTAATGATTAATTATATATGATTTTTAAGTAATGAGCATTTAAGATCAGTAATTACCCCAAGGATTGCTTTGATGTGATTCACATTGAGACGAAAGGAAGATCCTGATCCCTCTTCTCTCAGTTGGAGCAAGATGTCAATTACATCATCCTCTGTCGTCTTCTTCCTATTTGGGTCGAGGTGCTCGTCGATAAGTTGTTGAAAGAATATATCCCACTCGTTAAAAATCTTATCGAGATTATCAATCTTTCCCATGATTTTATCAACCCAACCAATCAAAGGAATGTAATCTGTCCAATAAAAGCAAGATAACGCGGCTTGAAACTCGTGTATGAGATGATTGAACCTCACGCTTTCGTCACTCCCCTGCTCGTACCTCTTCCCAAATGCCACCCTGCAAATAGTCGTGCTCGTTAGGAAAACAATCATCTCACTTAGATTTACCGTCTCAAAAGATGAAACCTTTTGGGAAATCTTTTGTATCATTCGTGACACTTCGTCTTCACGAATAGGCCGAAAAGAGTGAACCCTCTTTGCACTCAAGAGATGGAGGACGCAGACTTTTCGCATGTCTCGCCAGTATTCACCGTAGGGCGCTAGGGCGATGTCAAAGAACTCGTATGACAATTTTTTGAAGGCCAATAACTGCGGGCGACTACAGAATATGAGGTCTTGAATTTTGAGAATTTCTTGTGCCATTCTCGAAGAGCTGGCCACGAGTACTGGCCTTGAACCGAGTTTCATGTAAAATAGGGAACCATATTTTTTCGAGAGTTGCCAAAAGTACTCATGAAGTGGTTGCTTTAGCTGGTGGAGGTTTCCGATTATTGGTAACCCTCGAGGCCCGGGGGGGTTTCGGGTTTTCCGTGGGCGCTCCTTAATTACCGAGAGTAAGATTATGAGAAGAACTAGAGGGAGAAGAAGTAGAACGGATGTACTCTCCATTTTTAACTGGACTTTCTAGCTTATATTTTTACTAATTAGAATAAGAAGCTATATAAATATATATAGAATCATGGACAATTGTTCTAACTGAAGAGTTATTATATATGGACCAAAACTTTTGAGCTTTTTATTTTTATTTTTTCCGTATAAATCATTTTTATTTGTTTCTTAATTTTTCTTTCGACTTTTCAAAGTTGTTGGAGCCCTTGGCCCCTCCAAATAATTTTTGTGGCGGAGGTGTTTGTTCACAAGATATTATTACGGTATAATTTCCTTGGAGAGAGTTACAAGTGCGTTTTATAAGTTACAAATGGATAAAAATGGAGTTTTGTGAAAAAATTAAATGATAAATAAAAATCAAACAAGAAAGGATTTTGATGTTATAAAATAGTATAAAACGGGGTTTCGTGTATGTTTCGTTTAATATAGGGGTATCTCATTTAGTTTACCTTTGTTAGGTGGTAGTAGCACGTGATTCAGAACTCAGAAGTACAGGACCCCTACCCAGATTATGCCAAAGGCCCAAATGAAAGTTACTCGACTTTAGGAAAATTAGTACCTACACCGATCCACCCGGGTGTTGGATGAGTGACACATAAGCATAAAATGATAATATTTTGTCATTTTATACCTATGTGTCATTCATCCAACCCTCATGTATTAAATCCACTAGTGTAGTATCTAAGTAACCGACTTTATTGGTTGTGCGCGTCACTATTTAGTATTGACAATAATTATGATAATGACATGGAATAAAGGTACACGTGTAATCATATTGGATGACACATTCTTTAAGATTGATTTGAATTTTATTAAGTTTGAAATTTTATTTAAGTTTGGTTTGATTATTAAATGAGTCGAATTCAAATGAACTTTTATCAAACGAGCTCGAGTCGCTTATCAAATAATTTGATATTTTATATGTATATTATCAATTTTTAGCTTATCGAGTCGACCTTGAGCCGAACTTCAAAAATTATCGAATAAAAAATAATGTTCAAACTTGTTTGAATAATGTAACGAACCGGATTCAAACGTACTCAAATTGAATATCAAGTGGACCACAATAATTTCCTATTGATTTTGACTCACATACAAGTGGACCACAATAATTTTTCTTTATTTTGATAATTCTAGTGGAACACAATATAATCCAATGTTTCCGTTGTTTTAATTTCGTTTGAATATTCTTGTTTTCTTTATTTTTAGCGCGATGTAGTTGTCTGTAAGAGTTAAAAATTAAAACCCTTACGTAAATTTATATTTTTCTTGAAATATAACAATTTAACATTAGTGATATCGATTTGATTACTTTATTAGGAATTGTACAATTTTGAGAAATAATTATATTGAAAGAGACCTTATTATAAGCTATCCGATTTTATTTTTAGAAATAAAATATGTGCCCTATATAATATGTAGAAATTATTGTGACATGATTCTTTGTAGATTATGAGATGTGATTTAATTTTGATTAATATTTCAAAACTTTGTTAATTTTTTGCGAATTATTTATTGAGTTTCATGAACTGAAACTTGTACCATATAAAGAAAATAAAATTGGCCCTAAAAATTGACAGAGAAATGAAATGTAAAAAAAGTCCTTCAATTTTGGTATTAAATGTGTCTTTTTTGAAAGTTTGGTACTAAATATCTAAAATAGTTAAAAGTTTGGCATGAAAAATGCATTTATATCATTTTCTTTTTCCTTTTTTTTAAAATTTTTTTTTTATGGGAGTTAACAGACACATGCGCGGCACGTGTCTTTTCCGTCCAGAATTTAACGGCCAAACCTAAATTGAAAAATGTTGGTCAATTTTGGTATCAAATGTGCAATTTTGAAAGGTATGGTATAAAATATATAAAGTTACCAAAATTTTGGTATGAAAAGTGCAATTCCCTCATATTAATAATACACTAAAATAAAATACATGACAAAAAACTCCTAAATGAAACACATAGTTAATTAAACAACATAAAAAATAATCAGCGAAACTAGAAATGATAATAAATTGAAATACTCATAAAAATGAAAATGAAATTTTCATTTTAATAACTTGCCCACTCGTTCAAGTCTTGGCGCCACTACTTTTTTTTTGAAAGGCTTGGCGCCACTACTTAAAGAAATTCTTGGCTATCATTGTTCAAATCAGAAAAATGTCCATCTGCTAGATTCCCGTCAGTATGTTCACCAGACTTGTCCTCCTTGTTAGGAAATTCCAGGACATACACATCTTCGTAGCTTTCTCCACTTCCTCCTGCACTAAAATCCAAGTTCCTAGCTGCTCTTTGCATGTTTCCACTATTAATGAAGGCTTGTTTCTTATTAGTTTAGAATTGTTTGCTAAATGGTGTGAGATTACTCAAATCCTTGTTTATAATCTCCATTTCTTGTTCTTGAGCTTTAATCTTGAGCGCTTTTTGCTTCATGGCTAGTTTTTCTTGTTTAAGAGTAATCAGTAAATCCACACGTGCTCCTCTCCTTTCTTGGATAGCTACATACTCTGCATGTTGCTTTTCCATAAGCTCTTGACTCTTTGCAGCGCTATTCATCATTTCCTGCCACATCGGATCCTTTTCCTTGGTCATTTTTCTTTTTGCCTTTGTTGCTTTCATTCCAGTTTGCCTTCCCTATGAACTGACCCCATCAGAGTCTTGGGATATGGTCGCACTATTAGTTGAATGATGCACGTATGCATTCAAATAATCTCATCCTCAAGTTGTTTGAACCCTGCACCCCTTTGACTCATTTTGCTAAAATGGCTAAAAAGTTAACTGGATTAGAATGGAATGAGAGGAATATAGTAGTAGGATTTTTAGTGGAGTCTATGTTTTAATGGAATCATATAAATAATAGATAAGATAGTTGATGATGTAAGCACTTACATCATCCGCAATCCTAGATGAGTGGATAAGACGTATATGTCGCGTGGCAATTGGTTGTCCAAATCCGTCTGCAGATAAGATAGTTGATGATGTAAGCACTTGCATCATCCACAATCCTAGATGAGTGGATAAGACGTACATGTCGAGCAATTGGTTATCCAAATCCGTTTGCAAATAAGATAGTGTTGGTCCCAAGTGGTCAGATGAGGTCTAGAGGGGGGGGGAGGGGTGAATAGACCTCTGAAATTTTTTAATCAAATTATAACTTTAAAACTGTTGCACAAACTTAAACAGACTAAGCTGTTACAAAACAGTATGTTTACAAGGCTGATCGCGAAGAAATCTTTGAACAGCTTTGCTGACCATTAATCTGATAGTTACTTAGCTGATTTTGGTGAAAATCAGTTTTAATACCAGAATACTTGCAGCGGATTTTTGAAGTGTTTTTCACAAGTAAACTTAGTAGTTTGAAAACTTAATCCCCAGTTTTATAAAAACTCCTTTAATCCTTTTTCAAACAGTTAATCAAGTGTTTTATGCAATTTTAGAAATATGCAAGAAAACTTATGCAAAAACTAAACACTAGAATTTTTATAGTGGTTATATGGATTTTAAATCCTTTAGTCCACTCTTCCAAGTCACACAGATCTTGGGTTATACTATAATCACAAAGTTTACAGTATACTCCACTTACGCCAAAACAACACATGAATCTGACCGTTAGCTCGCAATAAGAAATCACAAAGAAATCCTATTCTACAGAGTTTTATCACTTCACACAGATGGATAAACACTCCTCACAACAGTCTAACAGATTTCACTCAGAAAAATGTGTTTATCTTTGATCTTCAACTTCAGCTTAAGTCAACAAATGACAAGGCTGATGAGTGAGCTATTCTTGAGCTTTGAGACTTAGAAAATATTTTGCTTCGAAATCAATCTCTCAGTTGTTGTGTTATTTTTTTTTCTTCGTCTCTCTCAGCTATTTATAGTCACTCTTTGAATTATGTCCGTTGAAGTGAGACAAAATTCAAATCTCTTGATTTCTGGTCCTTAATTTCTGCGAACGGCTCTCTGCACAGTGACAGTATTGCAAACTGTACTATCTGTCAGGCAGCATTAAATGCACTGAGCTGATACGAGTCTTTTCTTCAATCATTTGTCATTAATAACCTTAGACTTCAGCATTTATTACTTCAGTGACATTTATTACCGTTGTGACGACTTCTTGATCTTTCCACTTGGCTGATGAGAGAACACTTCTGATGATGAACAGAGCTGATCTCAAACTTGAACAAATCTGATTTGAGTCGGCTGATTTACACCAGTCTGATTTCTGCTCTTCAGCAGATCAGTAGTCTTCTGGACCTTGAATATTTGACCCGTCTGATATGTCTTCTTACTTGGTCAAAATTCTTCTAAGGAATTACAACTAAGTTGTCTTTACTTAGCAGATATGAAGTTTTGGAAATCATCAAAACTTCCCTTAACTAAATAAAATTCAGTGCACTCCATCTTCATCTTTATCCAACAGATAGTTTCGTAATGAGTTAAAATTAATTTGTTTTATAATGTTGTTGTTGTTTTTTTTTTTTGATTTTTTGAGGTTTCTTTTTTAAAATTAATTCCTAAAAGTTATTTATTATATTGAGATAATATTTTTAAATATAAAAATATAATTTTCATTTCATTTCATTTAATTAACATTAATATTTATTTTAATAATTTTGGAGTTTTATTTATCATCCAAAAATAAATCTTTTTAAAACAAAAAATTCCTATAATTTGTGTATTATTTCAAAATATTATTTTGTCATGTATATAATTTATTTTGGTCAATCTATTCTTCTGTTATTAATTTTTTATTTGTAAAAAGCATATGATTTAATTCGTTATATAGTTGTTTATGAAAGAGTTATTTAAAATAATACGATCCAATCATGACAATTACATATTCAAATCAAACATGTTTTTGCAAATATGATTTACAACACTAAGATTTACATATTGAAATCAAATATGTTTTCATAATACGATTACATATGGCGAAACATAGACCTTAATTTTTATATTGTGTGTCCCACACATATTCTTTATATGGGTTCATTTAGTATTTAATGTAATTTTTTCTTTTCTATGTTCCCTAATGTACTTTTGATTTTAAATTAATATCAATATTTTAGTGTAATAATAATAATAATAAGTAGTGAGAGAGAAGAGGAATAAATTTTGTAATTAAAAGATCGTATATGTTTTTACATCTAACCTATGTTATCATATCATATCCTCTTTTAGTAAACCATATACGGCCTAATTTTTTGGTAATGAACAAACTTTCTCTTCTTAGTTTAGGCATGTGATTTGAATATTGGAAAATAAAACATGTCTGGAGTCTGAACCACTATTCATGAAGACTATGGGTAGAGACCTGGATAGTTCATTTAAAACACGTCTAATTTGATGCAAAAAATTGCATTTTCTAAACCTTATTACATGAAACTAAAACTACTATACATATATATGACATGAAGCAGAACAAGAATATTTAGCAAAGGGCAAAAATTAAATTTTTATACCATAAATTAGGTTGATTTCATTTGTCATATCAAACTTACAAAAATCATATTAATTCATTGTCAAACTTTACAAATTGATATTTTCATTAGTTTTGTTGATATAATTGCCACGTGACTGTAAAAATATAAACTACTAATACTTTTTACAATATTACGATTAATTTAAGTGATTAAACTTTGGTAATTTTGCGGATTGATTCCTGCCTTTTGACAATTTTATGAATTGACCCTTGCCTCATTCCTTACGTATGACCACCATCCTCTAGTAGTTAGTCAGAAATAGGTGTGGGGTTATGTTCGTCTCTTCACTGCGAACACATAGGTATAAAAAATTTCATATTATGTTGAGTGAATATTATCACTTTTATTACATTTGTCAAGAATTGGTATAATTTCGAGAGTTTGGTATGAAAAATTAAACGTGTCATTACAAATCTCACGACCAAAAATAGTTATATTGGAAAAAAAAATTAAATAGATCATGTTTAGGCAAACTAATGATTGTGAAGATGTCATGCTTTCACAATGCATGTTGTGGTGTATTTCTACCCATAAACTTTAGCTACACCTTGTAACACATATTGGATCCCTTTGACAAATTTAAGTGAGAACTTACTATTAAATTGAATTAAATTATGTTAAAAATAATCGAAAGTTAGTAACTAATAAGAAAACCAAGAAATGTGCAAAAAACAAACTTATTTTATATTTGAAAACGATTAAGTGTGAAAATTATTTGTTGCACAAAAATATGTAGGTTGTCCCTTATTCACCTTGTCACAAATAATAAAAAGTAGGTGAATGAAATAGATAGCCAACAACAATTATTAATCACCATGTCCCATGTAAAGAAAAATTGCTTCTTATAATTGGTATTGTTTATAAACATCATCAAACATCAATACCATTGTGTCCTCTTTCTTTCTACATATGAAACGCTCATTATAGACAACAAATGACTTACAAATCAAGCACAATACCATATGAACAACTCACATTTTAAGTAAACGATAAATTATATTATTACATCAGAATATTTATGTTTTCTAGCCACAACACATAGTGGATTTTTCTTATGACTCGTCATACCCGGTGCACATTCCATGTCAATATCTTCTTTTTTCATCGCATCAGGCACATCCCAATCAAACAAGTAAAGAAGATTAACCAACACAAGTTGTATCGTAGCTAATGCCATTGTAATTCCAGGACAATCTCTTCTTCCAGCTCCAAATGGCATAAGTTCGAAATCTTGTCCCTTCAAGTCCATTGATATCCTCCGATCGTCCTCCAGAAATCTCTCGGGCATAAAATCCTCTGGATTTTTCCATAACACAGGGTCATTAGCTACGGCCCATACGTTCACGTACACTAACGTTTTCGTGGGGATTTCAAATCCGTCAATGGTACATTTTTCTCTAGTTTCTCGCGGGACGAGAAGTGGTAGTGTCGTGTACTTTCGCATCGCTTCTTTTATGACTGCGTTGAGATAAGGTAGTCTAACTGCCACAATATCTTCTTCTTCCACTATTTCCTTCTTTCGTTGTGATAGAAGTGCCCTGATTTCTTCTTGTGCCTTTTTCATGGCCGGTGGATTTTTTATTAGTGCTGTCATTATCCATGTCGTTGTTGTAGCTATTGTATCAGTTGAACCAAAATACACATTCTACAATTTGTTTTCAAAAGATTATTAATCAATTAATTTGACTTGCATGTATGATGTAATATATAATAAGATACTCCCTCGTTTTTTTTATTTGTCGCTTTGACAAAAAAAATTATTTACTTTTATTTTACATTTAAGAATTTCAATGTAAAATTAATATTTTTTTTTATCAATTTTACCCTTATTACTAATACTTATAATTAATGCTAAGATTAATTGATTAAAAGGATATTTTGGGATGTTCGCTTAATTCGTATGCAATTCTTCAAAGCGACAAATAAAAAAACGGTGAGAGTACAAATTAAACTATAGTTAAGGCATCCAAATTAGTAATTACCATAAGGATTGCTTTGATGTGATCCATATGGAGACGATCGAATGTCCCCAATCCATCTTCTCTCAATTGGAGCAAGATATCGATTACATCGCCATCCATCGACTTCAGTCTATTTTGATGGAGGTGCTCGTCGATATGTTGTTGATAGAACGAATCCCATTCCTTGCAAATTCTATCAATATTATCAATCTTACCGGTGATCTTATCAAGCCAACTAATCAACGGAAAGTAATCTGTGAAATAAAAGGCAGACAACGGTGCTTGGAATTCATGTATAAGATGATTGAACCGTTTGCTTTCACCACTACCTTGTTCGTACCTTTTCCCGAACGCCACACGACAAATTATCGTGCTCGTGAGGAAAGTAATCATTTCACTTAGATTGATAGTTTCAAAAGATGAAGCATTTTGGGTAATTATTTGCACCACTCGTGACACTTCCTCTTCACGAATGTGATGAAAAGATTGAACTCTTTTTACACTTAACAAATGGAGGACACATACTTTTCGCATATCCCGCCAGTATTCACTATAGGGCGAGACGGCGATGTCGAGGAATTCGTATGACACTTTTCTAAAGGAGAGTATCGCGGGTCGGCTGCAAAAATTGATGTCTTGAATTTTGAGAATTTCTTGTGCCATTCTTGAGGAGTTGGCCACGAGTACTGGCCTTGAACCGAGTTTCAGGTAAAACAAGGGACCATATTTTTTCGAGAGTCCCCAAAAGTACTCGTGAAGTGGTTCCTTTAGTTGGTGGAGGTTTCCGATTATTGGAAGTCCTCGAGGGCCCGGCGGTTTTTGGGTGTGTTCTTTCCGAATAGACGATGAGATGATTATAAAAAGAATTATGGGGAGAAGAAGTAGAACGAGTATAGTACTCTCCATTATTACTTATAGATGGAGGAGTTATTCTTTATATTATGTATTCCGAATATATAAGAACTTACGTACAATATAAATATGATAGTATGCTTTCCTTTTGAGTAACTATTTATAGAATCATGGTTGAAGCCAAACTACTAATTAATTATTAAGGATGAAAATTTGGCGTTGTTCATTTTTCTTCAAACATGAAATCATATCCATATCAATATATGACAAAGTTAATGGTCTGTTTTTCTTGATTTTCACTTTTGACTTTTCAAAGTGTTTTAGGATACGTCGCTGCAGTATCGAAAATTGTGTGGCAGAAATTGTATATTTTCCTTTTTTTTCAACAACTACATAATAATTGTAGAGAAATCATGTATTGTTATAAAACTTAGGATAAAATGGATGAGCTTATTGTGTAAGCAAGGTAATATGCAAAGGAGGATATAAGATTACTTAGTTGTTCTTATTCTTCTTTCATTACAAAATGAACTCATCTATTTATAGAGTTCAAGAGTACATATGTCATACAAAGAAGAGTGATGAGTGTCTTCATACATGTCTTGCAAAGGAAAGTGATGGGTGGCTTCTCATGCATTGTGATACATGGCTATACTTAGAAGCATCCATATGTTCTTTGCCTTGCCACACTTATTCTAGCCTTGACACATAAATAGGTTATGTGTTATCTCCTTATGCAACCAAGTGGAAAGAATCTTGTGTTGACACCATATAACTTGAGGTTTAAATTGCAATGGGCATCCACAACATATGTAGATATTTCATAACACTCCCCCTTGGATGCTCATTGCTTCTGGAGTATGCCTCGTTAAAACCTTGTCAAGAAAAACCCATTGGGATAAAAACTTGAACGAAGGAAAAAGAGTACATATCCAAAAAGGGGTTTATAAGCGTGTAACACTGCCTCGTTAAAACCTTGCCAAGAAAAACCCAGTGGGATAAAAACTTGGACGAAGGAAAAAGAGTACAATGTAAGTGACGTTAATTGCACGCTCCCCCTGATGCCGACATAAGATCCACAAGTCGCCGCATTCCAATGTTGTAAACCATCTTCCTGAATGTTGTAGTTGGCAGTGCTTTAGTGAATAAATCGGCAAAGTTGTTACATGACTGAATCTGAAGAACGTCTATATCACCATTTTTCTGAAGCTCGTGGATAAAGAAAGAATTTGGTGATATGTGCTTCGTTCTGTCTCCTTTGATATATCCATTTTTAATTTGAGCAATACAGGCGACATTGTCTTCATATAATGCTGTAGGTATATTCTTTGTTGAAGTTAACCCTCAAGATTCTTGGATATATTGAACCATTGATCTCAGCCATAAGCATTCTCGACTTGCTTCATGCAATGCCAAAATTTCAGCATGATTGGAAGAAGTGGCTGCTAGAGTTTGTTTAACAGATCGCCATGATATTGCAGCGCCACCACAAGTGAATACATATCCACTTTGCGATCTACCTTTGTGTGGATCAGAAAGATAACCGGCATCTGCATAACCTGCTACATGTGCATCGACATCTCTAGAGTAAAATAGACCCATGTCTATTGTCCCACGAAGATAGAGCAATATGTGTTTAACTCCATTCCAATGTCTTCGTGTTGGTGCGGAACTATACCTTGCCAGTAAGTTAACCGAGAAGGCTATATCAGGTCTTGTACAATTTGCAAGGTACATCAAGGCTCCAATTGCACTTAGATAAGGTACTTCAGGACCAAGCAACTCTTCATTTTCCTCCCGAGGACGGAAAGGATCTTTCTTTATATCCAAAGATCGGACAACCATAGGACTGCTCAATGGATGAGCTTTGTCCATATAAAATCTCTTCATAATCTTTTCTGTATATGCCGATTGATGGATAAAAATTCCAGTTGATAAATGTTCGATCTGCAGGCAAAACTTTGTTTTTCCGAGATTTTTCATCTCAAATTCTTTCATTAAAAACTTTGCAGTCTTTGTGAGCTCTTCAGGAGTCCCCACAAGATTTAAGTCGTCCACGTATACTGCAATAATGGAAAAACCATTCTCAAATCTTTTAATGAAAACACATGGACAAATTGGATTGTTAACAAATCATTCCTTTACGAGATAATCCCTGAGCCGATTATACCACATCCGGCCAGACTGTTTTAATCCGTACAAGGATCGTTGCAATTTAATTGAATACAATCCATGAGACCTTTGATTACGAGATCCTTCAGGGATTTTCATATATATATATATATATATATATATATATATCACTATCAAGTGATCCATATAGATTTGCGGTAACCACATCCATGAGACGCATGTCCAGTCTTTCAGAGACTGCAAAACTAATCAAATACCGCAATGTGATTACATCAATCACGGGGGAATATGTTTCATCATAATCAATTCCAGGTCTTTGTGAGAATCCTTGCGCAACAAGTCGTGCCTTATATCTCACAATCTCATTTTTCTCATTCCGTTTTCGTACAAATACCCATTTGTACCCGACCGGTTGCACGTTTTCGGGCGTGCGAACTATCGGTCCAAAAACTTTACGATTTTCTAGCGAGTTAAGCTCAGCTTGAATTGCATCTTTCCATTTTGGCCAATCATTTCTATGTCGACATTCATCAACCGATATTGGTTCGGGATCTCCGGGATCCTTACTTATAATATCTAGTGCGACCCCATAAGCGAAGACATTGTCTACAATCACTTTCTTTCTATCCCAGTTTTCTCGGGTAATTAAATAATTCAAAGAGATCTCTTCAAATATCGCCTCTTCAGGGGCATCAGTTTCATTTGCCTCTTCCGAGGAATTTCTTAATTCAGACTGATCAGTTAATTTTTCTATAGCGCTTTGTTTTGAAACAGTTTCCTCTTTAGGAGGAATACATACTTCTGGTATCTTTTTCCTTCGGGGATTCTTGTCTTTCGCACCAACCAGGCGTCCACGTTTCGTTCGTGGTTTTTCAGATTGTCCTGCAGGGACATGTCCTTCAGGGACGTTAATCCGTGTTGGTGCATTAACAACCGGTATATGAGATTTTATTATTTTCTTTGTATCAACAAACGCATCCGGCAATTGATTTGCAACATTTTGCAAATGTATAATCTTTCTTACTTCTTGCTCGCAATTATTTGTACGTGGGTCATAATGAGACAAAGATGGCACATTCCATTTAATTTCACGCTGTTCTTCAGGAACCGACTTCTTATCTCCCCCTAACGGCGGGAAAACTGTCTCATTAAAAATACTATCAGCATATCTTGCTTTAAACATATCACCCGTCAAGGGTTCAAGATATCTGATAATAGACGGGGAATCAAAACCAATGTAGATCCCAAGTCGTCTCTGTGGACCCATTTTTGTTCGTTGTGGCGGTGATATTGGAATATAAACCGCACATCCAAAAATTTTCAAATGAGAAATATCAGGCTGCTGGCCTGTCACAAGCTGCAATGGCGAATACGCCTCGAATGAACTTGGTCTAATTCGGACCAGTGAAGCAGCATGTAATATTGCATGTTCCCAAACAGAGGTGGGTAAATTTGACCTCAAAAGTAAAGGTCTAGCAATTAATTGCAACCTCTTTATAAATGACTCAGCTAGGCCATTTTGGGTATGAACATGTGCAACAAAATGTTCAACATCAATTCCAATTGACATGCAATAATCATCAAATGCCTGAGATGTAAATTCACCGGCATTATCTCAAGACGGATTGTCTTTATTGGATAATCAGGAAATTGTGCCCTCAATTTTATAATTTGAGCAAGAAGCCTGGCAAAAGCCATTGTACGCGTTGACAGTAGGCATACATGAGACCATCTCGAAGATGCGTCTATCAAGACCATAAAATAACGAAAAGGTCCACATGGTGGATCTACAGGCCCACATATATCTCCATGAATTCGTTGTAAAAACATTGGGGATTCAGTATCAATCTTCATAGGAGATGTTCTGATAATTAATTTCCCTTGTGAGCATGCCACTTACACATTTTCATGTGGCAAAAGAATTTTCTGGTTCTTTAAAGGATGCCCGCTCGAATTCTTTATTATTCGGCGCATCATAATTGCTCCCGGGTGGCCAAGTTTGTCATGCCAAAGGGAGAACAGTTTTGAATCATTGAACTTCCGGTTCAATACAACATTTGATTCAAAAACTCTTATGGTCGCATAATATAAACCCGATGAGAAAACTGGGAGTTTTTCATTTATATGCTTCTGGCATGATATTATGGATGTGATACAAAGATATTCCATATTCCCCTCATTCATGGTCTCAATATTAAATCCATTCAAACGTATATCTTTGAAACTTAACAAGTTTCTTTTGGATTTTGGAGAGTACAACGCCTCTTTTATTAAAATATTTGTACCACCGGACAACATTATATTGGCTCTTCCGGAGCCTTCAATTAATGTTGTAGTACCACAATGTACTTACATTAGCCTTTGCTAATTTCAAATTCGAGAAATATTTCTTCTCTCGAAGAATCGTGTGTGTGGTTCCACTGTCAACCAAACAAATATCTCCATGGTGCATGCTCACATCAATGTTATTTTTCATTTTTCTTCTATAACACGAAGATAATGAGATATAAGTTAGAAAATATGCCTTTTATACATTGGTCAAAATTTATATAAATATATATATATATATATATATATATATATATATATATATATATACACACACATATATATAACAAAAATTATAAGATACATAATACAAAGCGACAAATTCATTTGCCATTGCCATTAAGTGATTCATTTTGAACCCTTTCATTGTCGTCATAAGCACTGCTGGGCTCAATGAGAAAATCGGCAACATCCAAATGAGGGGATTCAAATTGTCCTATTTTATCAACTGTATTGATAAAATTAGCCTCTTTCTCCTTTTCTTTTATAGAGGCTTGATAAAGATCAACAAGATGTTTTGGTGTACGACAGGTACGAGACCAATGTCCTTTAACTCCACACATATAGCAAGTATCATCTTTGTACTTTTTAGTACCCTTCGCTTTTTCATATTTAACACCACTATTGTTTCTCTTTGAGTGGTACGGTGTAATCCTTTTATTAGGACCACCTCGGTTCCTTCTAGAGCCGGCACTATAACCACGGCCGCGTCCACGACTACGACCACGACCACGACCACGTCCACGATTGTTTCCATAATAACTTGCATTCTCTTCTGGGAATGAAGCATTTGCATTTACTTCTGGAAATGCTTGGGAACCGGCGGGGTGGGAGTTGTTGTTGGTCCCAAGTGGTCAGATGAGGTCTAGAGGGGGGGGGGGGGGTGAATAGACCTCTGAAAATTTTTAGACTTAAAAGCTTTTCAGTCTTCTGTCAGCAGACTAAGCTGATGAAGAACAGTAAGATGACTTCGCTGATCAAGAACAAGTCTAGAACAGCAGAGTGACCACTCTTCTTATAAATACTTAGCTGTTTTTCAACAGAATCGTTTTCTCAAGAGTTTACTTGCAGCGGATGTTTGAAAGTGTTTTTCACAAGTAGTCTAAGTCCTTAAAAAGATTTTATCCCCAGTTTTAAAAACTCCTTTTAAAATCTTTTAAACAATTCAAAGTGTTTGCTTATGCAGTTTGAAATATGCAAGAAAAACTTAAATGCAAATCAACACAAAGAATTTTTATAGTGGTTATATGGATAAAAATCCTTTAGTCCACTCTTCCAGATCACTTAGATTCTGGGTTATACTATAATCACACAGATTACAATATTTCTCCACTTATACCTAGACAACTAATGAAAAGGCTATAAGCTCGCAATAGAAAATCACTAAGAAATTCTACTCTCTGAAGTTTGATCACTCAAAAAGATGGATCACAACTTCTCACAACACTTAGCTATTACAAGATCACTCAGATCGTAATTTTCTGTTTTCTTCAACTGGGTTTCTGTCAACAGATGACTTCCACCAGACGAGTGAGCTGATGAGCTTCTTGAGACTTAGATAAATTTCTGCTTCGAATGCAAAATCTCAGAAGTTGTTGTGTTGTCTCGCTCGTTGAAATCAGCTCCTTTTATACTTGAATTTGAAAATAAGACCGTTGAAGGAGATCAAATCTTCAAATCCATAGCCTTAGCCCGAAATTTGAACGGTAACCTGCTACAGTCCTTTTTCTGCTGTACTTTCCTGTAGCTGCATTAAATGCACTCTGCTGATCCGAGAGTTAATTCCAATCATTTGCCATTACTACCCTTCTCTTCCAGCATTTATTTCACTTGGGGCATTTATTACCGTTGAACTAATCTCTTGATCTCTTATACTCTGCTGATCAAAACGACTCATCTGATAGGCACTCTGCTGATCAAATACTGAACTAATCTGATTTGACTCGGCTGATGACCTACTCTTCTGTTCGCTGTTTCAATATGAGATCATTAGTCTTCTGGGCTTTGAACTTTGAACTCTTCTGATGTCTTCTTTTACTTGTTCAAAATTCTTCTAAGGGAACTAAGCTTCCATACTTAGCTGATAATGATGTTTTGGAAATCATCAAAACCTTCCCTTAATTACTCATCTTCTTTGCACTTCATCTTCATCTTCATCCAACAATTTCCCCCTTTTTGATGATGACAAAACTTCAGCTAAGTACCTGTACCTAAACTAAAGTTTTGATCCTCAAAAATTTCTGAGATAGAAATAGTTTATTGGATTAAAACTTGCAATTTTATAGATATTGAGAAGTGTTACATATTACAAGTTTGTTCAGATGAGTTGTGCAAAAGAAAAATTACAAGGAAATTCATAAGTAATCTAAACAAGACTAGTCTTCTAGCTTGTCTTCTTCTTTCTTGTCTTCTTCAGCTTCCTTGTCTTCTTCTTCTTCTTCAGCAGGCTTGGAAGTTTTAGCTTCCATCTCCTCAGAGAACTTCTGCTTTAACAGCTCTAACTTCTTCTTTTTGACATCAGGGTCAAGCTGTTCTTCAGCTGAATCCTTAGCAGCAGCTATTTCCTTATCAGACTTAGCCTTTGCTTCAGCTTCAGTTTCTTCAGCAGCTTCACCTTCTTCTTCTGTGATCTTCTTTTCTGTTGATCTGCTTGTGCCTTCATTTTCCGCATCATTCTTTTCATCATCATTAGTAGATTCTTCTAACACTTCTGTTCCTGTTCTTTCAGCAGATGATGCCTTATCTTCCCTTTCTTCCCTCAGTACCCTATCTTCCCCCTTTTTGTCATCATCAGCAGGGTTGATTTGATAATTTGGCAAGATTGGGGTGATTAGAAGTGAATCACATAGAAGCTTGATGTTTTCTTCCATAGCATGCATTTGAGCATGTTGTCGTAGTTGATTTGCTCCAAATGCATCCAGTTGAGCTTGTTGTCTCAGTTGATTGGCTTCAAAATCATCCATTCTTTTGAGAACAGCTTCACCTTGGTCACCTAGCTAAATTTGAGTGGCAAGTATCCAATCAGCAGATGCCTTGAAGTCTCTCATCATATTATCTAAGGTTTCATCCTTAGCTTGGATGGCCAATTCAACCGTTTCTGTAATATCTCTCCAACCGGCAGCTGTGCTTTGGGTTCTTCTTCTGATAATGTCCATGTCTTGATAGACATATTTTACATTCTGAGCAGTATCTTCTATCAGATAGATTGGAACAACAGTAGCTTTCTGATTTGCAGTTAACTTCTCCTCCATTTCCTTCATTGATTTTGATATCATTTGTTGAATAGAATCCAACAAGGATGTTTGCTGTAAGCTCTGAGAAGTAGAAGCAACTTCAGTTTTAGTTGGAGGTAAGGCAAGAACTTCCTTTTCAGTGGACTGTTCCTCTGCTTGAGTTGACTCTTTTGTAGTCTGATCTGCTGACCCAGAAGCAATCTCTTCTTCTCTGGTTTCATCAGCCTGACCAGGAGTGCTTTCCTTCTCCTTAGTCTGATCATCTTGCTCAGTAGTAGCCTTCCTTTCAATAATCTGATCAGCTGGAATGGTTTCTTCCCCCTTTGATTCATCAGCTTGGTCAGACTTGTCATCATTTTCTTTGTTCTGATTAGATGGGTCAGATGTACCCTCTTTGTTCTTTTGTTGATCAGAAGATTCTTCTTTTTCTTTGTCAGCAGGGGACTTGATCTTCTTAACAGTCTCAACTGTTTTCATCAAACCTTCATTATCTACAGCAGACCTGTGAGAAATCCATGTAAAATTGTCAAGAGGAATAAAAGGTGAGTATGGTTCCTCAGGTAGCTCTTCAAATGGTTTGATGTTTGGACCATAGACAATGTGCTTGATGTTAGGAAGGGGGACCATTGAGCTGGGTTGTCCCTTCAGCTTCCTAGACTTCTTTGCCCATAGCTCCATTGCTTGAGCAATAGCCAACTTGATTGATCTTTCCTTGAGGTCTTCTGATTCATCATAATCCTCAGGAACAGACTCAAAGATCTTCTTTGCTTCAGCCTTGACTATGTGGCTTATTCTCAATCTTAACCTGTCCAGAAAGAATTCTGAATCAAGTGCTTGAATTAAGGATCCAGTCTCAAGCCACTTCAACACCCAAGCTTCTTCAGCAGTGAAGGCTTTCCACTTGGCCATTTCAGCTGGACTCTTTGTCAGTCTGAATTCTCTCCATCTGTTGTATCTGATCTTTTCAGCATTGAATAACGTCAGACGGTTGATTCTTGCACCTTCAGCATCCAACCTTTTAAGGAATTCTTCAAAGATGGCAGGGTCATCCCTGACAATCTCCAAAGATAATCTAATCTCCTCTCTTCTTTTTGGCTTTATCTTTGGTGCAGGCATAGCTGGTATTGGTTTGTTAGGATCTCTTTGTTCACCAATAACTATTCCACCAGTATGCTGTGGTCCATGAGCATCCTTGGTGCTTGCTTTAATAGCAGCAGCCAACTCTGCTTCCTCAATTGCGTCCCTTTGCTCTTGAGTCATCTTGCTGGCCTCTTCTTTCAGCCTTTTTAACTCTAGGCTTTTCAGCCTATCTTCTTCTGCCTTTTCTGCAGCTTTCCTTAGCTTTTCAGCAGCATCTTGTCTTTTCTTTTCAGCAGCAGTTAGGTATGTTGCAATTTTACCAGTCCGTTTTCTCATTCAGGACTTTCAACTGCTTGAAGAGGGGTTGCAGCAACAGGAGTAGGATGCAACAAGAGTGCATCTTTTTCATGTGTTGAACTAGTCTGCTGTGCTTCTTCAACTTCAGCAGATAGTGCAGCAGATGAGTCTTCTGTAGACACTCCAACTGTAGAGACAACTTCTTCAGTAGGCTTATCAGCAGGTTCTTCAACAACTAATGGCCTGTCTGCTGATGTTGTTGTTTCTCTTACTGTTGCAACTGGCTCCTCAGAGAAAGTGACCTTTCTCTTGACCTTTGATTTGGCAATTCTTTTGGCAGGGGGGTTGACAGTAGGAGGTCCCCTTGCTTCACTTCTGGTCCTTAATCTTTTTAGTCTTTGAAGTGGGACTCTTTCATCAGACTCTGTTCTTTCAGGTGATGAACCTGTATCCATCTTCTCAAGCTCAGCAGTGAAGTCATCTATCACCTTCTCAGGGACTTCAATCTCAGCTTCTGTTGATCCAGCTTCAACAGTAGAGCTTGCTGCTTGATCAGCAGACTTGCTTGTCTGACCCTCCTTCTTGCTTTTCTTAGAAGAGGTCTTCTTAGACTTAGTAGAAGCCTTTCTTTTGGGAGCAGCCACTACTTTCCTTACCGGTTCATACAGTTTGAACTCTTTACTGCTATGAGTAGACTTTCCACCAGCCATAGGACATCTAAGTGCCATGAACAGATGACTAAGCAAAATGGCATGCGAAGTCCTCTTATCACTTAGCAAATCATAGACATGAACTGCCCAGTTCACCTTCAGTCTATAGTAGATACAAATCATGGTGTAGTACCTCCTCCTGGGTAAACCATCCAAAGAGCTCGTGTAGCATTCCAGTACCTTCGCAATAATGTCTGCGAACCTCTGATACTCATCTTTTAACTGAGTTTTCATCAGAGTCCCAGTCATTTCTTCTCCCTCTTTTGCACAGATTGCCCAAAATTCTTCCTCTTTCTCAGACCCTAGGTCTGTTACGTCTCCTCCTTCATCTTTCAACTTATAAATTTCACTTAAGACAGCAGCAGAGATAGCAATTTTCTTACCCCCAATAACAGCAGTCATAACAGTGTCGTTATCGGAGAATTTCCTGGTCTTGTAGAAGTGTTCTACGTTTTCTAAGTAGACCCTGTCCTCGTGTGCTTCCAGAACTGGAACTAATGATGCCTCTTTGATCTTTTCCATGATGGAGCGCATCAGATCAGTACCAGAGAAATGAAATTTGCTGTAGTTTAAGTACATTCCATCGATAATTTTCTCCATTTCTGAGATTTCTAAGTGTAAATCTGTGAAAGCAATAAACTTTTGAAAGCAGGAGAGTTTGAGAGTTAGAGAATTTGAGTGTTTGTGAGTGCGTAAGACGACTGTACTGTTTCAGATCGGATTTTATACGTTTTCCATTGTTTGGGTTATCGTGATTAATTTGATACGTTGGATCAATCTGACAGTTTACTAATCGTGTGGTTGGGAGTTGCGGATTTCAATTTTATTATTTTAATGTCAGATGCGCGGGAAACTCAATCGACACTGATCTGTTACTTATAAAAGCGCGTTTCTAAAGATACGATTTAAGACCATGCTTATATAAGATATCAGATGAGTAGAGTTTAACTTATCTGACAGACGAGTGATCTGTTATCTGATATTACTGGAGAAAGCCAATAGCCAGTAATCTTCCTCTGCTGTTTGTCAATCCAGCAAGATAAAATAATCTTCAGTCTTCAAGAATTAAGAACAGATCTTCTGATAACATAACTTCAACTAACTGTCATTAACAAATTTCATCTTTAGAGCAGAAGTACCGCTAGTCTTACACGTTCCCCCTGTCTTTAAGAATTCATAAGTTAACTAGTCTGTTGAAAGTTAATCCTTGAATAGAATAGTGGATAACTAAGCTGTTGAACTTCAGTGATCTGATAAGTTCCCCCTCAGCTTATGCATCCAAATTAAGTAGTCCTAGCTTAGCTCTTAGAGTTGAAAACCTTACTTCACTTAAAGGTTTAGTGAAAATATCAGCAATCTGATTGTCAGTATGAACATATTCAATCACTACATTGCCTTTTTCCACATGATCCCTGATGAAGTGATGCTTGATCTCAATATGTTTAGTCCTTGAATGACTTGTAGTGTTCTGAGTAAGAGAGATTGCACTTGTATTGTCACAGTAGATTGGAATTCCACTGATTTTGATATTGTAATCTTCTAGTTGATGCTTCAACCATAGTATTTGTGCACAGCAAGCTCCAGCAGCTATATATTCAGCTTCAGCAGTAGATATGGATACTGAAGTCTGTTTCTTACTCATCCATGAGATCAGACGACTACCTAAGAACTGACAGGCACCTGTTGTGCTTTTTCTATCAATCTTGCAGCCAGCAAGGTCTGAATCTGAATAACCAATAAGCTCAATTCCAGATTCTCTAGGATACCACAATCCCAATTCTTGAGTGCCTTTAACATATTTCAATATCCTCTTGGCAGCTAAGAGATGAGATTCCTTGGGATTTGATTGAAATCTTGCACAAACCCCTACTGAGTACATTATGTCAGGTCTACTTGCTGTTAGATATAACAGTGACCCTATAATGCCTCTATATTTGGTTATGTCTACTGATTTGCCATCTTCATCTTTATCCAAGCGAAGACTGGTAGACATAGGAATGGTAGCAGTAGAGCTAGTTTCCATACCAAACTTTTTAAACAGATCTCTTGTGTATTTAGCTTGATTTATAAAGATTCCATCAGGCAACTGTTTAACTTGTAAACCAAGAAAATAATTAAGTTCTCCCATCATGCTCATTTCAAACTTATTCTGCATCAGCTTAGAGAACTTGTCACACATCTGTTGGTTAGTTGAACCAAAAATGATATCGTCTACATATATTTGCACAATTAATATATGATTTTCCCACTCAATAGTGAACAAGGTTTTATCTACCTTACCTTTATGAAATCCTTTAATTAAAAGAAAATCAGATAGGGTATCATACCATGCTCTTGGAGCCTGTTTCAGTCCATAGAGGGCTTTCTTCAGACGATATACTTTGTCCTCTTCTTGATAGACTTCAAATCCAGGAGGTTGTTCAACATATACCTCTTCTTGCAGTTCTCCATTGAGAAAAGCAGACTTCACATCCATCTGATAAACAGTGAAGTTTTTGTAAGCAGCATAGGCAAGAAACAGTCTGATTGCTTCAAGTCTTGCTACAGGTGCAAATGTTTCATCAAAGTCTATTCCTTCTTCTTGACAATAACCCTTGGCCACTATTCTTGCTTTGTTTCTGGTAACAATACCATCTTCATTCATCTTATTTCTGAAAACCCATTTAGTGCCAATTACTCTTTGATGACTTGGTCTAGGAACTAAGTACCAGACTTCATTCCTTTCAAATTGATTCAACTCTTCTTGCATAGCTTCTATCCAGAAGGAATCATTGAGAGCTTCTTCAATTTGTTTAGGCTCTATTTGAGATAGAAAGGTGACAAACATGGCATCATGTGCAGCAGCTCTTCTTGTTTTCACTCTATCTAATGGATCACCAATCACTAACTCAGGTGGGTGATTTCTGAGCCATCTGAGATCAGGTTGCAGGTCTGAATGTTGTCCTCTGTTATGATCTTGCAACACTACTGTTGGAGTTGCAGTAGTAGTCTGTTGAACATTTGCCGTCTGTTGAACAGTCTCTGGTCTGTCAGCTTGTTGTAACTCGTCTGTTAGACAATCAGTGATCTGATTTTGAACAGCACTTGAGTTGTCAGCTGAGTTAAGATCAGGTAGTATGATGGGAACATATTCTTCATTCCTTCCAACACTTAACTTCTGTAAATCGGTAGATAGATCTTGATTAGTGCTTTGATTCTTTTCAGAAGATTGGTTTGGTTCATCAAATACTACATGAATGGATTCTTCTACTAGTAGTGTTCTTTTGTTAAAAACTCAATAAGCTTTACTAACAGTAGAGTATCCTACAAAAACAGCTTCATCAGCCTTTTCTGCAAATGCAGTAAGGTGATTTTTCCCATTATTTAAAACAAAACATTTACAACCAAAAATTTTAAAGTAATGAATGTTTGGTTTCCTGTTGTTCCAAACTTCATATGGAGTCTTGTTCTGATTTTTGTTGATCATGCATCTGTTCTGAGTAAAGCAGGCTGTATTTGTTGCTTCTGCCCAAAATCTTTGTGGCAGCTTGGCTTCAGCTATCATGGTTCTGACAGCTTCCTTTAGTGTTCTGTTTCTCCTTTCAGCAACACCATTCTGTTGAGGGGTTCTAGCAGCTGAATACTCATGATGTATTCCTTTGAAGTTACAATACTCTTCAACAGTAGAGTTTGTGAACTCTGTCCCTCTATCTGATCTGATCTTCAATATTTTTGTACTCTTTTCATTTTGGATTAGCTCCATCAGATTAGTAAGATGTTCCTTGGTTTCACTTTTCTTTTTCATGAAAATCACCCAAGTATATCTTGAATAATCATCCACAACAGCTAGGCAGTATTTATTTCCACCATTGCTGACTGGATCAATGGGTCCAAATAAGTCCATATGTAGCAGCTCCAAGATTCTTTCAGAAGATTGGTGCTTCTTGCTTTTAAACGATGACTTGATTTGTTTACCCTTCTGACAGGCGTCACAGAGCTTGTCTTTGCTCATGACTGTCTTTGGAATCCCTTCTACCAAATCATTCTTGATTAATCTGTTGATGGTCTTGAAGTTTAAATGATTCATTCTTTTGTGCCATAGCCAACTAACTTCACTTGGTGTAGAAGCCACCAAACAAACACTTGAATTCTTGTCAGCAGAATTCCAGTCGACTATGTAGACATTCCCTTGTCTCTTTCCAGATAAGATTACCTTCTTTGTACCAATCTGTTCAACGTAGCACTTATCTGTTGAGAAGATGACTGAATATCCTTTGTCACAAAATTGACTTATGCTCAGCAGATTATATTTGAGGCCTTTGACATATGAGACGTCAGATATCTCTATGTTTTCTCTGATCAGTCTTCCTTTAGCTTTAATCTTGCCTTCTTTGCTGTCCCCAAATGTAACATTTGAACCATCCACAGCAACTGCATCAGTCAGCTCATGTATGCTTCCACACATGTGCCTTGAACATCCACTGTCCAAGTACCAAATCTTTTCTACTTTACTCCTACTCCTAATCCTAACCTACAAAACAAAAATAAAATTGTTTTAGGTACCCTTATTGAGAGGGTCCTGAAGGATTAGTTTCACCTTTGACAACCCAAGATGTTGATGTCTTAGGCTTCTTAGGTTTCTGAGTTTTGACAGGAGCATGAACAGTTTCATTTTTATCATAAGTAGCAGATAAGTCATGTTGATGATTAGTATGATAAGAATAGTGTTCATAAGCAGGGTAAGGTGCATGATACGCAGGATATGCATGCATTGGATGAGCAGGGTAAGGTGCATAGTAACTAGGAAATTGAGGTGCATAATACATAGGATGATATGCAACAGGTTGCACATAATATGACTCATTTCCATACCAAGCATTTTGATTTTTCTTATTCTTATGCTTCTTTGGCTTACTAGTAGCTTGCTCATTGACAGACGACTTAGTTTTACCACTAGTCTGATTGACTTTAGCTTTATCAGCAGACTTCTTAGGACTCTGCTGTTTGGTCTTACTAGTCTGTTTACCTATACTAGGCTCTTTGCTCTTTTTAGCCTTAGGAGATTTCTTCTCCTTTAATTCTTTCTCAGTTGAGGCAGGTCTAGCAGTTTGAACATACAGAATGACCTTACTATTGTCAGCAAATATAAATTTCTCAGTATGATTCAATTCTTGCTTATCCTTTTCTAAAGGCATCTTCTGTTTACTAGATATGTGATTTGATGCAACAGATGATTTTTCATGAGACTTAATAACTTTTTCAAGTTCCATGATTTTTCCTTTATAAACCTCACATTCAGCTTTCAGAGATTCATGTTCTTGCTCGAGCTGTTTATATTCAGCTGATTCTCTAGGCTTTTCAGCTGTGAGTTTCAGTGAACTTTTTTGCTCTTTAAGCAATATCATCTCTTCCTTAAGCTTTTTGTATGCTTCAGCAATACCAGTATTGTTCAGCATCATTTGTTCAAATGAATTAAATAATTCATTGTCAAGAGGAGTTACCTCATCCTCGGAGTCATCAGATTCCTTTGCCATCAGGCAGAGGAGAGCAGGTTTTTCTTCATCAGACGATTCTTCATCAGACGTGTCTGAGTCTGAATCAGATGAATAGACAGTAGCCAGCTTTTCTGCTTCAGCCATCATAGCCTTGCCTTTCTGATGCTTTCTTTCTTTTCTTATTTTCTTCTCTTCTTCGGTGTATTTCTCTGCTTTTGGATATGGGCAATCTTTGATTAAGTGTCCCAATTTCCTGCAGTTATAACACATTAGTTTGGATTTATAATCCTCTTTATCTTGAGAAGAAAAGTTAGGTTTAGAAGTAGAAGTATTGTTGTATTTGTTCTTCATCTTTCTCTTGTAGAACTTCTTGAAATTGTTCATTAACAACGCAACATCTCCAGCAGTATACTCCTTCTTGTTGAGCAGTGTGGCTTCATCAGATGAGTCCACTTCTTTACTTTTCTGTGCTGGTCTTCTGGTGTTTTCAGCAGCAACCAAGGCAGCTGTGGGTCCTGAAGTTGAGGTTTCTTCAATTCCCATTCTAGGCAGTTTATACTCGAATGCCTTGAGTACGGAGAACAGCTCTGTAAGAGAGATTTTTCCCAAATCCCTTGATTCTTCCATTGCTGTTACTTTCATGTTGAACTTTGGGGGTAGGGCCTTTAGTACTCTGACGGTGATTTCCTTGTCAGTGAAAGTCTTTCCCAGCTTTAGAACTTCATTAAGTGTTCTGGTGAATCTGGTATCCATCTGATCAATGGTTTCTCCAGACTTCATCTTGAAGTTGTCAAGTTTCTCCAAAGCAACAGTGAGCTGATGCTCTTTTATTGCATCATTGCCTTCGCTCATATCCCTGACTTTATCCCACATCTCCTTTGCAGTTTTGCAATGTTTAACCTTGTCAAACCGATCATTGTCCAGGGCTTTTGTCATGATAAATCTTCCGACTTTATCCAGATTGAATAGCTTTATTTCTTCGGGAGTCATCTCATGAAGGTCTTTTTCAACAACCGTATCAACTTCATTGATTTTTATGGTCTTTGTGAATCTTAATGGACCTTTAATGATACATGTATACATGTTGTCATTGTAAGCAGCTAGAAAGATTTCCATTCTAATCTTCCAATCCTCAAAAGACATACCAGCAATGTGGGGAACATGGCTGATACAATCCATTTTTCAAAAAGTTTTAATTTTTCAAAAAGATGCTCTTTTGAAAAGTTTGACAAACCTTTGAAAAACACTTGGATCAAGCTCGTTGATCAGGCAGCTGATTCTAATGAACCACCTGCTCTGATACCACTTGTTGGTCCCAAGTGGTCAGATGAGATCTAGAGAGGGGGGGGGGGTGAATAGACCTCTGAAAATTTTTAGACTTAAAAGCTTTTCAGTCTTCTGTCAGCAGACTAAGCTGATGAAGAACAGTAAGATGACTTCGCTGATCAAGAACAAGTCTAGAACAGCAGAGTGACCACTCTTCTTATAAATACTTAGCTGTTTTTCAACAGAATCGTTTTCTCAAGAGTTTACTTGCAGCGGATGTTTGAAAGTGTTTTTCACAAGTAGTCTAAGTCCTTAAAAAGATTTTATCCCCAGTTTTAAAAACTCCTTTTAAAATCTTTTAAACAATTCAAAGTGTTTGCTTATGCAGTTTGAAATATGCAAGAAAAACTTAAATGCAAATCAACACAAAGAATTTTTATAGTGGTTATATGGATAAAAATCCTTTAGTCCACTCTTCCAGATCACTTAGATTCTGGGTTATACTATAATCACACAGATTACAATATTTCTCCACTTATACCTAGACAACTAATGAAAAGACTATAAGCTCGCAATAGCAAATCACTAAGAAATTCTACTCTCTGAAGTTTGATCACTCACAGAGATGGATCACAACTTCTCACAACACTTAGCTATTACAAGATCACTCAGATCGTAATTTTCTGTTTTCTTCAACTGGGTTTCTGTCATCAGATGACTTCCACCAGACGAGTGAGCTGATGAGCTTCTTGAGACTTAGATAAATTTCTGCTTCGAATGCAAAATCTCAGATGTTGTTGTGTTGTCTCGCTCGTTGAAATCAGCTCCTTTTATACTTGAATTTGAAAATAAGACCGTTGAAGGAGATCAAATCTTCAAATCCATAGCCTTAGGCCGAAATTAGAACTGTAACCTGCTACAGTCCTTTTTCTGCTGTACTTTCCTGTAGCTGCATTAAATGCACTCTGCTGATCCGAGAGTTAATTCCAATCATTTGCCATTACTACCCTTCTCTTCCAGCATTTATTTCACTTGGGGCATTTATTACCGTTGAACTAATCTCTTGATCTCTTATACTCTGCTGATCAAAACGACTCATCTGATAGGCACTCTGCTGATCAAATACTGAACTAATCTGATTTGACTCGGCTGATGACCTACTCTTCTGTTCGCTATTTCAGCATGAGATCACTAGTCTTCTGGGCTTTGAACTTTGAACTCTTCTGATGTCTTCTTTTACTTGTTCAAAATTCTTCTAAGGGAACTAAGCTTCCATACTTAGCTGATAATGATGTTTTGGAAATCATCAAAACCTTCCCTTAATTACTCATCTTCTTTGCACTTCATCTTCATCTTCATCTTCATCCAACAGTTGTGATTATTCATCAATAATTCATTATTTTGTTCGGCCACAAGAAGGCACGAAATCAATTGAGAGTATTTCTTAAAATTCCTCTCACGATATTGCTGCTGCAGGAGCATATTAGAGGCATGAAAAGTAGTATATGTTTTTTCTAACATATATTCATCAGTGATATTATCTCCGCACAATCTTAATTGAGATACAATTTTGAACATTGCGGAGTTATACTCATTTACTGTTTTAAAATCTTGCAGCCTCAGGTGCATCCACTCATATCGAGCTTTTGGGAGTATCACACTCTTTTGGTGATCATATCTTTCCTCCAAGCTTTCCCATAGGGCAGCGGGATCTTTCATCCCGAGATATTCAGATTTAAGCCCTTCATGGATGTGATGGCGAATGAAAATCATAGCCTTTGCCTTTTCTTGTTCGGTTGCCTCATTTCCCTTTTTGATAGCATTTCCGAGGTTCATTGCACTCAAATGAATGCCAACATCAAGAACCCATGTCAAATAATTCTTTCCGGAAATGTCAATGGCAGCGAACTCGAGCTTGGTGATATTTGCCATTTTTCTATGGCAAAAATATAGTAGGCCCAAGCCGAAAATATACTCAAAACTTCGGGTTTGAGTTTTTCGCCTAGACTTTCTTTCAAGTCCTTGATTTTCGAAGCTTTCTTTCAAGCTTAAACTTTAAAGCTTTATTTCAAGCTCAAAACTTATTAGGCTATCTTTCAAGGCGAAAACAATTTGTTCGTATTTGGATTTCAAGTTATTTATATTACGTATAATATAGTACGCATATTACTTGTTTGTCGATTTTAATATCCTTCCGGATAGAAGCAATTGCTATTTTCCTCAACCCCTTTTGTCAACTTCTGATGGATACCGTGTCACCTACAAACGTTGTAATGACGATCCGAACGGTCAGAATGAAGAGGATGGTGTGAGGAACCTTCAGTTAAAATTTGAGGATGATCCAACGGTGGAAATGATCGGAATGAACAAAAAATAGAAGCTATATTATGCAAATCCGAAAATCTGCCTTTCAAAGTTTTTGCCTCATTTCTTTCTTGTTTGTGTGATATATTTTAGTGGTCAAGCTAAACGTCGGGAAATCGAGTTATGGAGCAAACTCGTGCTGATAACGTGTTATAAAACTTAGGATAAAATGGATGAGCTTATTGTGTAAGCAAGGTAATATGCAAAGGAGGATATAAGATTACTTAGTTGTTCTTATTCTTCTTTCATTACAAAATGAACTCATCTATTTATAGAGTTCAAGAGTACATATGTCATACAAAGAAGAGTGATGAGTGTCTTCATACATGTCTTGCAAAGGAAAGTGATGGGTGGCTTCTCATGCATTGTGATACATGGCTATACTTAGAAGCATCCATATGTTCTTTGCCTTGCCACACTTATTCTAGCCTTGACACATAAATATGTTATGTGTTATCTCCTTATGCAACCAAGTGGAAAGAATCTTGTGTTGACACCATATAACTTGAGGTTTAAATTGCATATGTAGATATTTCATAACATGTATTACATACTGTAGGAGATAGATACACGTTTTGTGTAATAAGTCCTCATTTCTTATTCAAATCGGACTCTACCACATTTATCTAATCACAAGTTTTGTTGGTTTAATAATATTCTCCAATCACACGGCAAGCATGCATTTTGTTTATATGGATGTGGTAAAAAACCAATTTGGATAAATAAATCAATTATTCTCATCTTATTAACCAATGGATCAATCTCAATTAAACCTCATTCTGAAAAAAGTAATTGTATATAAGAAAAGAGCTGTATAATGGGTCGACCTCATTCTTGTTGTATTTATTAATTGGGCATTGTATTTATTACAAATCTCATCTTACATTTTTATATTTCACTTAAGTGCAATAAAATTTTGAAAAAAAAAATATATATTGTGTTTACTTATGATATATATGAACCGGGGTTGTCCGTTGTTCCATGGTTCTCTCTATTATATCCCATTATTTTGTACTCTGCTTACATTTTTTTTATTTCCCAAAGATATTCGTTTCTTAGATTCGACTTAATTATTTTTTAGACGCATCAAACTCATTAAACGGTAACCTCTCACAACAGGAGTTCGAATATGAGTTCGCTAATTTGTAGTGACTAGTTCCTTCCACTAGACCAATCAAGTGTTGGACGCTCACATTTATTTAATTTCGGAATTGGATTAGAATTTCGAAACTTGATTTGTGTTGGCTTTAACGGAATAGTGGGGTGCTAAAATATTAACTGAATAATAGGAGTAGTTAGGAATTAGTCGAAGCTACGTGTTAGGTAATGCCGCCCGGCCTCAATGGGCAACAACTGTCCAGCAACAGCAAAACTTTCTTTCTCCTATTATGGCCACGCAAGGGTTGAGGAGGGGTGGAAGATTGTTGAACCTATTTGAAAATATTTGATGTCCAAACCTAATAGTAGATCGAGTCTTATACAAACCAGAATTTCATATGTTCCAAATCAGAAAAGGAATATTGATGATAAGTACACATTATAACAAAAGCAATCTTCTTCAAATTATTTGAAACAAGGTCGAACAATTGAATCACTATCACAATTGAATCGATCGGTATACATTCTTCATGTACGTGGTTGTGACATGAAGGCAGTAAGAAGTTCCGTGGAGCCGTGGAGAAGGCACAGAGAAGTGTTTTGGGCTTTCTAAGGAACGACTGATATAAAATACTTAATCATTTAGGGTTTTTGTAACTTTATATATATATATATATATATATATATATATATATATATATATATATATATATATATTGGAAACTTCTAAGGTGACGTCACGTCATATGACGTAAGTTATAACCAACAGAATTATGACACCTCATTAATAAATTACCTACTTAACAGGTTGCCAACAAGTCATAATTAATATTATTACCATAATAGTTATACTATACTATTATTTGACCACATTCATTGTAATATTTAACCACAATAATAGTAAATTATAAATTAATAAATTATTATAAAAATAAATAAATAATTGTGTATAATAATATTTTATAATAATGATACATAATATTTCATGTTGAATAATTAATATAAACCTTTGAAAAAATTCATAATATATTTTTATATACATAATTTATATTTTAATACATATTGGGCATTAGTAATTGCAATACGTCCTAATGTGGTTAATTACTACTAATATGAGACCGTACTATGTATGTGGAGTCAATATTGTGTTATGTTAGTCTATACAACTATATGTGAAACATATAACATGTAATGTGAAGAATTATACACATTGGTTAGTATTAATGGTAATATTTCATAATGTGGCTAATTACTACTAATATGGGACCGTACTAAATTTGTGAAGTCAATATTATACTACATGTGAGACATATACCATGTAATATAAAGAATTGTCAGTAATTTAGTTATGACTAATGGTGATACTATACAATGTGACTAATTACTATTTACTACTAATATGAGACCGTACTAAGTATGTTGAGTCATTTCTGTGTTATGTGAGTCTATACTACTACATGTGAGACATATACCATGTAATGTGAAAAATTATCAGTAAATTGATTATTACTAATGGTAATAATATATAATGTGACTAACTACTACTAATATGAGACCGTACTAAGCATGTGGAGTCAATACTATGCTATATGAGTCTATATTAGTACATGTGAAACATATAACATGTAATGTTAATAATTATCCGTAATAGTTAGTACTAGTGGTAATAATATGTGACTAATTACTACTAATATGAGAGAATGTACTAAGTATGTGGAGTCAATACTATTACATGTGAGACACAAAACTATGCTATGAGAGTCTAAACTACTACATGTGGGATATATACCATGTAATGTGAAGAATTATCAGTAAATTGGTTAGTAATAATGGTAATACTATATAATGTGACTAATTACTACTAATATGAGACCGTACTAAGTATATGGAGTCAATAATATTACATGTGAGACATTATACTATGTTATGTGAAGAATTATACACACTAGTTAGTACTAATGCTAATACTTCATAATGTGGCTAATTATTACTAATATGGGCTCATATTAAGTTTGTAGAGTCAATACTATGCTATGAGAGCCTATACTACTACATGTGAGACATATAATGTGATTAATTATCATTAGTAAATTGATGAGTACTAATAGTAATAGTGTAATACTATGTAATGTGATTAATTATTATTAATATGAGACCATGCTAACTATGTGGACTCAATTATATTACATGTAAGACATTATACTATATAATGTGAGATATTATATCATGTAATGTGAATAATTATACACATTGGTTAGTACGAATGATAATACTTCATAATGTAGCTAATTACTACTAATATGGGTCGACCGTACTAAGTTTGTGGAGTCAATACTATGTTATGTGAGTCTATACTATTATATGTGAGACATATACCATGTAATGTGAATAATTATCCGCAAATTGGTTAGTACTAATGGTAATACTATACAATGTGACTAATTACTATTAATATGATACCGTACTAAGTATGTGAAGTCAATACTATATAATGTGAATAATTATACACATTGGTGGTGTTGTACTATTATATATGAACTTGTACTATACAATGTGGAAACATATAATTTTTATGGTAATTTGATATTAATTTGGGTAGAAAAAAGAAAAGAAATAAAGTAGAAATATTTAAGGTAGTTATAGTTTTAACCTGTTAAACAGGTAACTCATAATTAACTAAGTTTAATTTTATTTTATATTATAAAATTTATGTGGTTGTGATTACATATTTATGATCCAATGCCTTAAATTAAATTGAGGTCACATAACGTGACTTCACCTTAGAAGTCCCCATATATTTTTAACTTTTTCTTTAAAGTAAAATTCTGACACAAACCATGGTAAACTAATTAATGCTGAAGGTAGATGTGGATAATGTAAATAATTAGGAAAATAATATATTTTTTTACAATTATTAACAAAGTTTTTTTTGAAACAATACACTAAATAAAGAATATTGTATAAAGAAAAGTGCACTAAATTAATATAATTATAAGGAGAAGACCTTATATATTATAAAGAAAATAAAAATCTTATTCTTCTCACAATTATTAAGAATTTTTTTTTTAAATTAATAATGCACTACATGAATAAAATTATAAGAAAATGCTTGTATTGTAATAACAATAAAATATCATATTCCTTATATAATCAGTAAGAAGAAAAAAAATTAAAAGAAAGGCTTAAATATTGAGAAAGAATGGCTTAAGAAATGGAAATGAACTAAGAATAAATTGCTCCATGCAGAACTCGAACCCATATCTCCATCAAAAACTTGGAATTATTTAACAATCCGACCAACACACTCACTACATTAAACTTCACTACTACTAATATTTAATCCAGATATTGATGCGGGGCGACCCCATCGACATATAGCTCCGTCACTGTTTCAAATTGCTTTTTACCAAATAACATTCGTGTAAATTTGTTCTCCAAAGAAGAGCTTAGGGTACAATGTAAAATCGTCCCAAAAAAAAAGGAATTAGGTACAGTGTAAAATTGTCCCCAAGAAAGAGTGTTTGGATACATTGTAAAATCGTCCCCTAATGTGGTATTTGGCCACGAATCAGTGGAAATGCCTACGAAGGACGAAATATTTTGTGCACAATTATTTATGATTTGGGGACGAAATGCACAAACGTGGAAAAAATAAGCTAAATTTGGGTATGATGTAGCCGAAGTCGTTCCCAAAGAGCTTTATTGACGAACTTTTTTCGACTTGGATTATATTTTGCTACGAAATTTTGAAATTCACAGGCTAGTTTCTTGCAGATTTTGCATAACACAAGAAAGTATCTTGCATTTTTTCCTCTTTATCTCTAAAAATTTGTATTGATATATAGCAGAATCAAAATGTGAATACAGGTTCTTTCTCTTGCCTCTTAATACTTTTTACTAATATTTTCGTTCAATGGCTTCCCATCCACCCATAATATTGCCGCGAACCTTGTTAACATGTTTATTAACATGTGGCCAATTTTCTTTGGTTCTTCAAAAGAAAATTTTTATGTTGTTTTGCTCATAACTTCACCTTTCAGTCTGTAGCAAATATAAGATTAAGTACAAATATATACTAAAAGTCTCTTAATGTTAAAGTGGTAAAGTTTTTGTTACAAATTTGTAGAAATTAGTAGCAACCAACAAGGCGACAACTGTATATACAAGGCCTAGATATGAATTGGTGCTGACATTTTTGTAGTGAAACAACCTAATGGAAATGTATAGGTTTTTCAAAAATTTCATGTGAAGAAAAACAACATTCGATCTTTCAACATTTCTTTTCTTCATTGTTAGAAGCTAAACTAGCGATATTTAATGCCTGTCAAGTTCGGATTTATATATCTCTAATTTGAACACGAGATTACAAATATTAAAATTTTCTCTTTGTCTTTATTAATTTGATATATTATGATTTCAGGTATCAAATAATGAGGTAAAGGAATCTAAGTTTACAACTAAAGTGCAACCGCGGCAGCTGGCTGAAAGGAACAACAATGAATACGAAAATACCAAAGGTAATTAATATTGAATGTTTTTCTGCGCGCATTGTTTATAGATTTTAAATGGGATATTACAAAAAAAGAAAATAAGATGGTAATATGTCTTGGTTCTAGAAAAGAAATGTGGTGTGAGTATGTAAGTTTCAGCACATACATACATTTTAATAAGCCCCTCATTGTTTATTTTCTTAGCTGCTTTTGGTGACTTGAAGCTAGTTTTTCACCTTTTGTAATTTGCAGATTTACAAGGAATAATATGGATCTTGTCATTTTTAAGATCATCAAGCTTCTGGTAGTTTATTGTGGTAAGACATGTTTTTATTTTAGTGGATTATTTCTTGTAAATGTAGAACTTCAAAAAATATAATTAAAGTTCATGCGAGTCTTATGAATTCATATGTTTGACTTGATGTTTGATGCAGATGTAGTGATTCTACATCTTGTAAACTCTTATGATTTAGTTGATACATTTCAACTAAATTTCATATTATGTTAAGTGAAACGTTCAAGTTTTTGCATTTGAAAATCTAAATCACGAAATCCTTTTCCTCACAAATTTTAAATCGTGATTACAACCTTGTTTCTCCACATTTTTCAGAAATTCTTACGTCGTTTGACTCTTTTGGACCTGGACTTCAATCTCCATGGTTTAATTCCCTCAACAAAACTAATGATAGTATCACTTAGTTACGTTTGTCAGTAATTGGTATAATTTTGAGAATTTGGTACAAAAAATGAAATGTGTCATTACATATCTCAAGACCAAAAATAGTCATATTTGAAAATCTCTTAACCATATCATGTTAGGAATACCAATGATTTTGAAAATGTCGTGCTCTCACAATGCATATTGTGGTGTACTTCTATTCATAAAACTTTAGTACAAAATTAACAAAAAGGGTATAAAATTAATATATTATTTAGACATCATAGAATGAGAATAAAATGAGCATACAATATATTTTCATGTTTATGTTAATCTTGCAACTTTTGCATTACATTTTTCAAATGATGTTTCAAGTTGTTAAAATTTGAAAAGAAAAAGAAAACATAGTTTGACAATCTGAAATCGTGGATTTTCTAGTTGATAATTAGCATTTGAAGAATAAAGAGATAAATTTATTAATTAATTCAAGAAACTTTCCTCCCGAACTTACACCCGTGTTGCACTTTTCATCTTGAACATTTTTGTTGCACTTTCACCTTGAAGTCTTGAACTATTTGGTTGGGAATGTGTTCGGAAAATAGTTCAGGAGGAAAGTGCAACATTAATCTAAGTTCATGATAGACAGTTCAGGGAAAAAGTGCGATTTTTTTATTTATTTAATACTCTATTTTATAAGAAACCAACATTAGTGCAATCATATTTTAAAAAGTTCGCTGAAAGCATTCATCTCAGTTTTCTATATCAAATAATGATAAGTCAAACCAAGTTTCAAAAGAAAAAGTAAGAAAGTCAAACTACAGGTCCACAACCGATTAGTGTCTCTCATTTTCTTTTTTCTTTTATTATAAATACCTCATAGTTCTCTTTAGTTTAACGAAAAAAGCATGAAAATGTGAGCAACGAAACTCCATCATTAAACATTTCCATTTTCTTGACATGAACATACCCATAAATTATTGTGCAGGACTATTTTTGTTCTTCAACATGAGAATTGTAATATAATTATAAGGGGACTCTCTAGACGAGATCATGTTCAGTAGAATTTTATAGACTTTATAATTATAAGAGGACATTCTAGACTAGACCAAGTTAAGTAGACTATTATAGACTTTATTAGTCTATAAAATGGTCTAGTCTAGGATGTCCCCTTATATTTACATTACAATTCTCGTGTTGAAGACAAAAAATAGTTATATTTGAAATTTTTTAACGAGATCATGTTTAAAAATACAAATGGCTGTGAAGATGTCATGCTCTCACAATGCATGTTGTGGTGTATTTCTACCCATAAACCTTAGCTATAGCTTGTAGCACATATTTGGATCCCTCTGACAAATTGAAATGAGAATTTCCTATTAAAATAAATTATGTTAAAAATAATAGAAAGTTCGTAACTAATAAGAAAACCAAGAAAGGTGCAAAAAACAAACTTAAATTATATGTGAACATAATTAAGTGTGAGGCTTATTTGTTGCACCAAAAATATGTAGGTTGTCCCTTATTCACCTTGTCACAAATAAATAATAAAAAGTAGGTGAATGAAATAGATAGTCAACAATAATTATTAATCACCATGTCCCATGTAAAGATAAAATTGCGTCTTATAACTGGTATTGTTTATAAACAACATCAAATATCAATACCATTAGGTCCTCTTTCTTTCTACAGATCAAACGCCCATTATAGACAACAAATGACTTACAAATCAAACACAATACTATATGAACAACTCAAATTTTAAGTAAACGACAAATTACGTTATTACATCAGAATATGTATGTTTTCTAGCCACAACACGTAGTGGATTTTTCTTATGGCTCGTCATACCAGGTGCACATTCAGTGTCAATATTTTCTTTCTTCATCCCATCAGGCACATCCCAATCAAACAAGTAAAGAAGATTAGCCAACGCAAGTTGTACCGTAGCCAATGCCATTGTAATTCCAGGGCAGCCTCTTCTTCCAGCTCCAAACGGCAAAAGATCGAAATCTTGTCCCTTCAAGTCCATCGATATCCTCCGATCATCCTCCAGAAATCTCTCGGGCATAAAATCCTGTGGATTTTCCCATAACACAAGGTCATTGGCTACGGGCCATGCGTTCACGTACCCTAACGTTTTTGCGGGAATTTCAAATCTGTCAATGGTACATTTCTCTAGTTTCTCGAGGGACAAGAAGTGGTAACTTCGCGTACTTTCACATCGCTTCTTTTATGACTGGATTGAGATAAGATAGTCCAACTGCCACAATATCTCCTTCTTTCACCATTTACTTTTCGTTGTGATAGAAGTGCCCTGATTTCTTCTTGTGCCTTTTTCATGACGACTGAATTTTATATTAGTGATGTCATTATCCATGTCGTTGTTGTAGCTATTGTATCTGTTGAAGAAAAATATACATTCTGCAATTTGTTTCCAAATGATTATTAATCAATTAATTAGACTTGCATGTATGATGTACCATACTCTAAGATACTAATTAAACTCTAATTAATGAATTCAAATTAGTAATTACCATAAGAACTGCTTTTATGTGATCCATGTCTAGACGAACTGATGTCCCCCATTCCTTTTCTCTCAATTCGAGCAAGACATCGCCATCGATCGACTTCGGCCTATTTTGATGGAGATGCTCGTCGATATGTTGTTGGTAGAACGAATCCCATTCCTTGCGAATCCTATCAAGATTAGCAATCTTACCGGTGATCTTATCAAGCCAACCAATCAACGGAAAGTAATCTGTGAAATAAAAGTCCGACAATGCAGTTTGGAATTCATGTATAATACGATTAAACCTTTTGCGTTCATCGCTACCTTGCTCGTACATTTTCCCGAACGCCACACGACAAATTATCGTGCTCGTGAGGAAAGTAATCATTTCACTTAGATTGATAGTTTCAAAAGATGAAGCCTTTAGGGTAATCTTTTGTACCATTCGTGACACTTCTTCTTCACGAATGGGACGAAAAGATTGAACTCTTTTTGCACTTAAGAGATGGAGGATACATACTTTTCGCATCTCTCGTCAGTATTCATTGTAGGGTGATAGGGCGATATCAAGGAGTTTGTACGATACTTTTCTGAATGAGAGTATAGCGGTGCTACTGCAGAATATGATGTCTTGAATTTTTGAGGATTTCTTGTGCCATTCATGAGGAGTTTGCTACTAGTACTGGCCTAGAACCAAGTTTCATGTAAAATAGAGGACCATATTTTTTGGAGAGTCGCCAAAAGTACTCGTGAAGTGGTTCCTTTTGTTGGTGAAGATTTCCATTTATCGGAAGGCCTCGAGGGCCTGGCGGTTTTCGATAGCATTCTTTTCGAAAAGATGAGAAGATTAGAAGAACAATAGGGAGAAGAAGTAGAACGAGTATACCCACCATTATTACTTGGAAGAAGAATTCTTTTTAATTAAGAACAAGGAGCTATGAATGAAAATATGCTTTCCCATTAAGTTACTATATATAAAATCATCAATCATGGATGGCAATATATTAATTGAACAACTAATTTTTTTGGACACAAAATTTTGATTTTTTTAGATGGTGAATACATTGTTACATAAAAAACTATATCAAATCGAAACAATTACAATGATATCAAAGTGAACAAATTATTAGTATTAAACTATAGAAAGACTAGTATCAAACTAGAGAAAATACCCTCATTCGTGGGAGTTGAACCAATGACATCCTGGTCATGGAGCCTCATCCTTAACCACTTGTCTAAGGCCTCATCGATAATTTTTTTTTTTTTAAATTATGATCATATGAGAAAGTCAAAGTTAGGTTTCAATTTTTTTTTCCCAAGGGTTCAATTGTTTAACTAAACATAGCTGTACAATTATAATGACTAATAGGTCATCAATCACATTTGTCTCAAAATACATTTGACGGAGCATGTTTAGCGTAATGGAGAAGCATATGATTCAAGATGTAGAGATTTTGTATCAAATATCATCAGAAATGTGATTCATTCTTTTAATTTTATATTAGTTTTGTTAGTTCTATTTATTGTATTTATTGATTGTTGATTTTTTTATACTTTACTATTAATTGAACATTTTTAATTATTCTAATAATGTATGTCATTGTTTCATTAAAAGAAAAAAGTTTTTTGTTTGGCAAATGTTTTTTGTTGTTTATAATCTCTCATCATAATTCAAAAATTTGTGTCCCACTTGAGGGGAAAAATTGTAAGAGGGGGTTAAGCCTTGCCTATTTTCATTGAGAATAGGTCAAAACCAATCTTGATTCATTATCAAAACAGTTGGTCCCAAGTGGTCAGATGAGGTTTAGAGGAGGAGGGGGGTGAATAGACCCCTGAAAATTTTTTGGCTTTAAAAACTTTTCAAGTCTTCTGTTAGCAAACTAAGCCGATTGAGAATTGTAAGCTGACTATGCTGATCGCGCACAAAGCTTTAAACAGCAGAGTTGATCACTCTTCTGATTATGACTTAGCTGATTTCAGTAGAATCAAATTTTCAATTAGAATACTTGCAGCGAATATTAAAGAGGTTTTTTACAAGTAAGCTTTTATCAACTTAAAATATTTTATTCCCAGTTTTATAAACTCCTTTTTAAAATCTTTTAAACAGTTAAGTGTTTGAATGCTTCTTAAAATTATGCAAGAAATCAAATGAAAAGTAAACACTAGAATTTTTATAGTGGTTATATGGATTGAAATCCTTTAGTCCACTCTTCCGAGTCACTTAGATCTTGGGTTATACTATAAACACACAGTTTACAATATGCTCTGCTTGCGCTTTACAACAAATGATAAGCCACAAGTTCGTAGTAAGGAATCACAAAGAAATCCTACTCTCATAAGCTAGATCACTCACTCAGATGGATCTACACTCATCACAACACTATCTTTTACAAGTTCACTCAGAAAATGTATATTTTTTTTGCTTCAACTTAGCTTCTGTCAACAAATGACTTCAGCAGACGAGTGAGTTGTTCTTGAGCTTTTGAGACTTAGAAAAATTTTGCTTCGCGAATGAAATCTCAATTGTTGTGTTGTCTCTAATTCTTGAATCCAGCTCTATTTATACATGTCTTTGAAATCTATCCGTTGAAGGTGAGACAAATTTCAAAGCTACAAGTACTGGTCCCCCATTTCCTGGAATGGCTCTCTCCAACTGTTGCACTGTACACTCTGCTGTACTTTTCTGCCAGTTGCATTAAATGCACCATGCTGATCCGAGAATCTCTTCAATCATTTGCCATTAATACCCTTCTCCAGCATCATTTATTACTCCAAGTGCATTTATTATCGTTGGGCAGACTCTTTGATCTTTTCCACTCTGCTGATCGAAATGACCCGTCTGATAGATACCCTACTGATCCAAATTTGAACTAATCTGATTTGAGTCAGCTGAAAAGCAACAAGTCTGATTCCGAACTTCAGCAACAAATCAGTAGTCTTCCGGACCTTGAACTTTTGACCCTTCTGATTTGTCTTCTTACTTTGTCAAAATTCTTCTAAGGGATCTAAGGATTCCGTACTTAGCTGATCTTGATGTTTTCGAAATTATCAAAACCTCCCTTAACTTCTTGTACTCTATCTTCATCTTCATCCAACAAAAACCTAACTAAAAAATGTTCCAATTTGAAATTATTGATTTAACATTTATCATATACTATTCTATCTTATAAATTAATTAATTTGACACATTATATTTTTTCCGTTTAAATCTCAATATTCGTCTAAATCATAAATAAATATCCATGCACAAAAGCTTATAATTAAAGAATAAACTATTATTAAACACTAGTATTAAATCTAAAGAATCTGCTATTTGAAATTAAATAATAAAAAGTCAAGCCACAACCGATCAGTGTCTCTCATTTTGTTTCATGGTTATCCTTTTTACAGGACCCTACCAAATATAATGCCAAATGTAAATTACTCTCCTCTATTACCTTCAACTTTTATCAATTAATTTTGACACAATACCTTTTTTACCTTTAAATATCAATATTCATAATTCAATCAAAATAATATTTTGAAAAGTTCATCATATTTTGAAAAGTTCGTCGACTTTTTATTTTTATAGAATATTCAATCATTACATTATAAATAATTTGGTGAAATACAGTTTCACCCCTTAAAGTATGGGGTGGTATCAGTTACCCCCCTGAAGTATTTATTGTGACACTTATCCCCCTGTGTTATAGTATTGAACATTTTATTCCAAAACTACCCCCGCCCCTTTTAAAAGAAATACATTATTAATTTATCAAAAAAAAATTATATTTTAATTATGAATTCATCCATCCACCAAACAATATTATATTCAATTTCTTCATTTATTCGATTTTATTCGGTTTTATGCTCTCAAATTCTTTCTTTATTTTATGTTTCAATTTTTTTATATTTTTATCTCATATTTTTTCTTTATATTTTTCTATTTTTATTTGGTGATAATTATTTTATTTATTCTCGGTACAAATTATTATTCAAAATATTGAGTAATTCTCCTTCGAATTCTTTCTCGCAAAATTCAAGATTGACACCAAACAATATACATTTTAATTTTTTCATTTCTTCATCAATTTGTTTATTAATTATGAATTCATCCATACACTAAACTATATTAATTTTCAATTTCTTCATTTATTTTGTTTCTTTCGGATATAAAAAATGATGAAAATGAAGAAAACATTGAGATTGAAAAAAGTATGGTAAGAAAAATGAAGAATTTAAAACATAATATTGTTTGGTTGATGAATGGATTCATAATTAATAAAATGAGAATTTTTTTTTGATAAATTAATAAAGAAAATTTTATTATGAAGGGGGCGGGGATATTTTTGGAATAAAAATTGCAAAACTATAACAGAGGGGGGTAAGTGTTACAATTGATACTTTAGGGGGGTAATTGATACAACCCCCATACTTTAAGGGGGTAAACCGTATTTCATCCTAAATAATTTAAACAATTGTCTATGTACAAAAAACTTACAAATAATATATCATTATCAAACACTAGTATTAAACCAAAGAATCTGCTATTTGAAATCAAATAATAAGAAGTCAAGCCACTAATCGGTGACTTATCCAGTCCAGAGGAACCAAAAAATCTAGTTGAGACTGTTGGATGAAGATGAAGATGAAGTGCAAAGAAGATAAAAAGTTAAGGGATGGTTTTGATGATTTTCAAAACATCATAATTAGCTAAGTATGGAAGCTTAGTTCCCTTAGAAGAATTTTGAACAAGTAAAAGAAGACATCAGAAGAGTTCAAAGTTCAAAGCCCAGAAGACTAGTGATCTCATGCTGAAACAGCGAACAGAAGGGTAGGTCATCAGCTGACTCAAATCAGATTAGTTCAGTATTTGATCAGCAGAGTATCTATCAGCAGAGTTGCTTCGATCAGCAGAGTAGAAGAGATCAAGAGATTAGTCCAACGGTAATAAATGCACCGGGTGTAATAAATGCTGGAAGAGAAGGGTAGTAATGGCAAATGATTGAAGAAAACTCTCGGATCAGCAGAGTGCATTTAATGCTGCTACAGGAAAGTACAGCAGAAAAAGGACTGTAGCAGGGAGCCGTTTGAATCGGGCTAAAGACTATGGATTTGAATTGTGATTTCCTTCAACGGTCATATTTTCAAATCCAAGTAGCTGATTTCGAAGAGAGAGACTAACACAACAACATCTGAGATTTCGCATTCGAAGCAGGAATTTTTCTAAGTCTCAAGAAGATCGAACAGCTCACTCGTCTGGTAGAAGTCTTCTGTTGACAGAAACTCAGTTGAAGAAAACAGAAAAATACAATCTGAGTGAATTTGTATTAGCTGAGTTTTGTGAGAAGTTTAAATCCATCTTTGTGAGTGATTTAACTTCAGAGGATAGGTCTTCTTTGTGATTTCCTATTGTGAGCTTATAGCCTTCTCATTAGTTGTTTAGGTATAAGTGGCGAAATATTGTAATCTGTGTGATTATAGTATAACCCAGAATCTACGTGATCTGGAAGAGTGGACTAAAGGATTTTTATCCATATAACCACTATAAAAATTCTTTGTGTTTATCTTGCATTTAAAGTTTTCTTGCATATTTTGAAACTGCATAAGTTTACACTTTGAATTATCAAAAGATTTTATAAGGAGTTTTGAAACTGGGGATAAAATCTTTTTAAGGACTTAGTCTACTTGTGAAAAACACTTTCAAACATCCGCTGCAAGTGTACTCTTGATAAAACTGATTTTCACTGAAATCAGCTAAGTGAACTGTAAGAAGAGTGGTCACTCTGCTGTTCAAGATTTGTTCACGATCAGCATAGTCATCTTAATGTTCTTCATCAGCTTAGTCTGCTGACAGAAAAGTAAAAAGTTTTTAAGTCTAAAATTTTTAGAGGTCTATTCACCCCCCCCCCCTCTAGACCTCATCTGACCACTTGGGACCAACAAGTGGTATCAGAGCAGGTGGTTCATTAGAATCAGCTGCCTGATCAACCAGTTTGATCCAAGTGTTTTTCAAAGGTTTTTCAAAACTTTTCAAAATAGCATCTTTTTGAAAATTTAAAACTTTTTGAAAAATGGACTGTATCAGCCATGTTCCCCACATCGCTGGTATGTCATTTGAAGATTGGAATGGAAATCTTCTTAGCTGCCTACAATGACAACATGTATACATGTATCATAAAAGGTCCATTCAGATTCACCAAGACCATAAAGATAAATGAAGTTGATACTGTGGTGGAAAAAGACCTTCATGAGATGACTCCAGAGGAAATCAAGCTATTTAATCTGGATAAAGTCGGAAGATTTATCAAGACTAAAGCCCTGGACAATGATCGGTTTGACAAAGTCAAACATTGCAAGACTGCAAAGGAGATGTGGGATAAAGTCAGAGATATGAGCGAAGGCAATGATGCAATAAAAGAGCATCAGCTCACAGTTGATTTGGAGAAACTGGATAACTTCAAGATGAAGTCTGGAGAGACCATTGATCAGATGGATACCAGGTTCACCAGAACACTCAATGAAGTTCTAAAGCTGGGAAAGACTTCCACTGACAAAGAAATCACGGTCAGAGTACTAAAGGCCTTACCCCCAAAGTTCAACATGAAAGTAACAGCAATGGAAGAATCAAGAGATCTGGGAAAGATTTCTCTTACAGAGCTGTTCTCCGTACTCAAGGCATTCGAGTATAAACTGCCTAGAATGGGAATTGAAGAAACCTCAACTTCAGAACCCACAGCTGCACTGGTTGCTGCTGAAAATAATAGAAGACCAGCACAGAAAAGCAAAGAAGTGGACTCATCTGATGAAGCCACTCTACTCAACAAGAAGGAGTACACTGCTGGAGATGTAGCATTGCTGATGAACAATTTCAAGAAGTTCTACAAGAGAAAAATGAAGAACAAATACAACAATGCTTCTACTTCTAAACCTAACTTTTCTTCTCAAGATAAAGAGGATTAAAAAGCCAAACTAATGTGTTATAACTGCAGGAAATTGGGACACTTCATCAAAGACTGTCCATATCCAAAAGCAGAGAAATACACTGGGGAAGAGAAGAAAATCAGAAAAGAAAGAAAGCATCAGAGAGGCAAGGCTATGATGGATGAAGCAGAAAAGCTGGCTGCTGTCTACTCATCTGATTCAGATTCAGACACGTCTGATGAAGAATCATCTGATGAAGAAAAACCTGCTCTCCTCTGCCTGATGGCAAAGGAATCTGATGACTCTGAGGAAGAGGTAACTCCTCTTGACAATGAATTATTTAATTCATTTGAACAAATGATGCTTAACAATACTACTATTGCTGAAGCATATAAAAAGCTTAAGGAAGAGATGATATTGCTAAAAGAGCAAAATAGTTCACTGAAACTCACAGCTGAAAAGCCAAGAGAATCAGTTGAATATAAACAGATTGAGCAAGAACATGAATCTCTGAAAGCTGAATGTGAAGTTTATAAAAGAAAAATCATGGAACTTGAAAAAGTTATTGAGTCTCATGAAAAATCATCTGTTGCATCCACTCATATGTCTAGTAAACAGAAGATGCCTTTAGAACAGGATAAGCACGAATTGAATCATACTGAAAAATTTATATCTGCTGACAATAGTAAGGTCATTATGTATGTTCAAACTGCTAGACCTGCTTCACCTGAGAAAGTGGTAAAGGAGAAGAAAACTCCTAAGGCTAAAAAGAGCAAAGAGCCTAGTATAGGAAAACAGACTAGTAAGACCAAACAGCAGAGTCCCAAGAAGTCTGCTGATAAAGCTAAAGTCAATCAGACTAGTGGTAAAACTAAGTCGTCTGTAAATGAGCAAGCTACTAGTAAGCCAAAGAAGCATAAGAATAAGAAAAATCAAAATGCTTGGTATGGAAATGAGTCATATTATGTGCAACCTGTTGCATATCCTCCTATGTATCATGCACCTCAATTTCCTAGTTACTATGCACCATATCCTGCTCATCCAATGCATGCATACCCTGCTTATCATGCACATTACCCTGCTTATGAACATTATTCTTATCATACTGATCATCAACATGACTTATCTGCTAATTATGATAAAAATGAAACTGTTCATGCTCCTGTCAAAACTCAGAAGCCTAAGAAGCCTAAGACATCAACATCTTGGGTTGTCAAAGGTGAAACTAATCCTTCAGGACCCTCTCAATAAGGGTACCTAAAACAATTTTATTTTTGTTTTGTAGGTTATGATTAGGAGTAGGAGTAAAGTAGAGAAGATCTGGTACTTGGACAGTGGTTGTTCAAGACACATGTGTGGAAACATACATGAGCTGACTGATGCAGTTGCTGTGGATGGTCCAAAAGTTACTTTTCGGGACAGCAAGGAAGGCAAGATTAAAGCTAAAGGAAGACTGATCAGAGGAAACATAGAGATATCTGACGTCTCATATGTTAAAGGCCTCAAATATAATCTGCTGAGCATAAGTCAATTTTGTGACAAAGGATATTCAGTCATCTTCTCAACAGATAAGTGCTACGTTGAACAGATTGGTACAAAGAAGGTAATTTTATCTGGAAGACGACAAGGGAATGTCTACATAGTCTACTGGAATTCTGCTGACAAGAATTCAAGTGTTTGTTTGGTGGCATCAACACCAAGTGAAGTTAGCTGGCTATGGCACAAAAGGATGAATCATTTAAACTTCAAGACCATAAACAGACTGATCAAGAATGATTTGGTAGAAGGGATTCCAAAAACAGTCATGAGCAAAGACAAGCTCTGTGACGCCTGTCAGAAGGGTAAACAAATCAAGTCATCGTTCAAAAGCAAGAAGCACCAATCTTCTGAAAGAATCTTGGAGCTGCTACACATGGACTTATTTGGACACATTGATCCAGTCAGCAATGGTGGAAAGAAATACTGCCTAGCTGTTGTGGATGACTATTCAAGATATACTTGGGTGATATTCATGAAAAAGAAAAGTGAAACCAAGGAACATCTTACTAATCTAATGGAATTAATCCAGAATGAGAAGAGTACAAAAATATTGAAGATCAGATCAGATAGAGGGACAGAGTTCACAAACTCTACTGTTGAAGAGTATTGTAATATCAAAGGAATACATCATGAGTATTCAGCTGCTAGAACCCCTCAACAGAATGGTGTTGCTGAAAGGAGAAACAGAACACTGAAAGAAGCTGTCAGGACCATGATAGCTGAAGCTAAGCTGCCTCAAAGATTTTGGGCAGAAGCAACAAATACAGCCTGCATTACCCAGAACAGATGCATGATCAACAAAAATCAGAACAAAACTCCATATGAAGTTTGGAACAACAGAAAACCAAACATTCATTACTTCAAAATTTTTGGTTGTAAATGCTTTGTATTAAATAATGGGAAAAATAACCTCACTGCATTTGCAGAAAAGGCTGATGAAGCTGTTTTTGTAGGATACTCTACTGTTAGTAAAGCTTATAGAGTTTTTAACAAAAGAACATTACTAATAGAAGAATCCATTCATGTAGTATTTGATGAGCCAAATCAATCTTCTGAAAAGAATCAAAGTACTAATCAAGATCTGTCTACTGATTTACAGAAGTTGGATTTTGGAAAGAATGAAGAATATGTTCCCATCATACTACCTAATCTAAATTCAACTGCTAACTCAAGTGCTGTTCAAAATCACAGTGCTGATTGTCTAACAGACGAGTTGCAAACAGCTGATAGACCAGAGGATGTTCAACAGACTACAACTGTTCAACAGACTACTACTGGAACTCCAATAGTAGTGTTGCAAGATCAAAACAGAGGACAACATTCAGACCTGCAACCTGATCTCAGATGGCTCAGGAATCACCCACCAGAGTTAGTGATTGGTGATCCTTTGGATAGATTGAAAACAAGAAGAGCTGCTGCACAAGATGCTATGTTTGCTAGTTTTCTATCTCAAATAGAGCCTAAACAAATTGAAGAAGCTCTCAATGATTCCTTCTGGATTGAAGCTATGCAAGAAGAGTTGAATCAATTTGAAAGGAATGAAGTCTGGTACTTAGTTCCTAGACCAAGTCATCAAAGAGTAATTGGCACTAAATGGGTTTTCAGAAATAAGATGAATGAAGATGGTATTGTTACCAGAAACAAAGCAAGATTAGTGGCCAAGGGTTATTGTCAAGAAGAAGGAATAGACTTTGATGAAACATTTGCACCAGTAGCAAGAATTGAAGCAATCAGACTGTTTCTAGCTTATGCTGCTTACAAGAACTTCACTGTTTATCAGATGGATGTGAAGTCTGCATTTCTCAATGGAGAACTGCAAGAAGAAGTATATGTTGAACAACCACCTGGATTTGAAGTTTATCAACAAGAAGACAAGGTGTATCGTCTAAAGAAAGCCCTCTATGGACTGAAACAGGCTCCAAGAGCATGGTATGATACTTTATCTGATTTTCTTTTGATTAAAGGATTTCGTAAAGGTAAGGTAGAAGAGACTTTGTTCACAATTGAATGGGAGAATCATATATTACTTGTGCAAATATATGTGGACGATATTATTTTTTGTTCAACTAACCAACAGATGTGTGACAAGTTCTCCAAGCTCATGCAGAATAAGTTTGAAATGAGCATGATGGGTGAACTCAATTATTTTCTTGGATTGCAAGTTAGACAGTTGTCTGATGGTATATTCATCAGCCAAGCAAAATATACAAGAGATCTGTTCTAGAAATTTGGTATGGAAACTAGCTCTACTGCTACAATTCCTATGTCTACTAGTCTTCGTTTGGATAAAGATGAAGATGGCAAATCAGTGGACATGACCAAATACAGAGGCATTATTGGGTCACTGTTATATCTAACAGCAAGTAGACCTGATATCATGTACTCAGTTGGGGTTTGTGCAAGATTTCAATCAAATCCCAAAGAATCTCATCTCTTAGCTGCCAAGAGAATACTGAAATATATTAAGGGCACTCAAGAATTGGGATTGTGGTATCCTAGAGAATCTGGATTTGAGCTAATTGGTTATTCAGATTCAGACCTTGTTGGCTGCAAGATTGACAGAAAAAGCACAACAGGTGCCTGTCAGTTCTTAGGTAGTCGTCTGATCTCATGGATGAGTAAGAAACATACTTCAGTTTCTATATCTACTGCTGAAGCTGAATATATAGCTGCTGGAGCTTGCTGTGCACAGATACTATGGTTGAAGCATCAACTAGAAGATTACAATATCAAGATCAGTGAAATTCCAATCTACTGTGACAATACTAGTGCAATCTCACTTACTCAGAACACTACAAGTCATTCAAGGACTAAACATATTGAGATCAAGCATCACTTCATTAGAGATCATGTGGAAAAAGAGAATGTAATGATTGAGTATGTTCATACAGACAATCAGATTGCTGATATTTTCACTAAACCTTTAAGTGAAGTAAGGTTCTCAACTCTAAGAGCTGAGCTAGGACTACTTAATTTGGATGCATAAGCTGAGGGGGAACTCATCAGAAGACTGAAGTTCAACAGCTTAGTTATCCATTATTCTATTCAAGAATTAACTTTCAACAGACTAGTTAACTTATGAATTCTTAAAGACAGGGGGAACGTGTAAGACTAGCGGTACTTCTGCTCTAAAGATGAAATTTGTTAATGTCAGTTAGTTGAAGTTATGTTATCAGAAGATCTGTTCTTAATTCTTGAAGACTGAAGATTATTTTATCTTGCTGGATTGACAAACAGCAGAGGAAGATTACTAGCTATTGGCTTTCTCTAGTAATATCAGATAACAGATCACTCGTCTGTCAGATAAGTTAAACTCTACTCATCTGATATCTTATATAAGCATGGTTATAAAATTGCATTTCTAGAAACACGCTTTTATAAGTAACATATTAGTGTCGATAGAGTTTCCCGCCCTTCTGACATTAAAATAATAAAATTGAAATCCGCAGCTCCCACCCACACGATTAATAAACTGTCAGATTAATCCAACGTTTCAGATTAATCACGATAACCAAAACAGAGGGAAACATATAAAATCCGATCTGAACACTACAGTCGTCTTACGCACACATAAACTCTCAAATTTTCTAACTCTCAAACTCTCTCGCTTTCAAAAGTTTACTGCTTTCACAGATTTCTAATCAGTAATCTCAGAAATGGAGAAGATTCATGATGGAAGATACTTGAACTACAGCAAATTCCACTTTTCTGGTACTGATCTGATGCACTCAATCTTGGAGAAAATCAAAGAGGCATCCTTAGTTCCAGTTCTGGAAGCCCACGAAGATAGGGTTTACCTAGAAGACGTCGATCACTTCTACAAGACCAGGAAATTCACCAATAATGACACTGTTATGTCGGCTGTCGTTGGGGGAAAGAAAATCGCCGTCTCTGCTGCTGTTTTAAGTGAAATTTATAAACTGAAGAATGAAGGAGGAGACGTAACAGACCTAGGGTCTGAAAAGGAGGAAGAATTTTGGGCAATCTGTGCTAAGAAGGGTGAAGAGATGACTGGGACTCTGATGAAGACTCAGTTAAAAGATGAGTATCAGAGGTTCGCAGACATCATTGCAAAGGTATTGGACTGCTGCACGAGCTCTTTAGATGGGTTACCAAGAAAGAGGTACCACACCATGATTTGCATCTACTATGGACTGGAGGTGAACTGGGCAGTTCATGTCTATGATCTGCTGAGTGACAAGAGGACTTCGCATGCCATCTTGCTTAGTCATCTGTTCAAGTCACTGAGCTGTCCTATGGCTGGTGGAAAGGCTACCCACGGTAGTAAAGAGTTTAAGTTGTATGAGCCAGTAAGAAAATTGGCTGCTCCTAAAAGAAAAGCTCCTACAAAGTCTAAGAAGACCCCTTCTAAGAAAAGCAAGAAGGAGGGTCAGACAAGTAAATCTGCTGATCAAACAGCAAGCCCTGCTGTTGAAGCTGAATCAGCACAAGCTGAGTGTGAAGTCCCTCATAAAGTAATAGATGACTTCACTGCCGAGCTTGAAAAGATGGAGACAGGTTCCTCTCCTGAAAGAACTGAATCAGAAGAAGAAGTTCCTCTTCAAAGACTGAAGAGAATGAGGACCAAAAGAGAAGCAAGGGGACCTCCCCAAGCTAAGTGATCCACAAAAAGAAAGGTCACTTTTTCTGAAGAAACTACCATAACAGTCAGAGATTCACCAGTTTCAGCTGAAAGGCCTATAACTGTTGAAGAGCCTGCTGAAGTTGCTGCTGCTGAAATTGGAGGTTCTACTACAGACTCATCTGCTGTAGTGTCTGCTGAAGTCAGAGAAGAACAGCAGACTGGCACAACAAGTGAAGGAGAAACTCTCCTTCTGCATCCTACACCTGTTGCTGCCACTCCACTTCAAGTAGTTGAAAGTCCTGAATCTAGGAAGAAAAGGACTGGTAAGACTGCAACTTATGTAACTGCTGCTGAAAAGAAGATACAAGATGAGGCAGAAAGAAAAAGGAGGGCTGATGAAAAGGCTGAGAAAGATCGCCTTAAAGCCCTTGAGTTAAAAAGACTGGAAGAAGAAGCCAGTAAGATGACTCAAGAACAAAGGGATGCTATAGAAGCAGCTGAGTTAGCTGCTGCTATTGAGGCAAGTGCTAAGGACTCTCATGGTCCTAAGCATACTGGTGGAATTGTCATAGGTGAACAAAGAGATCCCGCCAAACCTATACCAGTTATGCCTACTCCAGCAATTCAACCCAAAAGAAGAGAAGAGGTCAAACTGGCACTGGAAATTGTCAAAGATGACCCTGATGCTTTTGATGAGTCCATCAAAAGGTTGGATGCTGAGAATGAAAGAATTACTCGTCTGACAATGTTCAACAGAGAAAAGATCAGATACAATAGATGGAGAGACTATCGTCTGACAAAGAGTAAAGACCAGATTGCAAGCTGGAAGATCTTTGCTGATGAAGAAGCCTGGGTAATGAAGTGGCTTGAGACAGGTTCTCTTACTCAAGCACTGGACTCATAGTTCTTTCTGGATAGACTAAGACTGAGGATCAGTCATGTGGTGAAGGCAGAAGCAAAGAAAATCAATTAATCTGTTCCTGAGGAGTTTACTGATGATGAAGACCTCAAGGAAAGATCCATCAAACTGGCAGTTTCCCAGACAATGGAAACTTGGGCCAAAAAGACTAGAAAGATGAAGGGGCAACCAAGCACAATGATTCCTCTTCCTAGTTTGAAACAGATTGTCTATGGTCCTAATATTAGGCCATATGAAGAGTTGCCTGAGGATCCAATCTCACCATTCATTCCAATTGATAATTTTACTTGGATTTCTCACAGGTCTACTGTAGACAATGCAGGTTTGATGAAAACAGTTGAAACTGTTAAGAAAATTGAGCCACCTGCTGATGAAGATAAGAAGAATGAAGACACTTCTGGTTCTGAAGATAAAACCAAAGAAAAAGAAGGGTCGTCTGATGTTGCTGATCAACAAAGAGAAAAGGAGGGTACACCTGACCCCACTGATCAGAACAAAGAAAAAGATGACAAGTCTGAACAAGATGATGAATCAAAGGAAGAAGAAACTATTCCAGCTGATCAGATTATGGAAAAAGAGGCTGCTGCTGAGCAAGATGATCAGACTAAGGAGAAGGAAAGCACTCCTGGTCAAGCTGATGAAACCAAAGAAGAAGAGATTGCTTCTGGTTCAGCAGATCAGACTGCAAAAGAGCCAACTCAAGCAGCAGATCAAACTACTGAAGAGGCAACTCTTGCCTTACCTCAAATTCCATCTGCAATTGACTCTACTTCTCAAAGCTTACAACAAACATCTTTGTTGGATTCAATTCAGCAAATGATCTCAAAATCAATGAAGGAAATGCAAGAGAAGTTAACTGCAGATGTATTGGCTGCTGTAAGTCAACCAACTCAACATGCTGCTGCTGTTCCAACTCAACTGATAGAAGATACTGCTCAGAATGTCCAATCTATTTGTCAAGATTTGGATATGCTCAGAAGACGAATTCAAAGTACAGCTGATGGTTGGAGAGACATTACAGAAACAGTTGAAGTGGCCATCCAAGCTAAGGATGAAACCTTGGATAATGTGATGAGAGACTTCAAGGCATCTGCTGATTGGATTCTTGCAACCCAAATTCAGCTAGGTGACCAAGGTGAAGTTGTTCTTAAAAGAATGGATGAATTTGAAGCCAATCAACTGAGACAACAAGCTCAACTGGATGCTTTAGAAGAGAACATCAAGCTTCTATGTGATTCACTTCAGATCACCCCAGTCTTACCAAAATATCCAATCAACCCTGCTGATGATGACAAAAAGGGGGAAGATAGGGTACTAAGGGAAGAAAGGGAAGATAAGGTACCTTCTGATGAAGAAGAAAATGCTGAAAGAGAAGGAACTGAAGTATTGGAAGAATCTGCTGACAATGAAAAGAATGATGAAGAAAATGAAGTCACAAGCAGATCAACAGATAAGAAGAACACAGAAGAAGAAGGTGAAGCTGAAGAAACTGAAGCTGAAGCAAAGGCTAAGTCTGACAAAGAGATAGCTGCTGCTAAAGACTCAGCTGAAGAACAGCTTGACCCTGATGTCAAAAAGAAGAAGTTAGAGCTGTTAAAACAGAAATTCTCTGAGGAATTGGAAGCTGAGACTTCCAAACCTGCTGAAGAAGAAGAAGAGAACAAGGAAACTGAAGAAGACAAGATAGAAGACTAGTCTTGTTTAGTCTGCTTATGTTTATTTCCTTGTAATCTTTTAATTTTGCACATCTTATCTGATTAAACTTGTAACATGTAATCCTTTCAGAATCTATAAAAATGTTCAAGTTTGAAATCCAACAAACTATTTCTATCTCAGAAATCTTTGAGGATGAAAACTTTAGTTTAGGTACAGGTACTTAGCTGAAGTTTTGTCATCATCAAAAAGGGGGAAATTGTTGGATGAAGATGAAGATGAAGTGCAAAGAAGATAAAAAGTTAAGGGATGGTTTTGATGAGTTCCAAAACATCATAATCAGCTAAGTATGGAAGCTTAGTTCCCTTAGAAGAATTTTGAACAAGTAAAAGAAGACATCAGAAGAGTTCAAAGTTCAAAGCCCAGAAGACTAGTGATCTCATGCTGAAACAGCGAACAGAAGGGTAGGTCATCAGCTGACTCAAATCAGATTAGTTCAGTATTTGATCAGCAGAGTATCTATCAGCAGAGTTGCTTCGATCAGCAGAGTAGAAGAGATCAAGAGATTAGTCCAACGGTAATAAATGCACCGGGTGTAATAAATGCTGGAAGAGAAGGGTAGTAATGGCAAATGATTGAAGAAAACTCTCGGATCAGCAGAGTGCATTTAATGCTGCTACAGGAAAGTACAGCAGAAAAAGGACTGTAGCAGGGAGCCGTTTGAATCGGGCTAAAGACTATGGATTTGAATTGTGATTTCCTTCAACGGTCATATTTTCAAATCCAAGTATAAATAGAGCTGATTTCGAAGAGAGAGACTAACACAACAACATCTGAGATTTCGCATTCGGAGCAGAAATTTTTCTAAGTCTCAAGAAGCTCGAACAGCTCACTCGTCTGGTAGAAGTCATCTGTTGACAGAAACCCAGTTGAAGAAAACAGAAAAATACAATCTGAGTGAATTTGTATTAGCTGAGTGTTGTGAGAAGTTTAAATCCATCTTTGTGAGTGATTTAACTTCATAGGATAGGTCTTCTTTGTGATTTCTTATTGTGAGCTTATAGCCTTCTCATTAGTTGTTTAGGTATAAGTGGAGAAATATTTTAATCTGTGTGATTATAGTATAACCCAGAATCTACGTGATCTGGAAGAGTGGACTAAATGATTTTTATCCATATAACCACTATAAAAATTCTTTGTGTTTATCTTGCATTTAAAGTTTTCTTGCATATTTCGAAACTGCATAAGTTTACACTTTGAATTATCAAAAGATTTTATAAGGAGTTTTGAAACTGGGGATAAAATCCTTTTAAGGACTTAGTCTACTTGTGAAAAACACTTTCAAACATCCGCTGCAAGTATACTCTTGATAAAACTGATTTTCACTGAAATCAGCTAAGTGAACTGTAAGAAGAGTGGTCACTCTGCTGTTCAAGATTTGTTCACGATCAGCATAGTCATCTTACTGTTCTTCATCAGCTTAGTCTGCTGACAGAAGAGTAAAAAGTTTTTAAGTCTAAAATTTTTAGAGGTCTATTCACCCCCCCCCCCCCCCCCTCTAGACCTCATCTGACCACTTGGGACCAACAGAGACCACAAAACCAATCGAAAATCAACGAACCAGCGACCCAGTGAATCGAGTTGGCCCGAGGTTCAGTTTTATCCTTAATATTTGATTTATTTATTTTGTTTAATGTTATAAAGATTTTAAAAAAAAAATTGTAGAGAGAGTGACTTGAAAACTTGACCTCTAGCATTTATTAACCCATGGGGGACCCCTTGAGGAAGTTGTGTGTGTTCATAAGTATCAAACATTTCGTGTGTTCAAATTATTTCCTAGGTAATTTGAATATTTATATTGTGATGTTTAAGTAAATATCAAGTTATTTTTTTAGTTTAGTGGTTTCTACTTGGAAAATAGAATCAATGAATTGTATTATCCGAGTATAAATTAGTTAAGATCGAGTCTTCTATGAACTTAAATTTCTATAATATCACAGTATACTATATAAAAAGTTAAAAGCTAAAAAAATAATATTTGGCATAGAACAGATTTTTGGGACAAACCTTTGTTGCCCTGAATCTTGGGGCATCCAAATTAAAGATTCATTTCCTTTCAGGTACGTTTTACTGGACCATATGAAAATAATTTAGAGAAAATCTCACTTTCCCCCCTAAACTTTAATTTCTTGCTCAGTTCACCCTAAATTTACATTAATGTTAAATTTCACTTTCCCCTTGAAATCTTTTTCGGCCAAAGAATTCAGGGCGGGAAAAGTGCAACTTACTATAAATTCAGGTGAAAAATGCTATTTTCTGATTGAAAGTATTATTTTGTTTCTTAAATTAATTAGTTTACCGCTTTATTATTCAAATTAAGCATCTACTAGAAAATTCATTATTATTATTAATAATAATGAATTTTCTAGTAGATGCTTAATTTGAATAATAAAGAGGTAAACTAATATATATATATATATATATATATATATATATATATATATATATATATATATATATATATATATATATATATATATATATATATATATATATATATATATATATATATATATATATATATATATATATATATATATATATATATATATATATATATATATAATGAATTTTCTAGTAGATGCTTAATTTGAATAATAAAGCGGTAAACTAATATATATATATATATATATATATATATATATATATATACACATATATATATATATATATTACAAATTTTAATAACTCGAGACCTCATTTGAAGAATGTATTACAAAACATGCAAAAGACCTAAACATAAAAGTATAATGTTTGTCTATTTTATTTGGATTGAATTTTCATAACACTTAATACATACGCTATACTTTATACATAGAAATGTAGATATTATGGCTGGTCATATCAGGAAAAATCAGTGTCAACATTTTCTTTCTTCATCCCATTTGACAAATCCCCATTAAACAAGTAAAGAAGATTGGTCAACACAAGTTGCATAGTTACTCCAAATGGCATAAGTTCAAAATCTTGTCCTTTCAATTCCATTGATAATTTATGTTCACCATCCATGATTTTTCAGGCATAAAATCCTTTGGATTTTTCCATAGGGTCGTTGTCTACGGCCCACACGTTCACGCACACTAATATTTTTTAGGAGATTTCAAATCCGTCAATGGTGTATGTCATTATATTTCGTGTACATGCGTATGCAGGGGCGGATCCAGGATTTTTGGTCAGGGGGGGCTAAACTTATATAAAAAGAAAAGAAATCTATCAAACCGTTAAACTTAGAGTTTATATTATTCACGAGAAAATATATGACCCAATACAAAAATGGGGAGGTGGAGTTTGACAAAAATAAACCCCACGAAATATTATAGTCTCAAAAGAACCCAAAATATCTACATATTTACTTTGATAAACGACCACAACGGTTTTTCATCTTTTGAAACGTGTCCATGATAGCATCGTTTGAAATACTACTAAATATGTCTCTCTCTAAAAAGACAACTAAACTATCATTTAGCCATTAATCGCCCAATTGGTTATAACGAAGTCGATTCTTTACTATATCTTCATAGCCGAAAAACTCTCTCCATTGATGCAGTTGCAACGGGTAGAATAAGCGCCAATGTCACAAGTTTGTAAACCATCGAGAATACGACAAGTCTTTTAGTTGCAACCATCTTCTTAGCAAGATCATCAATCTCTTTCAATCTAGAAAAATCATCACTTGAACGAGCACCCTAATATAATTTTTAAGTTGATTGGGAAGGGTCGAGAGCTCAAGAAAAGAGAAGTTATTTGGATTAAGTTCGGCAAGACGAACAAGTTTTCCTTTGTCAAAAGCCTCAAAGTGATTGGATGGGTTTAAGCATGCAACACAAATAAGCAACTCCGTGTTTACTTCATTGAAACGTTGTTCAACTCTTGCAATTGTCTATCTATCACCGAATTGAATCTCTCAACTTTGTAATGATGCTCGATAGTCACTTGTTCAATCCTACAATTTGGCCTCTCATATGGAAAATAGACATTACTTATTTGAGGAATTTCAATTTCTTGTTTAGAAAAAAAAAAAACTTATATTTGAACTGAAAATTTCATATTGGATTAATTTATTGATTTTTTTAAAAAAAATAAAAATACAACACTACTATTAAAAAAAACCAAAATTTCAGGGGGGGCTATAGCCCCCCCTTGCCCCTATGTGCATCCGCCCATGTGCGTATGGATTCTTTTATAACTGGTATGAGATAAGGAAGACCAGCAGCCTCAATATCATCTTCTTCAATTTTCGGCCGAACTTTTGAAATTCGATTGAACAATGGTTTCAATAGAATATTGAGCAGTAAATTAAATAAATAATAGTTAGTGGATTTGAAAATTTGAGATATGATTTGAATTTGAGTTTCCTTGTTGAGGGCCGAGGAGAAAATAAGTTGTATATGTCAAATTAGTAATTTTATTGGTATTAAAAGTAGGTGACAAATGTAAAAATCAATAACTTTAGAATATTTAATTTTTTTTTTCTAAAATCTCAATCTTGACTGACACATGGGTTTGGAAAAATTGCCCAAATGGAATTTGACCCAATTTATACGAGCCCATACTAAACCAAACTATATTCAAAATAGAGCCTACTTTCTTACATAATGTATTTATGTTTCATGATTATAGCAAAGAAATTGTAAGCAACAAAACTTTGGTTCCATAATTTAATATTTCAACTTATAAATTTAATAAAAAAATCATTTCACATTTCCAATTTCTTGACATGAACATATATATTGTTGAAAATAAATTTCCTAAATTAATTTGAAGTTTTGAACAACTAAGTGAGCAGATTAATTAATTGAGTTAAGAGTTTTGATAATAATAAAAAGAACTAAGTGGCCTTCTACAGTGACTTTAGACTCTCCTCTTCCCCCTCTTTCCCTAGTCATTTTCAATGACTCAATATTCTCATTCCATTCAATTCTAAATAAGAATACTAATTATACAAGTAATAAAATAAAATTAATGTTAACATTAAATTTTTTATTTTTTATTTTTTATTTTTTATTATTTCAGTTATTAAATAAACAACTAAAAAATGAAAAAAAGAAAATAACAAGGGCTGGCCGAAGCCCCCAAAGACTGAGGTGGATGAGGCAATCCAGTCACCCTCCCCCCCCCCCCCCCCCCCCCCCCTCTCATTTCTTTTTTTCATTTTTTCCCCTTCCCCATTTCTAAGAGTGTAATTTTGTTACCAAATTGGTGATATGATAATTAATTTGTCAGATAGGTTCTCTCCGGAACATGACACTTACAATTTTATTTCATGGGAGGGTAATTAATGATGATCAAATCACCTTGACAAATTCAAGTAAGAATTTACTATTAAAGTAAATTATGTTAAAAATAATATAAAGTTAGTAACTAATAAGAAAACTAAGAATGGTGTAAAAACAATTTACTTTAATTATATGTGAACTTGATTAAGTGTGAAGCTTATTTGTTGCACAAAATATAATAAAAAGTAGGTGAATGAAACAGATATCCAACAACATTTATTAATTATTATGTCCCATGTAGAGAAAAAATAGCCTCTATTGTTTATAAACAACATCAAATTACATTATCACATCAGAATATATGTGTTTTCTAGCCACAACATGTAGTGGGTTTTTCTTATGGCTCGTCAAACCAGGCGCACATTCAGTGTCGATATCTTCTTTTTTCATCCCATCAGGCACATCCCAATCAAACAAGTAAAGAAAATTAGCCAACATAAGTTGCATCGTAGCCAATGCCATTGTAATTCCAGGACAGCCTCTTCTTCCAGCTCCAAATGGCATAAGTTCGAAATCTTGTCCCTTCAAGTCCATCGGTATCTTCCGATCGTCATTCAGAAATCTCTCGGGCATAAAATCCTCGGGATTTTCCCATAACACTGGGTCATTAGCTACAGCCCAAGCATTCACATGCACTAATGTTTTCGCGGGAATTTCAAATCCGTCAATGGTACATTTCTCTCTAGTTTCTCGAGGTACAAGAAGTGGTATTGTCGTGTACTTTCGCATCGCTTCTTTTATGACTGCGTTGAGATAAGGTAGCCCAACTGCCTCAATATCTTCTTCTACCACTATTTCTTTGTTTCGTAGTGATAGAAGTGCCCTTATTTCTTCTTGTGCCTTTTTCATAACTGCTGGATTTTTTATTAGTGCTGTCATTATCCATGTAGTTGTTGTAGCTATTGTATCAGTTGAAGCAAAATATACATTCTGCAATTTGTTTCCAAAATATTATTAATCAATTAATTAGACTTGCATGTATGATGTACCATATACTAAGATACTAATTAAACTCTAATTAATGAATTCAAATTAGTAATTACCATAAGAACTGCTTTTATATGATCCATATCGAGACGAACGGATGTCCCCCATCCCTCTTCTCTCAATTGGAGCAAGATATCGATTGCATCGCCATCCATCGACTTCGCCCTATTTGTATTGAGGTGCTCGTCGATAAGTTGTTGATAAAATGAATCCCATTCATTGCAAATCCTATCAATATTAGCAATCTTGCCAGTGATCTTATCAAGCCAACCAATCAACGGAAAGTAATCCGTGAAATAAAACTCAGACAATGCGGTTTGAAATTCATGTATAAGATGATTAAACCTTTTGATTTCATTGTTACCTTGCTCGTACCTTTTCCCAAACGCCACACGACAAATTATCGTGCTCGTGAGGAAAGTAATCATTTCACTTAGATTGATAGTTTCTAAAGATGAAGCCTTTTGGGTAATATTTTGTACCATTCGTGACACTTCATCTTCACGAATGGGATGAAAAGATTGAACTCTTTTTGCACTTAAGAGATGGATGACACATACTTTTCGCATATCCCGCCAGTATTCACTATAGGGCGAGAAGGCGATGTCTAGGAATTCGTACGACGCTTTTCTAAAGAAGAGTAACGCGGGGCGGCTGCAAAAATTGATGTCTTGAATTTTGAGGATTTCTTGTGCCATTCTTGAGGAGTTGGCCACGAGTACCGGCCTTGAACCGAGTTTCAGGTAAAACAAGGGACCATATTTTTTCGAGATTTCCCAGAAGTATTCGTGAAGTGGTTCCTTTAGTTGATGGAGGTTTCCGATAATCGGAAGGCCTCCAGGGCCGGGCAGTTTTCGGATACATTCTTTTCGAATAGATGATGAGATGATTATGAAAAGAACGACGGGGAGAAGAAGTAGAACGAGTATAGTACTCTCCATTATTTCTTAAAGTTTGAGGAGTTATTATTTATTATGTATTCCGAATATATAAGGATTGACGGCTTTCCCTGTGAGTAACTATATATAGAATCATGGATAAAGCTCAACTAGGAGATTTACATAGACACCCTGATTATTATTCTAATTACAAAAATTTATCTTTTAGTTTTAAATATTACAAAGATATCCATCGAGGGGTGTATTGTTAATATTTTATGTTACAGAGAATATTCTTATAATATAGTGTTTGATCGAGAGATGTCTTTGTAATATTTAAAACAAAAAATAAGTTCTTATGATTAGACTAATAGCCAGTGTTTTAAAAATCAGATCGGACTAGCTGGTTCGATCGGTTTAATCGGTAACCAGTTGTCAATTCGGTCCGGTTAATCCTCCAAAACCAATTTTGTTTCTGACCAGTTTGAAAAAAAAAAAAAAAAAAAAAGGGGTCAAAAATCGATAAAACCAATGAACCAGTGAACCGATTGAACCACTGGTTCACTTATAAAAATAAAAAGTTTACGCTACGAATTTTTATTTCTCTTCCGCGACCTTTAAACTTCAACAATACTCTCACATTTCTTCTTCTATTTTTCACTTTGAATTAAACAAAATCAACAGGAAACAAAAAAATCTTATATATAATAAGTTATATAAATATAGTTGAGTATCAAATTCATTTGAAAAGTCATTTTTTTTTTACAAACTTCAAGTATTTTTTTTTTTTTTTTTTTTATATAATACAATGACAAAATTCATCAATAATTTCTCTTTTTCATAGGTGATTAGTAATAAAAATTATTATTTTTCATATGGTGTTTATTATAATTTGAATTATTGCGTTGATATCATGATATCATACTTCATACTTGTAATTTTGATGCTATCATTCATTCTTAACTCAAATTATGTAGGAAAAATTATTGATCATGAGATAAACATATAGTTTATGGAAATAAACTTAAAAAAATGAATAATATTTTTTTTTAAATAATTGATTACATATATTAAATTTAAAATTAAAATATTATATTGGAATGACGTCACATCGGTTGGACCAATGATTAAAACGGTTAAACCGATCTAACTAGTAATCAGTAAAGCTACCGGTTCGATGTTCGATCCGATTTTTAAAACATTGCTAATAGCCAGAGGATGTCTATGTAAATTACCAATTTGAGGACGAAAATTTTGCATAGTTCATTTTTCTTCTAAACATGGAATCATATCCATATATACTATAGTTAATGGTCTGTTTTTCTTAATTTTTCATTTTTGACTTTTTCAAAGGGTTTTAGGATACGTCAGTATATCGAATTGTGTGGCGGAAATTGTATAATTTTTTTTTTCAACATTTACCTATTGTACGACAGTAGGAGATTGATACACGTTGTGTGTAATAAGTTCTCATTTCTTATTCAAATTGGACTCTATAACATTTATCTAATCACATGTTGTATTCAAAATGGGTCGACCTCATTTTGTTGTATTTATTAATTGGACGTTATATTTATAACAAGTCTCATCTTAAACTTTTATACTATTTCACGTAAGTGAAATAAAATTTAAAAAAAAAAAAACTTATGATATATATATATGAGCGCGGGTGTCTGTTGTTCCCATGCTTTCTCTCTTATTATACCCCATTACTTTGTATCTAGAACAATATATATATTGGGTTCGCTAAACTTGCATGTTATTTTAAATTTTCAAGGATATTATTCATGCCTTATACCTAACTTAATTCTTATTGAGGCGCATCAAAATCATTAATTAAGTGGAAATCTCTTTAAAGAGACATTTGAACCCAAGTTAGCTATTATGTATTAATTAGTTCCTGCCACTATACCAATTACTTGTTGATCGTTCACATTTATTTGATTCCAAAATTTATTTTAGATTTGGAAACTTGATTTGAGTTGACTTTAAAGGAATATTGGGATGCTAAAATATTAGTAAGTAAGTTTTTAAAATCTTGACATATGATTTGAGTTAATTTTCAATTATTTAGATTTGTGAATAAAATTAAGTAATTTGACAAATCAAATTATATTTATAGAATTATAAATAATAAAGTATCTTTATACGTATGACCATCTCCAACGATGTAGCTATACCTATAATTTCATTATTTTTATTATCATGAAAATTATACTTCTATTAATTAAGAAACATGTTCACTTTTTTTTTTTTTTTTTTTTTTTTAATATCATGAATAAATATTCACATTAACTACTATATAATTCACGTGTTAAGATTCTTAGATCTCTTTTATCATCACAATGAATTCACATTCATAGCATATTACTTTTTGTTTGGATAAATAATGTCTATCATGAATTGATAATCATATACCATGGTATGAAAGATCATAAATTTCTTCATAATTGATGACATATTTTATATAGTCTCTATATTACTCCATTAAATTTACAAAACAACATTATTAAATTAAAAAAAAAAAAAATTATAAAATTTTGGGGGCCCTCTAGGAATTGGCCTAATTTGCCTTGCCGGCCCTGACCATACGCGTCCATATTATGGACAATAAATAGGAAATACGAAATTAAATCTGAGGAGACCATCCAGGAAAATGAAAGGACTAATTAAGTTAATAATAAATATCTATGAATTAATTTTGACTATATTTTACTAAGTAAATGATACCTTTTTTTTTTTTTTTTGGTTTCCAAAAGTAATTCAAGTATTAGACCTAATTAAATTCCTGTCGAGGCGCTTTCGAACATATTATGTAAATTTGAATTTAGTGAATATTTCAATTCGTCATATTGTAAATTTAGTCTCTCCCATTAAATCAAAGACTAAGTTTCTATAGCTGAAATAGTTTCTAAAAGTAAATTTAGTGCAGACACTGAAATAGTTTCTCTCGTAAGGGGTCATAATTGTGGGAAATGAATTTTGGAACTAAAATTTACTTTCAGTTTTCCGAAAATTTTATAATTTTATAAAATGGATTTGAAGAAAATAATTAAGAGAACAATTATTTGGCATACATTATAAATTTTGAAACATTCAATGGGTCGGATAAGGCTCGACCTTGATTTGGCTCCATTTTTGTTGAAACAAATTCAGGTTGAATCCGGATCTTGGTCGGAACTAAATTTGTCGAATCCAACGGGTCTTGGTTGGGTTCAGTCGGATATCGAATCATTTCGGTCAGGGACGGATCCAGGATTGGAGAGTTGGGGGGGCCGAGTTTAACCACCATCGAAACTAATTGACAATGATATTTGATATATTTTATTTATTTAAGAATAAAATATTACTGAAAGATACATTGAATTCAAAATTCTTAAGTAATTTAGTAAAAAAATTATCGAAGTTCTACACGACGTTCTCACATTTCATAAAATTCATCTAAGAATAAGTAACAAAAATCTCAACAAATTTATTTTCAATGCAAATAATCAGACAATCCACACAAGGTATTGATCTTCCATTTTGTTTCTACGCATGTTTTTGAACAACTTCATTATTGATCCCTTGCTTATTATGGTTGTAACATGAAACGTTAATATCAGACGAATCAAACAATCAATTAAATGTTACACTATATACTTCTTTGATCACAATCATAGCTTATAAATTGTGGATGCAATTTAATTAGTATTAAAAGATTAGAGGACTAATATGAACTATTTATAAAATAATAGTACTAAATTATTTTTTTTTCAAAATTCTTGGGGGGGCCAGGGCCCCCCAAAAAACAGGCTGGATCCGTCCATGATTTCGGTCCAATAAAATTTTCAATTTCAAAATTTACATAAGTAAAATTTTTAAAAACAAACTTCACAATTTTATTTAATTAGCTTACATGTTTAGACTTTCTTAACTAAAATATAAAAATGAAGTTCTGAATGAATTATTGACTACTATCTTCTTAAACCAGTAAATATTATTAATGCTACTTATTTTAAAAATATTATTTATATATATAACTACTTTATCTATTATTGGATATGAATTTAACGGATCATATCAACCTAGATCCATATTCGTTTCAGAGATATTGTTTAATTTTATATCTAATTAACTCTTGAAAATATGTCTGCTTGAATTTAGCCATTTTTCAAACATTTAAAAAATATTAATTAATTAATTAATATTTATTAAATTTAAACAAAATTGTTAAAAATTATTTAAATTTAGTAAACAAAGTAATAAAATATTATCCATATTATATTTTACAATTCTAAATTTGAAGAATAAAATATAATAGTTATCTAAATTAAGATATCGATTATTGGATGGTGTAGAACCAAGTATCTAAAATACTGTTCATTATTTAAAATTTGAATTTATATATTGTTTTTGATGTTATTTTTGGAGGTGGTAACATCACATTATAATATCAAGTTAAAAGCTATAAAAACAATACTATGACAGATTTTTGGGCCAAGCCCTTGTTGCCCTGAATCTTGGGGCATCCCAATTGAAGATTCGACCACAGGTTGACCTTTCAAGCCTGGATTATGGATTAACCATATTCCTTGGCTTTCAGGTATGTTTAAATGGACCATACGAAAACAAACATTATATGCACAAGTTTTTTTTTTTTTTTTTTTTTTTTTGCTATTTAACTAGATTGGAAATATGATTGTTACATTTATTTTAAAAGGTTATTTTTAAAATATGATTGTTACATTTATTTTAAAAGGTTATTTTCATTTTATGGTATATGTGTTAAAACTCATATGTACTCAGCGAAGTCGGGCAGAATAATGATTATTCTGCAAGCAAGTTTCATCAGATAAATTTGCCACAAGAACACGAAAAATAGGCACCCATGAACCTTTGATTTGAGAGAACAAATCTTTTCTTTTTCAAAAACTCATAATCATCAATATTTGAAAATAGTGAAGATTACAACTCTTTGATAAGACTCTAATTCTAGACAACTGAAAGGAAATAAAACTCTTAAGAAACTGAATAGCTCCTAAACTCCTATAGAAACTAAATCACAAAAAAATAAAGAAACTAAATAACTAACTAATAAAAATCCCAATCCTAAAAAACTAATAAAAAGATAGATTGTCTTGGATGCAATTATTTTTGATGTGGGAGTTCATTTAAGCTCTACTTGTAACCATAAAAATAAAAATAAAATTAAGCTATACTTGTATTGTATATTGTTCTATTACTGAGTGGTTTCTAAGGGTTAGTTAGAACCAATGTCCTCAGAATCCGACTAGATAATGAATCGGTGAGCCGACTGATCACTGATTATGACAAATTGATCAATAATTGGTTGGACCGATTATCATAATGATATAATAAATATATTTAATTTTAAAGTATATGCAATATGATATGCATAAACATTATATATTATCCTAGAATGGATTAAAAATAAACAAAAACTTATAATATGTTTAAATTAAACTATATAATATTTATATAACTTATATCATAACGATAATATGATACTAATTAGTAAACTCATATAAATATAATATGATTATATTTATTTAATTAAAAATATAAAAGTGTAAGTTAAAAATACAACAAACTAAGAGATTAATAAATTTTTAAGAATGATTATGATTACAAGTCTAATATTCAAAATCAAATTTGCATATTATATAGATTTGACTTCCAAACTTTGACACTTTTTATCCTAAAAATAATATAGTTGAAAAGAAAGATCTTATAGAAAAATATTTAATAATTTTCTTTGATAATGTGCAAAATATTAATTTGAGTTAATTATCATAATCTAATTTATAAATAAATTTGGTTACAAGTTTTCTATACTTTATAAATTTTTATAATAAACAATATTATGTTTTATTCAAGAGGTCAGATGTTCAAATTTCTCATTCTACAAAAGCTTTCAGATTGTTTTTAATATTAAAAAAATTAAAAAGGAAAAACAATTATAGGATATTATTATGTAACTTGTTTATTTATACAGTGTTATGCAAAAAGGAAAAAAGTCACCAATTAAATCCCTTGTGATTTTTTTTTCTTTAAATTATCAGTCGACTATGAGAGAAAAATGACACAAAATATTTCTAGAACCGCAAAACTGTACCGTACACTACCGTATTGTACCAAACCAAATCGTACCGAGTGCATTGGTATGGTATTGAAAAGTGAAGTTTGATTTTGAATATTAAAAAACTGCAACCATTACGGTATGAATTTAGCTAAAAATCACAATATCGTACCATGTGCACACCTAGTTAGAACTAGACTCTGGTAACCTTCAGAAATCATATTAGATCCATTATTTTTGCATCTAGTTGTTCACTAGTAATTCTCAGTACTTTTAAACTAACATGTACTTATAAGATTATTTTTATCTTTTTTTAGTGATACGAGTTACATTGGAGCTATGTTGCACGAATACTGATACAACGATATGAACTTGACATTATTTGGTCACAGCGACACAAATTTTTAAAATTTACAAGACACGATATGAAATAAACACGAATATTAAAATAGATTCTATAATTATATATATATATATATATATATATATATATATATATATATATATATTGTATATATATATATTGTATATGTATATTGAGGAACACATATAGCTTGCCTTTCATTTAACCAAAGGAATCAGAGTTTATAATATTTAGAACAGAAAAATGTGAAACACTATAAACATAAGATTCTTTAGAAGATACTAGTTTTGTTAATTATGAATAAAAAACCAAACAATAAATAACTTAAATCTAACAAGGTTATAGCTTATAAGTATCGAACAAAAAAAAGAAAAAGAAATCGAGATTAGAGAATAGAGAGTAAACTAACTATCGTTGAATGTTGAGTCAGCGATAAATATGTAATATAATGTTATTTTATAATTTAATTTTGAAACACAAATTTTAAAAATTGTAAAAACGACCCGTCGTGTCTTACCTGGGTCGGACACGCCTTATGGCAAGTTCGATGCGTGTCAGAAAAGCACCGGACTCTGCATTTCTTTATTTTATGGAGTATCCTTGCAGCATAGCATCAAAGTCATCGAATCAGAAACCTATATGAATACAACAAAATTACAAAGAAAAGTAACTATCAACCACTAGTATTAAACTAAAAGAAAACCCACACCAGTGAGCATTGAACTCAAGACCTCTTTGTCCTGTGGTCTTAGCCTTACTAACAGGCTACAACCTCATTAACACTGGAAATTATCAGTTACGAATAAAAAAAAAATTATGTTATTGTAAAATTTCAAATGCATTGAATTTTTGAAGCACTTTATACTTCTAATAATTTATTTTCACTAACTATTGGCTACACTTGGGCTGCTTCAAAGATCTGCACACAAAGAAGAAAAGAAAGGGGAGCTTCGGGCAGAAAAGAAGAGAAGAAATGAAGAAATGAAATTAAGAATTTCAATTGTAATTTATCCCTCTTTAATTTAATGATAGAAGCGTGTTTTATTTTTAAGTGTTGTTAGTTTCTTTTTTAGTTAGGCAGTTAGACTTAAGGCGGCTAATGTATTTGTATAAATAGGTAGTCTTTTTATCCAGTTTGTATATAATTCTTTAGTTTAATAAAATTGATTCTACTTTTTCTCTCAATCAATAGTTTCTATACAATTCAAATTTATATGGACGTTTGAATTACAATATGGTATCAGCAGATATTTTCTGATTTCCTTCTCCGATGCAAATCCATCTCCAGTTCTTGATTTCTTGATCACCATTGTTGGCGAACTGTTTCTCTTTCTCCAGTTTTTCCTTCTTCATATTCTGGTAATCCCTCTTCTCTACTTTCTTATCATCCCTCATTCTTTATCCTTCTTCTTCATCCAAATTCTGTCTTTATTTCCCAAGAAACCAACACTATCCCCATTTTTCTTTTTCTTTTCTTGATTCTTTTCTTCGCCATGTCTTCTTCTGAATCCACTACCACCACTTCCTCTGGTCCTCTCTGTTCCAGACCTCCTATGGAGAATTCCTCACACCCCTATTTTCTACATCCTTCGGATAATCCTGGACTTATTATTGTCCAACAGTCCCTTAAAGGTGACAATTACCCTTTTTGGTCTAGATCAATGCTTCTTGCATTGAATGTTAAACACAAGATTGGTTTTATAAATGGGACTTTACCAGACCGTGGTCCTGAAGATGATGAATTACAATTGGCCTGGTCCAGATGCAATGACATAGTAATTTCTTGGATTTTAAACTCAGTCTCTCCAGAAATCTATTCAAGCATTCTTTACACTCATTCTGCCCAAGCAATATGGAATGAACTCAAGACTAGGTTTCAACAATGTAATGGACCTAGGAAAGCACAACTACGCAGAGATCTTGCTAACCCACATCAAGACACTCTCTCTGTTAACATGTTCTTTACCAGACTCAAGGCCATTTGGGATGAATTGGCAAATTACAGACTCGTTCTTAAGGCATGCACCTGTGACAATGTTCAAAAAGTTCATGATCACTACCAAGAGGACTTTATTCTTACTTTTATCTTGGGATTAAATGACTCATTTGATAACCTCAAGAGCCAACTACTCTTGATGGACCCTCTACCAAACATTGATAGAGTTTTTTCCCTGGCTACACAGGAAGAACGCCAAAAACAAAATGGGCAGAATCATCAATATGATCCTTTAAGTTCTATGGCTTTTGCCTCACAGAATACCACCTCTAATTTCTCATCTTTTCAACAAACTCCTAAAAGACCTTACAATCAATTTCAGCAACCTCTCTTACCCACCCCACCTACTTTCAATCCAACTTTCAAGAAAAAGGAGGTTCCTATCTGTTCTCATTGTAACCTAAAGGGCCACACTATTGACAAATGCTACAAACTTCATGGATATCATGTTGGTTACAAACCCCCTGCTCCTAAAAACAAATCTCAATCCTTTTCATCTAATCCTGCTAACATTTCACCTAATCAGATTTATGACACTTCAGATCAACTTCTTAGGAGATCAACTAGACAAAGTAAAAGACTTGGTTATCTTAATGATTTTTTATGCAATTCTTCCACCTCTTTTTCATCTTTTCCTGTTAAATATCCTATCTCCAATGTTTTGACATATGATAAACTTTCATCTCCTTTTAAAGACTTTATTTTTAATATTTCTATTGAGGTTGAACATCACTATTATCATCAAGCTGTTGGTCCTATACATTGGAGACAGGCTATGGAAACAGAAATCAGGGCTCTTGAACATACTAATACTTGGACTGTTGTACCCCTACCATCTAACAAACATCCCATTGGATGTAAATGGGTCTATAAAATAAAAAGAAACCCTGATGGGACTATTGACAGGTACAAAGCTAGACTGGTAGCTAAGGGTTATACACAACAGGAAGGTATTGATTATACTGAAACCTTCTCTCATGTTGCTAAAATGGTTACTGTTAAACTTTTATTAGCATTAGCTTCTTCACACAATTGGGAACTATGTCATTTAGACATAGATAATGCATTTTTAAATGGAGATCTTCATGAAAAAGTTTACATGGACCTGCCATTAGGATATCCTAGGCCTCATTCCATCCCTAAAATGGTTTGTAAATTGAATAAATCCTTATATGGACTCAAGCAGGCATCTAGGCAATGGAATGAGAAGTTTAAGGAATGTCTTATTAGTTATGGTTTTTTACAATCAAAATCTGATTATTCCATGTTCACCAAGGGCTCAGGTGATAACTTTCTAGCACTCCTACTTTATGTAGATGACATTATTATTTCCAGCCCTACACTTTCTCATATTTCAGATTTAAAACTGTTTTTACAAAATCATTTCAAGTTAAAATATCTAGGCAATCTTAAATATTTTTTAGGATTGGAAATAGCAAGGTCATCTAAAGGTATAATTCTCTCACAAAGGCAATATGCCTTAAATATTCTTAATGAAACATGTTATTTAGGTGCAATGCCACTCACTCTACCTATGGATCCTAAGGCAAAGCTTACTGCACATGATGGGGAACTAATTTCAGAACCAACTTCATATAGAAGACTGATTGGAAGGCTTTTGTATCTGACTATTACAAGACCTGATCTAAGCTATGCTGTTCATAGGCTCAACCAATTTGTTTCTCAACCTAGATTGCCACATTTACAAGTAGCACATCATATTTTGAGATACATTAAGTCTTGTCCTGGTCAAGGAATATTTTTCCCCTCTAATTCAGGACTGACTCTAAAGGCTTATGGGGATGCTGATTGGGCTTCTTGTAAGGATACAAGAAGGTCCATTACAGGGTTTTGCAAATTTTTGGGTGATTATTTGATTTCATGGAAATCAAAGAAACAAGTAACTGTATCCAATTCTTCTGTAGAGGCAGAATATCGTTCATTGGCATCAGTCTCAAGTGAGATTATTTGGATCAGAGAATTATTACAGAATTTTGGAATTAATTCTACTTCAGCTACATTACTGTTTTGTGACAATCAAGCAGCAAGACATATTGCTACTAATCCTATGTTTCATGAGAGGACTAAGCACATAGACATAGATTGTCACTTCACCAGAGAGCAAATAAATAAAGGAACTATAAGACTCATGCCCATTCGAACTGAAGAACAAATTGCAGATATTTTTACAAAACCATTACTGTTACCTCGTTTTCTTAAGATTTTGTCCAAGATGTCTCTGTACAACCTTTTTGCTCCATCGCCATCTTGAGGGGGGTGTATTGGCTACACTTAGGCTGCTTCAAAGATCTGCACACAAAGAAGAAAAGAAAGGTGAGCTTCGGGTAGAAGAGAAGAGAAGAAATGAAGAAATGAAATTAGGGATTTCAATTGTAAATTATCCCTCTTTAATTTAATGATAGAAGCGTGTTTTATTTTTAAGTGTTGTTAGTTTCTTTTTTAGTTAGGCAATTAGACTTAAGGCGGCTAATGTATTTGTATAAATAGGTAGTCTTTTTATCCAGTTTGTATATAATTCTTCAGTTTAATAAAATTGATTCTATTTTTTCTCTCGATCAATAGTTTCTATACAATTCAAATTTATATGAATGTTTGAATTACAATACTAACTATAATTTAATCAGCTATGCCATTATAGACTTATTTTGCTTCAATATATTTTCCTAGCCACAACACAAAGTGGATTTTCCTTATGGATAGAATTATTTTGCTTCAATACATTTTCCTAGCCACAACACAAAGTGGATTTTCCTTATGGCTGGTCATACCAGGAAAAATCTCAGTGTCAACATATGTTTTGAGCTGGATTTTATGTATATTAAGCTGTAAGTGTTACTTATTTGTGAGTGTTTAATTAACCCCTTAGGAAGGCCCTTATGGGGTTTGCCTCGAAGTCGGGATGTTACAAGAATCCCATGTACTATTAAATATTTTGCATGAAACCCCTATCAAAATATCTATTGCATAGAATTCTCTTTTATTATTAAATATTCGGCACAAATCTTTCATTCGTATTTTGATGAAATTTTGTGACAAATATTTAATAGTACACTGGGAATAAATTAATGCAGTACATGTTTTACAGAGTAGTATTGTATGAGATGGGATAATTTCTTGTATTTTCCCCGGCAAAATGAGTATCATAAATTTAGAACTTAACTACCTTATATTAATTAAGAAAACAATTCTAAGAGTAAGCACAATATTTTCATCTTTTTCATCGAAAAGTTTTCCTTTTTGAATCGATGAAAACAGAAATAATGTGTAATTCCGAAACTATATTTTTGTCTTAAACTCTGTCATTTTTCTTAATTTAGTAATTTTTTTACAACTTTTTCTAGTGTTTTCGAAAAATGTTTTTAACATTTAGTTGACCGAAACTCAATCTTTAAACAAGATTTTGATCCTTGAGGGTAAGGGTAAGCATAAAAGAATTCCTCTTGCTTTGTTATCAAAATAGAAAGAAACAAAAAACTGCACATCATGAGTGGTTTATGTTGGTCCCAAGTGGTCAGTTGAGGTCTACAGGCGGGGGGGGGGAGGGGGGGGGAGGTGAATAGACCTTTGAAAATTTTAGATTTTAAGACGTTTCAAGTCATCTGTCAGCAGACTAAGCTGATCAGGAATTGTAAGTAGATTAGGCTGATCGCGCACAAAGCTTGAACAGCAGAGTTGATCACTCTTCTGATGATAACTTAGCTGATTACAGCAAAATCAAATTTTCAATCAGAATACTTGCAGCGGATTTTAAACAGTGTTTTTCACAAGTAAACTTAGAAAGAATTTTATCCCCACATTTTGGAAACTCCTTTTCAAAAATTCTTCTAACAGTTTTCTAAGTGTTCTAATGCAATTTGAAAATATGCAAGGAAATAATGCAAGTTAAAAACACAAAGAATTTCTATAGTAGTTATATGGATAAAAATCCTTTAGTCCACTCTTCCAAGTCACTTAGATCTTGGGTTATACTATAAACACACAGTTTACAATATACTCTACTTACGCTCTACAACAAATGATGAGCCGTAAGTTCACAATAGGAAATCACAAAGAAACTCCTATCCTCTGAAGCTAGATCACTTACTTAGATGGACCTACGTTTCTCACAACACTCCTATTAATGATTTATCTTTTGACTTCAATTTAGCTTCAAGTTCGTAGTATGGAATCACAAAGAAATCTTACTCTCATAAGCTAGATCACTCACTCAGATGGATCTACACTCATCACAATACTATATTTTACAAGTTCACTCAGAAAATGTATATTCTTTTTGCTTCAACTTAGCTTCTGTCAACAAATGACTTCAGCAGACGAGTGAGCTGTTCTTGAGCTTTTGAGACTTAGAGAAATTCTGCTTCGCGTATGGAATCTCAGATTGTTGTGTTGTCTCTAACTTTTGAATCCAACTCTATTTATACTTGTTTTTGAAATCTATTTGTTGAAGATGAGACAAATTTCAAAGCTACAATTACTGGTCCCCCTTTTTCTAGAACGGCTCTCTGCAACTGTTGCATTGTACAGTCTGCTGTACTTTTCTGCCAGTTGCATTAAATGCACCCTGCTGATCTGAGAATGTCTTCAATCATTTGCCCTTAATACCCTTCTCTTGCAGCATTTATTACTCCAAGTGCATTTATTACCGTTGGGCAGACTTCTTGATCTCTTCCACTATGCTGATCGAAGTAATCCTTCTGATAGATACTCTGCTGATCGAACTTGAACTAATCTGATTTGAGTCAGCTGATAACCTACCCTTCTGATTTCGAATTCAGCATAAGATCAATAGTCTTCTGGACCTTGAAATCTTGACCCTTCTGATAGTTCTCTTACTTGGTCAAAATTCTTCTAAGGGATCTAAGCATTCCTTATTTAGCTGATTTTGATGTTTTGGAAATTATCAAAACCTCCCTCAAATCCTTGCACTCTATCTTCATCTTCATCCAACAATTTTCCCCATTTTGATGATGAAAAAACCTTCTGCTAAGTACCTGTACCTAAGCTAAAATTTTGATCCTAAAAAATTTCTGAGATAGAAATTAATTATTGGAAACAAAACTTGAACTTTTTTTATAAATAAGGAATCTGATTACAAGTTACAAGTCTTGGCAGATGAGATAGGCAACAAGAAAATAAAGTACAAGAGATTACAAGAAATTAAGTATCCTAGTCTAATTTCCTAGTCTAGTCCTTCTTCTCTTATTGTTTTTCATATTTCTTCTCTTCCTTGTCTTCTTCTTTATTTTCTGCTTTATCTTCTTCTGATGATACTAGATCATCATCTTCTTCTTCTTCATCACTTGAGGAGTTTAGTGCATATACTCTTTTCTTCAGCTCCTCCAAGTTTTTGTACTTCGTATATGGATTTAGTTGTGCTTCTGTTGAGTCCTTGGATGCAGCGATTTCTTTCTTTGTCTTTGCTGGTTCCTTGGACTGTTCAGAGTCAGAAGAGATATGACCATCAGCTTCTTCTTCTTTATCCTTCTGCTCGGCAGTTGTCTGATCAACATGTCTGCTTGTATTTTCCTTTGTTTTCTCAGAAGACTCCTTCAGTTTTTCAGTTGCTGTGTCAGCAGGCTTTTCAGGTTCAGCAGGCTTATCAGCATCAGTCGCCTTTGTTGCAGAATTATCTTCCCCTTTTTGTCATCCACAGCAGGTTTGACAACAAGGTTGACAAGTAGTTCAGCAGGCAATTTCTTAGGCAGAACCGGTGTGATATTGATGTTGGGATACCTCGGTTGTCAGAACAACGAAAGTACGGAATTTAAAATTTTTCTGAGGCACCCATCAGTCCCATAAAATCAATCTCCACATTATGTATACGAAAAGGTTGAATCGAACAATAATTAAAACAAAGAGGGTGATATGCGATATACCCCACCACGGCTCGATGGTGGTAACCTCCGGGCTTCTTGTCTGATTCACAACTGAGTGATTCAATTGTCTCATCTCCAGAACGTATTCACACCAGTTGGATTGTAGCAACGTCTCCAAGTCACATGCTACGAACTAGATCTTGGAGATTGTCAACGAAGGAAGAAGCATATCTAGATCTGGATCCAGATGAAAAGAACAGAAGGAAGAAGGGGCGGCTACAAGACTTTTGCGGCCAGGGCAGGGGGCGGCTAGGGTTAGGGCAATTTTCAGCTTTTCTTTTTCTTCTAGTTGTGTGTTTTTCAATTACTTCATTAGTCTATTATTAGCCTAAGGAAGATATATGATGAATTATATTTATAAGAGAAGAATCCTTCTCTTATTAGATATCTCATCAAGATTTGGTAAATCCTTTCCTTACCACAATAGGAAACAAGATTCAACCAAATCTCTTCCTTGTTATTTGTCCCACAAGAAACCAAGTCTTCCACTTGAATAGCTAGCAAAATCGCCCCATGCCTATTATTCATGCAATCTGAAAATTGCATGATTAATTCTTCCACTTTATTAATTAACTAGTTTAATTAATATTATAATTAATTAGATAATCCAATTAATCAATTAGACATTAATTAATTAGATATTCCAATTAATGACTCTCTTCTCTGAATTAACAATTTAATTCATTAACTTTGATTTAACTACCTTAAATCAATTATTTTCATTTATGATTGTCACTGTCCAACTGTATTGTGTGTGACCCTCTGGGTTCATCATCAATTGGCAGTAGGCCCACAACTTTCGCAATTTAATTAATGAGCAATTAATTGCTCCGATCATTTAAACACTTTTAATTGACCACTCCATAATTAATCTCCCTTATTAATTCAGGAGTACCCACACTTCATGGTCGATGTCTAGCCACAAGCCCATGAAGCCCAACGTCAGGTGAATTGATATTTGTGAACTTCACCTCTTATAAATGCCATGTACATACGGTCCTTCCAAAGACTAATTTCCCGACCGAGACCTAGTGTGTGTGAATTGATCGGCACCTCTAATTATCTCGATTCTGTACTTTCTAATTCTGGATAATAATTCCAGTGTGACTGCTTAATTAGGAAACCCCTTTCCAAATCCGTCACTAACCATGACCGTGGGTTTCTCGGAATTTATTATCTAAGAACGTACAGAAAATTCTCCCACCTTATCAGGATGAGTCGATAGATCCTTTCTTAGTACTAACCACTCACGTACATAACTGTACGTACCCAACTTAGGCACATTATGGTCAGGCTTCGTGACCAGTACCTAAATCTAAGTACGCACACTCATGCACCGAATTCTCCCTAGCACCTCAAGTCCAAGGACTAAATCGTACACTTTTATAAGCATTGAGAAACTTCCCATCACTGATATGCGACATGCGCTTCCACAATGGGTTTCTCTATTCGGGTTGTTCGATGCGCTCGATCCCCCATCGAACCATCTAGCCATATGCACTGACATCAAATGTCTTGTTCATGAAACTCTACAGATTCACTCCATGTGAATCATGCATAATCGTACAAGTCTTAGCGATTTCTTTGATACCCCGTCTCGTTCGGAATCTATGACTTGGAACGTGTTTTAAGATCACGACCTTAGAGATTGTTTCATGATTGCATTCAATACCGAAGTGAATCGTTACATAGTCTAATGTAACCTTAGGATTTCATCCAATCGCTTAGATACGTTCGCGAGAGATGAATTTGACCATTGTTTAATTTACGTACTATAAATAAACAAACGTATTAATTATTACACCATAAGAAGATAGTCCTCTTACAAGCTAATTAATATTAGCTTGTTTGGCACTATCCTATCAATCTCCCACTTGCCCTAAAGCCAATCACAACATTTTTAAGACCCATCTTATCAAGATGTTCCTCGAACCTTTTTGTGAAAGAACTTCATTAGTGGATCTGCTAAGTTGTCTTTGTTGAGATGACGTACCCTTCTACGCGTCTTAACTACCTATGATTTGTCCAATCATATGGTTTTGTGTTCAGATTATTGGTGAGATCTCGTTTCCCTTTCATTGAGCAATTGCCTTGTCTAATCAGTTAAGATAACGATAGGCTTTTGCCATGCTAGGTACTTCATCCAATCACTGAATGAATTTTCTCATCTAAGCATTCTCTTCTGCTGCATCCCAATGCTACAACATATATTCTGTTTTGAGTTGGCAATAATATACTATTGGAATTTCTTCCAGTTTACCTCTGCTCCATCGAGACAGAATAAATCATCCACTTTAGACTGGAAACCTTGAATCACCAAATCCTTTGAGTTTCAATCCTCCACTACTACTACAAACCAGCAATATATCCTTTAATTATCTTCGAGGATTGCTTTTACGGTAGTCCATTGTCCTTATTGGTGTTCGACTAACAACAGCTCGTTAAATCAGAGCTTTTGTTAAGTCAAGTCTTGTACAAGACTTTGCATGCTACATGCAATCCAAATGCCAAAGAATAAGGCTTCTTGAGACAATCTCATATTTACTTATTATATGTAGGGCTCATTAAATATGAAAGGGTGATTTTGTGTCTCTTTGGAAACAATCCTTTCTTGGATTTTTCCATATTGAATTTATTCAATATTTAGTCTATGTACTTAAATTTGGAGAATTGCAACATCTTCTTTGCTCTATCTCTATAGATACGTATTGCCGGTACGTGAGATGTAATTCCCAAATCTTTATCATGGAGAATTGTGTGAAAAACATGTTTTCGTCTGTGCTTGATATTCTTATATCGTCCTTGATATACAGAACGTCGTCATGTTACGTTACGAACTTTACTTTACTCTACTTTACTCCCACTGATCCTTTTGCACAATTGGAATCCATATGCCTTTTGACAAAGTCAACAGTCTTGATTCACTTATCAATTTGCATGTTCCAAGTTCGGGATTTTAAAATTCATAGATTGACCTTTGGATTCGAACTTCTCATAAACTTTCAAATCGTGAGAGGCAGGATTCATATCCAATAGTCAAATTTTGGCAGTCAAACCACCCTTCTATAGCTAATAGTTTCGAAATGGATTTTGACGTTGCAAATGGGGAGAAGGTATCTTCATTAGTCTATAAAAGGCTTTTTGAAGAATGACCTACCGCCATTAAGCGAGTCAAATAAGTTGAAAACTTTCCATTTCGGATCTTATGGACTCATGCCATGTCCCTTATTTTATGTTAAACATAATTTCTTTGTAATATTGGATCAATATCCAATTTCTCAATTTCGTAAAATGGAATTTTGAGTTCTTTACAAATTTGATCGGATTACGAAGTCTTTGTGTGTAATTCTGGTTCAGTAGGTTTTAGGATTTGCTCCCATTGTTTGTGGGGATGGGTCCAAATCTTGGACTTCATCAAGTTCTATGACATTCCCTATTTCCTTTGACGAAGATTTCATCAATAGAGGAACGGGTATTCACGAGAAACTTTTGCTCTTTTGTTTCTCACTGTCGTTGAACAGGTATCCAATGGATTTCGTTGGATACCCCACAAATTTTGTATGACTCGGATCTACTATCCAATTTCTCGTACAAGGGTATTATGCCATGTCATAAATGATACGGCGGTGTAAGGACTTACTTCGAATGGTACTAGCCTAAGTATCTTTGAAGAGTCAGGGGAGAGGATCCCCTAAAGTGAACAAGGAAGTTCAGCGAAATCACAACGTGAAATGAACTAAGTTTAACAAAGTTCGATTCCTTCTTTGATTTGCTGCATGAGAATTCTATTCTCGTTTAGATAATCGAGGAATTAATGGCTTATGTTTCACCAAGTTTGATTAGATCAAAATGCTTTCGACATAATGCACTTAATTACTTTATTTCCAAAACTTCTGTTGAATATTTCAACAATTTTAGAATTGCACTTCACAAAGTACATATATGCTTTGACGATTAAAGAAACACAAACATATATGAAGTAACGTCCTTTTGATCTAACCCTTTAGTTCTACATGCTTGTCCTTATGGATTAAATTCATTCGGTTGATATGCTTTAGAATGCCTAGCAAACGTTAATTTCGGTCATCATTCCTTTGGGACAAGATTCGTAAGTTACGAGTTCATTCAATTTCTATGTTTCAAGAGCTTTAGATGAAAACTTCCTTTCGAATCTTTCTTTTGGAAGAATGTCCAAAATATACATTTCAAGTATGTGGATGATTATCTTGTTGTTTTACCCTTTTTCGATTTAGCATATAGTTTTCAAAGTTTTTGATTGTTTATCATTGTTTCATTTCTATGCTTTAAAGACATTCCATTCATAATAGTAAAGCATCAATATTTGTACAAAGTAAAAAATATTAATTAAATAATATTCCATTCATAATGGTAAAGCAATGTTGTATTGTACAAAAATTCGAAATGATACTCAAAAACAAATGAAACTAAAATATATTATAAGACGAAAAACTAAGTAAAACTCTTTTGCCAAAAAGTGAAGTCCAAATTCTTCTTGACTCAATTCCTGGAGCAATTTTCCCTTATGTGTTGAAGCGATGATTGCCTCTGTCTTTGAAGATGTGCCCTATTTCCCAAGGGCAAGGGAAATCCCTTTTACAGATATGAGAGTCTATGAGATGTCATACATCAAAAGAATAACTAGGTCATTCTCTTAAGGAATTTCTTTCTAGCAATGATCTTTAGTTCTCTATCTTTCCTACACAAGGGGCAATCTTTTCTTTCACTCAGACCCAATCCCTATAGATGGGCTTTCTCATATTTGTCTAACAACTTGCGTATATCATTTGTTTTAATTCCATCACTCGGAATATCACAATGATACACAAAATGAGAAAATGAGTCAGACAAGCCATTGAGAATAATTTCTATCTCATCATCTTGATTCAAATCAGCGCCTAGCTTTTTGATTTGATTCATTATCTTGATTAGGTAAGAACAATATTCTCTAACATTGTTAAACCCAACCATGCTTGTCTTGTGGAGTGAATAACCCATGCTTTGTGCCAAAGATTGTTCGTACATGATTGTGGATTTTAATGGCTATAGTAAACAATTCTATTTCCTATTAGGTCTTGTTGGAAGAATTTATTAACTCAAGAACAGCTAAGTGTTCTTATCAGTTGAGTTAATTAAGTTAGTTAAAAGGTTTTGATGATAACAAAAAGGTGTCATCTACTAAGTTACGTGAAGCTTAATAAGCCTTTGAAGATTGGATACTTGGTCTAAAAGAAAATCATTTAAGAACAGAAGTATTCAAGAAATGAAGATTCAATCTTATGATAAGAGTGAAAATCAGATTAGTGAAAGATTGAAAATCAGATTAGTAAAAATCAGCTTAGTGGAAATGAGATCATCAGATGACTGATCATGAGATGACTAGTGCATCAGCTTTGTGCATCAGACTAGTACATCAGCTTTGTGCATCAGACTTGTGCATCAGATTTGTGCATCAGACTTGTGCATCAGACTAGTGCATCAGACTAATGATCATCAGCGGAGTGGATCCCATCAACTAAGTAAAATCGGTCAGTAAGCTCTCCAACGGTAACAAGCTAAGTGCATTAAATGCTGCTGACAGAAAGTACAGCAGAGTGTACAGTAAACAGTGCAGAAAGTAGAGCAGAGTGCAAAGTGAACATTGCGACAGTCTGCAAAAGTTACCATTCAAATTATGACCGTTGCTCAAGGACTTACATGCAATTTTGTCAACCTTCGACGGGCAAAATTACAAATCCAAGAGTATAAATAGATGGTAAACTGAAGATTCAAGAGAGACTTGCACACTTTCAAGATCAAATCTTTAGAGCAAGAATCCATCAGTTGAGTCATCTTATCATAAGCGGAGTCATCTTATGACGAAGCTGATTGTTGAAGAACAAGATTAAACCCTTGTATATCTGAGTGATATTCAACTGAGTGTTGTGAGGAGTAGATATCCATCTTTGTGAGTGATATTACTTCGGAGAATAGGTCTTCTTTGTGATTTTCTATTACGCACTTGTGGCCATTTCATTTGTTGTTTGGCGCAAGCATGGTATACGGATTACTTTGTGTTTTCTAGTATAACCCAAGATCTAAGTGACTTGGAAGAGTGGATTAAGAGGATTTGTTCCTGTATAACCACTATAAAAACTCCTTGTGTTATTTGCTTTATTTGTCTTGCATTACATATCTCATAAGCTAAGTAAATACTTTAAAAGAAGAGTATTTTAAATTGAGAAATTTCCAACTTGGGGTAAAACTTTCTTTGTGCTTTAAAAGTTTAATTGAGTTGAAAACATTGTTTGAAAAACACGTAAACATTATCCGCTGCATCATTGTTTGAAACTCTGATTATATAAGTTTGATAAGCAAAATCAGCATAGTAGTCTACTCCACTGAATAAGCTAAGTGCTAAATCAGCATAGTAGTCTCACGAGAATAAGATCAGCTTACTCTGCTGATAAGCAAACTCTACTTATTTAGCTGATGAGCAAACTCTACTTATAGAAGAGAAGTTAAAGAAAAATTTTAAAGTTTATGAGGTCTATTCACCCCCCCCCCCCCTCTAGACCTCATCTGACCACTTGGGACCAACAAGTGGTATCAGAGCAGGTGGTTCATTTGAATCAGCTGCCTGATCAACGAGCTTGATCCGAGTGTTTTTCAAAGGTTTTCAAAAGAGCATATTTTTGAAAAATCAAAAACTTTTTGAAAATGGAGTGCATAAGCCATGTTCCTCACATTGTCCATATGGACTTTGAAGATTGGAAAATCAGAATGAAAATCCTTCTTGCTGCTTATAATGATAACATGTTTACTTGTATTACACAAGGACCATTCAGGTTTAAGAAGACTGTAAAGGTTGCTGACCAGCCTGATCAAATCGTTGACAAAAAGCTGGATGAACTAACTCCCGAAGAAGTCAGATTAGTCAATCTAGACAAGGTGGCTAAGTTCATAATGTTCAAAGCTCTAGATTAAGACAAATTCCAGAAGGTCAAGCATCTTAAAATAGCCAAGGAGATGTGGGATAAAGTTTGTGAGCTGAGCGAAGGAAACGACGCTATCAAAGAACATAAGCTTAGTGTGGCTCTTGAGGAGTTTGGAAATTTCAAGATGAAGTCTGGTGAAATGATTGATCAAATGGATACCAGATTTACCAAAACTTTGAACGAAGTTCTAAGACATGGTAAAACGTTTTCAGACAAGGAGATCACCATGAAGGTTCTCAAGGCACTTTCACCGAAATTCAACATGAAGATGACAGCCATGGAAGAATCAAGGGACTTAGGGAAGATTTCCCTTTCTGAACTGTTCTCGTCACTCAAAGCTTATGAGTTTAAGATGCCTAGAATGGGAATAAATGAGTCATCTGGTTCAGACCCTACTGTTGCTCTTATCGCGTCAGACAAGTCAAAAAAATCAGCGGACAAGTTCGAAGAGAATATACTGCTGAATTCAGAAAAAGCATACACTGCTGACGACGTTGCCCTACTTTTGAATGATTTCAAGAAGTTCTATAAAAAGAAAATGAAATTAAAATATGAAAATGTTATTTCATCTTCTTCTGATCATTTTCAGGAAAACAGGGATTCCTCAAAAGCAAAACTTGGAGACCAAAATTGCAAGGCGTATGGACTCTTCACCAAAGATCGTCCACATCCAATCTCTCAAAAGTTTGCTAACAAGGAAAAAGGTGCCAAAAAGGAGTATAAGCCAAGTAAGAGCAAAGCAAAGTTAGCTGAGGCAGCAAAGCTAACAAACTCCGGCATATCTTATTCAGACAACCAGTCGTCTAATAAAGAATTTGAAGAAGTACCCGAAACTCTATGCTTAATGGCCGAGGAATCTGATGATTCTGAAATTGAGGTAACTTCTACCAATTAATGAACTTGCATTATTTGAATCGTTTGAACAAATGTTAATTTCAAATTCAAATATTGTTGGTGTATTTGCCAAGCTTAAGGAAGAGATGACTCTGCTAAAAGAGCAAAACAGATCACTGAAACTTCAAGTTGAAAAACCTCAAAAATCAGCTGACAACAAAAAGCTTGAGCATGAGAATGACACTCTAAAAGCTGAGTATGCAATTCGTATGAAAAATATAAATGAACTTGAAATAAGTAATTGCATCATTCTCTATAAAGAAATCAGAGGCTAATGAGAAGAAGCCTACTGAAGCTCAAAAGGTTAAGAAACTTAGTAAGCAACCTAAGACTAAACAGACTAGTAAAACTCATCAGCTTAGTAAGCTGAAAGATGCTGCTGATAGGAGTGAAATTAAAAATGTTAAGTCTGCTGAATCTATAGGAGAGTTATCAGTTAACTCAGCTTATCACTTACTTCATGTATCTTACCTTGCTTATGAGCACTGTTTTCATCATGAAAATTATTACCATGCTAAATTTACTGAAATTCATCACATGTTAAAGGTTATACTAACCATGCAGGACCCAATATAAGGGGTACCAAAAACAGTAATCTGTTTTGTAGGAAAAACGCATGTGTGATGACAAAGGTGAGTTGACTGCCTTTGCTGATTTCAACAAGTTCAACAAGTGGTTTTACCATCGAGTGGGAGAATATCAACAATTGGTATCCAGTATTGTATCAACATGTGATATCAACCAACAAGTGGTAGCCGCGTTGTTTGGACATAACAAGGAAAGCAAGATTGTTGGAAAATTGAAGTTTATTAAGTGAATCAACGTTTGTATCCAACAAGTGGTATAGTCAATCATGTGACAACAATCTTTCAGCTCTCAAAAGTTGAAAATGGGTTTGTTGAATTTGGATTCATGAGCTGAGGGGGAACATATCAGAAGAATCATCTCAATAGCTTACTAGAATTCAACGGCTGAGTATCTTTCGAGACTGACTCTTATAAGACTACTTGACCACAGATTCTTGAACTCAGGGAGAACGTGTACGACGAGCGGTACTCCTGATTAGAGATGATGTTCTCAATAAGTCAAATGAAGTTATCTGCAGACTGCTTCTCATCAGCCGACTGAAACTCAACAACGAAGTGACATTCAAGAATACACTTCAAAAGGGGTGAAGGAAGTAACCAACAAGTGGTATCAATTCTTGAAGTTAGGGGGAACAGTTATTCTAACTGGAGTGATAAACATCAAAGAAGACTACAAACTGCTGGCTTGCATGTAAAGAAGAATTAATTAACAGCCAACTACCCCGAACAGCTAAGTATTCACCTACGTGTCTTCAACATACTAAGTTTTGGTGTTGATGACAAAAAGGGGGAAAAGTGAGATGCAACTAAGAACTCTCAAAGGTTGCATTGGATCTAATGATTTTAATCCTAGAGTATGAAGACTAAACTGAAGACTTGGAAGACGTTCTTAGTTGAAGGTTTTGTCATCATCAAAAAGGGGAAAATTGTAGGAATAATTTATTAACTCAAGAACAGCTAAGTGTTCTTATCAGTTGAGTTAATTAAGTTAGTTAAAAGGTTTTGATGATAACAAAAATGTGTCATCAACTAAGTTACGTGAAGCTTAGTAAGCCTTTGAAGATTGGATACATGGTCTAAAAGAAAATCATTTAAGAACAGAAGTATTCAAGAAATGAAGATTCAATCTTATGATAAGAGTGAAAATCAGATTAGTGAAAGATTGAAAATCAGATTAGTAAAAATCAGCTTAGTGGAAATGAGATCATCAGATGACTGATCATGAGATGACTAGTGCATTAGCTTTGTGCATCAGACTAGTACATCAGCTTTGTGCATCAGACTTGTGCATCAGATTTGTGCATCAGACTTGTGCATCAGACTAGTGCATCAGACTAATGATCATCAGCGGAGTGGATCCCATCAGCTAAGTAAAATCGGTCAGTAAGCTCTCCAACGGTAACAGGCTACGTGCATTAAATGCTGCTGACAGAAAGTACAGCAGAGTGTACAGTAAACAGTGCAGAAAGTAGAGCAGAGTGCACAGTGAACATTGCGACAGTCTGCAAAAGTTACCATTCAAATTATGACCGTTGCTCAAGGACTTACATGCAATTTTGTCAACCTTCGACGGGCAAAATTACAAATCCGAGAGTATAAATAGATGGTAAACTGAAGATTCAAGAGAGACTTGCACACTTTCAAGATCAAATCTTTAGAGCAAGAATCCATCAGTTGAGTCATCTTATGACGAAGCTGATTGTTGAAGAACAAGATTAAACCCTTGTATATCTGAGTGATATTCAACTGAGTGTTGTGAGGAGTAGATATCCATCTTTGTGAGTGATATTACTTCGGAGAATAGGTCTTCTTTGTGATTTTCTATTACGCACTTGTGGCCATTTTATTTGTTGGTTGGCGCAAGCATGGTATACGGATTACTTTGTGTTTTCTAGTATAACCCAAGATCTAAGTGACTTGGAAGAGTGGATTAAGAGGATTTGGTCCTGTATAACCACTATAAAAACTCCTTGTGTTATTTGCTTTATTTGTCTTGCATTGCATATCTCATAAGCTAAGTGAATACTTTAAAAGAAGAGTATTTTAAATTGAGGAATTTCCAACTTGGGGTAAAACTTTCTTTGTGCTTTAAAAGTTTAATTGAGTTGAAAACATTGTTTGAAAAACACGTAAACGTTATCCGCTGGATCATTGTTTGAAACTCTGATTATATAAGTTTGATAAGCAAAAACGGCATAGTAGTCTACTCCACTGAATAAGCTAAGTGCTAAATCAGCATAGTAGTCTCACGAGAATAAGATCATCTTACTCTGCTGATAAGCCAAGTGCAAAATCAGCTTAGTCATCTTATTTAGCTGATGAGCAAACTCTACTTATAGAAGAGAAGTTAAAGAAAAATTTTAAAGTTTATGAGGTCTATTCACCCCCCCCCCCTCTAGACCTCATCTGACCACTTGGGACCAACAAGTGGTATCAGAGCAGGTGGTTCATTTGAATCAGCTGCCTTATCAACGAGCTTGATCCGAGTGTTTTTCAAAGGTTTTCAAAAGAGCATATTTTTGAAAAATCAAAAACTTTTTGAAAATGGAGTGCATAAGCCATGTTCCTCACATTGGCCATATGGACTTTGAAGATTGAAAAATCAGAATGGAAATCCTTCTTGCTGCTTATAATGATAACATGTTTACTTGTATTACACAAGGACCATTCAGGTTTAAGAAGACTATAAAGGTTGCTGACCAGCCTGATCAAATCGTTGACAAAAAGCTGGATGAACTAACTCCCGAAGAAGTCAGATTAGTCAATCTAGACAAGGTGGCTAAGTTCATAATGTTCAAAGCTCTAGATGAAGACAAATTCCAGAAGGTCAAGCATCTTAAAATAGCCAAGGAGATGTGGGATAAAGTTTGTGAGCTGAGCGAAGGAAACGACGCTATCAAAGAACATAAGCTTAGTGTGGCTCTTGAGGAGTTTGGAAATTTCAAGATGAAGTCTGGTGAAATGATTGATCAAATGGATACCAGATTTACCAAAACTTTGAACGAAGTTCTAAGACATGGTAAAACGTTTTCAGACAAGGAGATCACCATGAAGGTTCTTGTTACGCTCCAAATACGAGTACGTAAACGCGCAAGTATACGGTCGCTTTCAAGTAATAAAATGATAAAGGGTGTCGAACCCACGAGGAATCAAACGTATTATTACCGAAATCTATTCTAATACCTTACTTGAACTTGTGTGAACGATAGTAGTGAGATTGTGGTTTGTTTAAACAACTAACGAAGCGATTAAGACAAATCTAAATAATTAACTTGTTAATAAGATAAAGGCTTCTAGGATTTTACGTCACCTAGTTCAATTCAAGATAAATGACTCGATAAATGATTACTAATGCTCGTGTTTGCTATTAAAGGATTCCAAGACGTTTGTATGTATCTTTCGAGGGCATACAAACCTATCAAATTAAACTAATCCAATTTATTCCTAAATGGACTAAAATCTAATCGATGGCATTAAACTCAAACCTTAAACGAATATGAAACGACTTAGGTATATGTCTATCCTAGAATCGAATCACAATCCAACTTCATAATCAAATCCTCAAAATCACTATGTCTAGCAATCAAGAATCAATAACTTTCACCTCAAGGTTGATCAAACCTTAAGACGAACAATAAGCACGAAATCGGATAAACAAACACATGTAAGCATCATATCAATTATCATAGCATCATTTAATCAAGAACTAAACATAGGATCAATAAAAACCTAGAAGAAAGGAGATTAGCTACTCATATTTATCAAGACAACATTCATTACAACAAACAAAGTCATAAGTGTAAATGAACAAAGTAAGAAAGATATAGTAAGCTTAGGTGATGAAATCTATGGCAACTTCTCCTTCAAGCCTTTTGTTGTTCTTCATTCAAAAGTGCAAGCCCAAACTTTTTCCAAAGGGAGGCAAGATGTAAAATTGAAGTCTTGAAGTTGTGTTTTGATTTCACTCCTAACCTTCTAACCTAGTGAAACTCTCCTCTCCACATGCCTAAGTTGCCCTCTATTACATGGAAATAAAGGCCAAAAAGTCCCCCAATGAGTTTAGAATTACAAGGGAACAAGTGGGGAAAGTGTACAAAAAGGCCCCTGCTTCCCGTAGATAAATATCTGCTGGAAGCAGGGATACACCGCGGTGTATGTTTCACACACCGCGGTGTAAGTCTGGCAGCAAGTTCCAGCTCTGCCGCACTTCCTTCCGAGCAGCATATCTTCTTATTCCGAACTCCGATTACGGATCCGTAAAGTCCGAAGCGTAGCTAACTCACTCATCTACGACATATCCAAAATTCAGCTCATTTGGATCATCCATGAAAAAGTTGTGCATTTTCTAGTGAGCAGCTATCTACAATCTTAACGATTAGCTTCGGGTTCTATTTCCTCTGAAGCTCAAGCTTGACTCGTGGCGTGGGTAGAACGACTCACACGCGTTGATACGAACTCCGAATCAATTAAAGATGCTGCTTCCTATAAACCATGGAGAAAACGATCAAAACGAGGACAAAAACACAAAAAACGAACAAAGGCCAAACAAAAGGGCCAAAAGCACAAAAGACACGAAAACACGCGAAGACACACAAATACTCGGATCAAAACAAGAAACTTTGAGTTTAAAGAGATAGGTAATAACGACGTTTTCACGGCGTTATCAACACCCCCAAACTTAAACGCTTGCTCGTCCTCGAGCAAACAAAACAAAAGACAAGTACTAAACGTGCATGCTTAAGATCAAAACACACAAAACTTGACAATTAAAAATTATTCTTCTAACAAGCTCCACGTGTGTGTGTGATGGCTTGGCTAGGTTCTATCTTAGGTGAATACGTCCCAATAGATCAAAATCATTGGTTCTAATTGCGTGGATTCCTAAGGTTTTGACAAAGAGTCTCTCCTAGCCGTAGATTTCCAGCTTAATGTTCAAATCACATTACGAAACTAAGTTGTAGGCATTTTAAGAGCGTTGTCCCTATTCTTGAACTAATTAACAATTTTAATCCCTAGCTCTTTCTCACCATACCATGCTTTTTCTTTTGATTTACAATGATAACATAGCACTTTGTGCTTTACAGTGATATTACAATACAAAACTAGCACTAATTATGATGATTGTTTGTGCTTCTAAACATTTAACTTTTTGGGCTACTAGCACCATTCCAACTAAATAGAGTAATTACAAAAATGATTCATGAATTTCATCAATGAAGGCTTAGCCTTTCTTTTCTCTCATAGAAGTGCATACATTTTAGCAACTTCTCTACTCGTTTCTTTTAAGAGCTAGGTATTCGAAGGTTTTTCATTCTTGAAAAGGGTTCACTCCCCCAAACTTAGGCCATTTTGCTCATTTCACACTTAGTTTTCAAACTAAAGTTTGGAGATAATCTAAGTTAAACAAAAGGAGTCTTAGAACCTATTATCACTATAGTTCTTTATCCACTTCAAATACAACCTAACCTTAGCCAATGTGCTCAAATTTTGTAGAAGCATGTTCAAATAATAATAAGAATTTGAAAAATTTTGGCGGGTCGACCTAGCATGTATGCAAGTACTTGCGACCTCTCCCCCCAAACTTAAAACGCACAATGTCCCCATTGTGTGAATTTAGAAAAACGGAGTGAGGTTGACACGACAAAACAACGCACAAAAGAAAAACAAGCAAACAAACGCAACAACAACAAAAAAAAAAAAAAAAAAAAAAAAAAAAAAAAAAAAAAACAAAAGAAAAAGGTAAATGAAAGAGCACGTCACTAATATAATAATAAAGCATGAAATACAATCATCGTCTCAAAATTACATCAGCCTAACAATACAAGGCATATGACTATATCCCAATCACCGAACAAAGTGAAACAATTCCAATACAAGACGAAATCAAAGATATAACATTTAAGAACAATTTAAACCGACGGGAATGTGAAAAATGTAAAGCAAACGCCCCTTTTTGGTAATTATGATGTTCAAACATCCCTCGGTTGTTTTCATTCTTCTACTGGTCCTGTTCATCTCGGGCAAGCTCTTCTTGCTCATCAATATGCATATCGTTCTGCTCACCGACTTCTTGCCCCTCTTGAAAGTTGGGACGTGGTGGAAGGTTGGGCCACGGTACGGCGTCGAATCTGGCATCCCCAAGAAGCGCTCTTAGGGCCATGTCAAACTTGTCATTCAAAGCGTTAATGCAATTTGACGTGTACTCGTGGTGGACCATGAATTTTCTTTCAAGAGCTGCCACTCCTTGTTGCTCACGAGGCGCTCGCTGGAAGTTTCTGGCTGGTGGGTTAGGCTGAGGCGCATAGTTCTGATAGGTGATGCCCAAAGTTGTGCAAATAGAAGCATTCCCGATCTTCGTACCCAACCGACACGCTTCCTGCATGACACCAAAGTTGACACCTGCATTCTTACACAGACCGAAGATTAGATAAGGGAAGATAAAGCTCTTTTGTTTGGTGGCTGTGCGATCTATGGTGCTCCGGAGCCGCGCGTGGATAACTTTTCCAAGGTCGACTTTTAGGCCTTTGGTGAGGGCATACAGAAGGGGCACTCGCTTATTGCCATATGTTGTGTTAAAAGAGGTTGGCGCGAGGTGCGAGCACATAACGAGTGCCCATGCCTTAGCTTCTTGTTTCAACTGGCCTTGTCGGAGTGGCTCAAATGTCATTGTGTTGTCGATCGAGAGGAAAGCCTTCATTCTTGCTAAGTTGTGGTGCTTCTCAATTCCCGCTTCTCATAACAGATTATCGGTTTCATCCTCTTGACCCACGGGCCATGCAATGCGGTAGAATTCATTGATAGCCTCCGGAGTAAAGCTAACTTCCACACCCCGAACCCAAGCAACTTCCTTAGCATTGGCAAAGTGAGCGTTTGCATAGAATTCACGAGCGATCTCTACGGGGAATGTATTTCGCAGAGGTCTTTGAAGAAGGAAATTCCAACCTCGAGCCTCTATTTGCTCATATAGAAAGGGATAAGCCGCTCTATCATAAGTAATGTACCTCTCGGCTAAGAACTTCTTTTCCAAGTCTTCGTAAAACGAATTTTGAGCCGGCTTTGATAAGAACCGGGTGGCATCATAGTCTTCTTCCTCGACCATGGGTTCTTTCCCTTTTCTAGTTCGCTTCGAAGGCGGACGTGAACCAATACCTCTCATTCTCGCCATTCTTTCAATACATTCAAAATCCGCCAAATGATTCAACAATCAATTCAAAATTGCTACCAAACCACCCTCAAACGAAATCTCAAAAGAATTCACACTAACAACCAAAACCTCTCACTTAGTCAATTCGTCGAACACCTTGTCTACACCCCCAAACTTACTCTTTTTCAAGAACATTTTCTAAAATTTCAACCCCAAAAATAGCAATACCAAACATTTTCAATACCAACAAAGCAATACCATCAAGGGTTTAGCTATACTTACCTTTTGATTGCACAATTTTGGTTGAAATCGAAAATTTTCGAAACTTGAAGCTTGGGGGAATGGTTCGGTTTTTGTGGGTTGTGGAGGAAATTGAGGATTTTCTTGAGTAGTTGGTGAATTATATGTGGGGAATTGGGGGTTTGTGTGAGTTTGGAGAGATCGAGGAGGGAAATTGAGAGGATTTTTCGTGAGGCAGGGAGGAAGAGTGTTACGTGAAGAGAAATTTGAAAGTGTGAAGTGAGAAGTGAGCTACGGGACTGTTTTTTAATTGCTGAAATGCACACACCGCGGTGTGAGAAAATATGCGCCGCGGTGTGAGTTTTTACACCCCGGTGTAAGATTTTGCAAAATAGAACAAAAGCTACTGGAATTTTTGCACCGCGGTGTATTATTTCCAGTGAGTTTCTTTTAAAGTTTTTGAATACATACTTAAAAATAAGTTTGTCTTCAAAAATTTTAACACTTCAAAATAACAAAATTTAAAAACTTACGTCGATTCTCGATTAGCTCAATTTCACAATTTTCGACTTGTATTTTCACGCTCGATTTTGCTACGTTGTCGTGCTCAATCATTACCTACAACAAAACACACAAGAACGAGAAAATCAAAAGACACGACACGACAACAACAAAAACAACAAGACAACGAAAAAAAAGAAAAACAAAAGCCTTGGGTTGCCTCCCAAGAAGCGCTTGTTTATAGTCGTGAGCTCGACTTGGATACGTTTAAACTAGCTTGGGTGACTTTGAATCCCTTTCGGACTCCATTTGACTCTCATGGTCTCATTCTTCATTACATCGCAAGCTAGGAGCTTAGGAGAATATTGTTCATCATTCATTGTTTCTTCCCATTTGATCTTCTTTTTCATCTCCGAGGAGTTCTTTCGATGCCTTTTTCTCTTCTTTGGGCCCGCCTTAAACGGATTATCTTTCTTGGTTTCTTCGTGGACTTCATCATTCCGTGATTCGTTCTTTCTCACCTTGTCAATCATGTAGCAAACAATAGGGGTTATAGAATTAGGAATATCACCGAAAGCATTAAATTTAACCTCCTCGTTTTCCACACGCATAGTGAGTTCTCCTTTTGACACGTCTATGAGAGTTTGTCCCGTGGCTAAGAATGGTCTCCCTAGGATGATTGGGACATCTTCATCGGCCTCGCAATCTAGAATGATAAAATCTGCCGGAAATATGAATTTGTCGACTTTAACTAGCACGTCTTCAATTTTTCCCTCCGGGTTCGTGATAGAGCGGTCGGCAAGTAGAAGCGTCACGGTAGTGGGTCGAGCTTCTCCAATACCCAATTTCTTAAACACCGACATAGGCATGAGATTTATGCTAGCGCCTAAATCACACAAGGCCTTCCCTTGGTATTTATCTCCAATGGCAATCGGGATGGTGAACTTTCCGGGGTCCTTTAGTTTTGGAGGAAGCTTCTTTTGGACCATGGCACTACATTCCTCGGTCAAAGCAACCGTTTCAAATTCTCCAAACCTTCTTTTCTTTAATAGCACATCTTTCATGAACTTCGCGTACTTTGGCATTTGCTCGAGAGCTTCTACCAAAGGAATGTTGATATGCAATTGTTTCAAAATACCCAGGAATTTTTCAAATTGTTTTTCCTCTTTCTTCTTTTGAAACTTTTGAGGGAAAGGAGGAGTTGGCTTGCTTGCGGGTATGGGTATCAAAGGAATAGGTTCTTTGGGTGCTTCTTCTTCCAATTCTACCTCATTGGCTAATGGTTCCTTATTCCCTTGTTGAATCACATCGGTTTCCGTCGAATTCTCGTTAGGCACGACCGGACCTTCATATTCTTTTCCACTTCTCAAGGAAATAGCCTTGCAATGCTCAACAGGACTTTGATTCGGTGATTCGGTTGTACTCGACAGAGCTCCCGGGGGTCTTGCACTTAAAGCTTGTGCAACCTGCCCCATTTGCAATTGAAGATTCCTTAATACTCCCGAGTGTTCTTGCAACTGTTTGGAAACATCTTCCAATTTAGCATCGTTTTTAACCATGTATTTGGTGGTGTGCTTCATGAACTCACCAAATGCATCCTCCCATGCAGGTTTTGATTCAACGACCTGTTTTTGCCTTTCTTGAAACCCGAGGTGTGCGGAGGATTGATGGTCTCCTTGATAAGGTTGTTGGCCATTATTTGGATTACTCCAAGAGAAGTTTGGATGCTTTTGCCAATGAGGAATGTAGTTGTTGTTTTGATAGGGAGGATGTCCTTGATTGTTGCGATAATTGTTCCCAAGGTAATTCACCGCCTCGGGATTTTCGGGACACATATCATAAGTATGAGCTCCCCCACATGTCACACAACTTGGCGGCATAGATTGTACATGTTGAACTACTTCCGGCTTTTGGCCAAGCTTGTCCACTTTGTTGCTCAAGATTGCCATTTGGGCACTTAATGCCGTAATTGCGTCCAATTCGAGCCTACCCAGAGTAGATTTAGCTGAAGTTCCTCTCTCGTACGTCCATGAGTAATTGTTATAAGCCATGGTGTCAAGAATTTCCCACGATTCATCGTAGGACTTGGAAAGCATAGTACCACCCGCAGTGGCATCAACGAGAGCTCTAGTAGGCCCGTGCAAACCATTATAAAATGTTTGCATCAAAATATACTCTGCTATGCCGTGGTGTTGACACTTCTTTAACAACTCTTTGAATCTCTCCCAAGCTTCATATAAAGATTCTTGATCTAATTGCCGGAAGCCTAGAATGTCATTCCTCAATTTTATAGTCTTCGGGGGAGGGAAAAACTTCCTCAAGAACTTTCCCCTTAGATCTTCCCACGAATTAATAGATTGGGATTGAAGAGAATCCAACCAATCTTTTGCGAGGTCTCTCAACGAGTAAGGAAATAACATCAACCTCAGCGCATCCTTCGTTACTCCCGAAATGATGAATGAATCACTAATCATCATAAACTTTTTCAAGTGAGCGTGAGGATCTTCACTCGAGTGACCTCCAAATTGACCCGCGGCATTTAGCATGTTGAACATAACCGGCTTAAGCTCAAAGTTAGATGCCGTAATTGTAGGTATGATGATACTAGAACCTAGCTCGTCCAACTTAGGCGTACCATACTCATTGATAGGCCGGTTCCTATTGTTCGGTTCTTCGGGAGCAACTTGTAAAGGATTAACCATAGCCGGGTTAACTCCTTGATTATCCATGGGTAGAGATTTACCCTTTTTCTTCCTTGCTTTTCTTCGCTTTCGAAAAGTCCTCTCAATCTCCGGATCAACAAGAGCTAGGGGTGATGTCGAAGCTCTTGGCATACACTAAGAGAAAGGCACCTATGAATACAAAGATCACAAGGTAAATAATAAACTCAAGCTAAGATACACAAGAATATAAGTTGGCAATAATCGTTACAACTCCCCGGCAACGGCGCCAAAAACTTGTTACGCTCCAAATACGAGTACGTAAGCGCGCAAGTATACGGTCGCTTTCAAGTAATAAAATGATAAGGGGTGTCGAACCCACGAGGAATCAAACGTATAATTACCGAAATCTATTCTAATACCTTACTTGAACTTGTGTGAACGATAGTAGTGAGATTGTGGTTTGTTTAAACAACTAACGAAGCGATTAAGACAAATCTAAATAATTAACTTGTTAATAAGATAAAGGCTTCTAGGATTTTACGTCACCTAGTTCAATTCAAGATAAATGACTCGATAAATGATTACTAATGCTCGTGTTTGCTATTAAAGGATTCCAAGACGTTTGTATGTATCTTTCGAGGGCATACAAACCTATCAAATTAAACTAATCCAATTTATTCCTAAATGGACTAAAATCTAATCGATGGCATTAAACTCAAACCTTAAACGAATATGAAACGACTTAGGTATATGTCTATCCTAGAATCGAATCACAATCCAACTTCATAATCAAATCCTCAAAATCACTATGTCTAGCAATCAAGAATCAATAACTTTCACCTCAAGGTTGATCAAACCTTAAGACGAACAATAAGCACGAAATCGGATAAACAAACACATGTAAGCATCATATCAATTATCATAGCATCATTTAATCAAGAACTAAACATAGGATCAATAAAAACCTAGAAGAAAGGAGATTAGCTACTCATATTTATCAAGACAACATTCATTACAACAAACAAAGTCATAAGTGTAAATGAACAAAGTAAGAAAGATATAGTAAGCTTAGGTGATGAAATCTATGGCAACTTCTCCTTCAAGCCTTTTGTTGTTCTTCATTCAAAAGTGCAAGCCCAAACTTTTTCCAAAAGGAGGCAAGATGTAAAATTGAAGTCTTGAAGTTGTGTTTTGATTTCACTCCTAACCTTCTAACCTAGTGAAACTCTCCTCTCCACATGCCTAAGTTGCCCTCTATTACATGGAACTAAAGGCCAAAAAGTCCCCCAATGAGTTTAGAATTACAAGGGAACAAGTGGGGAAAGTGTACAAAAAGGCCCCTGCTTCCCGTAGATAAATATCTGCTGGAAGCAGGGATACACCGCGGTGTATGTTTCACACACCGCGGTGTAAGTCTGGCAGCAAGTTCCAGCTCTGCCGCACTTCCTTCGAGCAGCATATCTTCTTATTCCGAACTCCGATTACGGATCCGTAAAGTCCGTAGCATAGCTAACTCACTCATCTACGACATATCCAAAATTCAGCTCATTTGGATCATCCATGAAAAAGTTGTGCATTTTCTAGTGAGCAGCTATCTACAATCTTAACGATTTGCTTCGGGTTCTATTTCCTCTGAAGCTCAAGCTTGACTCGTGGCGTGGGTAGAACGACTCACATGCGTTGATACGAACTCCGAATCAATTAAAGATGCTGCTTCCTATAAACCATGGAGAAAACGATCAAAACGAGGACAAAAACACAAAAAACGAACAAAGGCAAAAAAAAAGGGCCAAAAGCACAAAAGACACGAAAACACGCGAAGACACACAAATACTCGGATCAAAACAAGAAACTCTGAGTTTAAAGAGATAGGTAATAACGACGTTTTCACGGCGTTATCAGTTCTCAAGGCACTTTCACCGAAATTCAACATGAAGGTGACAGCCATGGAAGAATCAAGGGACTTAGGGAAGATTTCCCTTTCTGAACTGTTCTCGTCACTCAAAGCTTATGAGTTTAAGATGCCTAGAATGGGAATAAATGAGTCATCTGGTTCAGACCCTACTGTTGCTCTTATCGCGTCAGACAAGTCAAAAAAATCAGCGGACAAGTTCGAAGAGAATACACTGCTGAATTCAGAAAAAGCATACACTGCTGACGACGTTGCCCTACTTTTGAATGATTTCAAGAAGTTCTATAAAAAGAAAATGAAATTAAAATATGAAAATGTTATTTCATCTTCTTCTGATCATTTTCAGGAAACAGGGATTCCTCAAAAGCAAAACTTGGAGACCAAAATTGCAAGGCGTATGGACTCTTCACCAAAGATCGTCCACATCCAATCTCTCAAAAGTTTGCTAACAAGGAAAAAGGTGCCAAAAAGGAGTATAAGCCAAGTAAGAGCAAAGCAAAGTTAGCTGAGGCAGCAAAGCTAACAAACTCCGGCATATCTTATTCAGACAACCAGTCGTCTAATAAAGAATTTGAAGAAGTACCCGAAACTCTATGCTTAATGGCCGAGGAATCTGATGATTCTGAAATTGAGGTAACTTCTACCAATTAATGAACTTGCATTATTTGAATCGTTTGAACAAATGTTAATTTCAAATTCAAATATTGTTGGTGTATTTGCCAAGCTTAAGGAAGAGATGACTCTGCTAAAAGAGCAAAACAGATCACTGAAACTTCAAGTTGAAAAACCTCAAAAATCAGCTGACAACAAAAAGCTTGAGCATGAGAATGACACTCTAAAAGCTGAGTATGCAATTCGTATGAAAAATATAAATGAACTTGAAATAAGTAATTGCATCATTCTCTATAAAGAAATCAGAGGCTAATGAGAAGAAGCCTACTGAAGCTCAAAAGGTTAAGAAACTTAGTAAGCAACCTAAGACTAAACAGACTAGTAAAACTCATCAGCTTAGTAAGCTGAAAGATGCTGCTGATAGGAGTGAAATTAAAAATGTTAAGTCTGCTGAATCTATAGGAGAGTTATCAGTTAACTCAGCTTATCACTTACTTCATGTATCTTACCTTGCTTATGAGCACTGTTTTCATCATGAAAATTATTACCATGCTAAATTTACTGAAATTCATCACATGTTAAAGGTTATACTAACCATGCAGGACCCAATATAAGGGGTACCAAAAACAGTAATCTGTTTTGTAGGAAAAACGCATGTGTGATGACAAAGGTGAGTTGACTGCCTTTGCTGATTTCAACAAGTTCAACAAGTGGTTTTACCATCGAGTGGGAGAATATCAACAATTGGTATCCAGTATTGTATCAACATGTGATATCAACCAACAAGTGGTAGCCGCGTTGTTTGGACATAACAAGGAAAGCAAGATTGTTGGAAAATTGAAGTTTATTAAGTGAATCAACGTTTGTATCCAACAAGTGGTATAGTCAATCATGTGACAACAATCTTTCAGCTCTCAAAAGTTGAAAATGGGTTTGTTGAATTTGGATTCATGAGCTGAGGGGGAACATATCAGAAGAATCATCTCAATAGCTTACTAGAATTCAACGGCTGAGTATCTTTCGAGACTGACTCTTATAAGACTACTTGACCACAGATTCTTGAACTCAGGGAGAACGTGTACGACGAGCGGTACTCCTGATTAGAGATGATGTTCTCAATAAGTCAAATGAAGTTATCTGCAGACTGCTTCTCATCAGCCGACTGAAACTCAACAACGAAGTGACATTCAAGAATACACTTCAAAAGGGGTGAAGGAAGTAACCAACAAGTGGTATCAATTCTTGAAGTTAGGGGGAACAGTTATTCTAACTGGAGTGATAAACATCAAAGAAGACTACAAACTGCTGGCTTGCATGTAAAGAAGAATTAATTAACAGCCAACTACCCCGAACAGCTAAGTATTCACCTACGTGTCTTCAACATACTAAGTTTTGGTGTTGATGACAAAAAGGGGGAAAAGTGAGATGCAACTAAGAACTCTCAAAGGTTGCATTGGATCTAATGATTTTAATCCTAGAGTATGAAGACTAAACTGAAGACTTGGAAGACGTTCTTAGTTGAAGGTTTTGTCATCATCAAAAAGGGGAAAATTGTAGGAATAATTTATTAACTCAAGAACAGCTAAGTGTTCTTATCAGTTGAGTTAATTAAGTTAGTTAAAAGGTTTTGATGATAACAAAAATGTGTCATCAACTAAGTTACGTGAAGCTTAGTAAGCCTTTGAAGATTGGATACATGGTCTAAAAGAAAATCATTTAAGAACAGAAGTATTCAAGAAATGAAGATTCAATCTTATGATAAGAGTGAAAATCAGATTAGTGAAAGATTGAAAATCAGATTAGTAAAAATCAGCTTAGTGGAAATGAGATCATCAGATGACTGATCATGAGATGACTAGTGCATTAGCTTTGTGCATCAGACTAGTACATCAGCTTTGTGCATCAGACTTGTGCATCAGATTTGTGCATCAGACTTGTGCATCAGACTAGTGCATCAGACTAATGATCATCAGCGGAGTGGATCCCATCAGCTAAGTAAAATCGGTCAGTAAGCTCTCCAACGGTAACAGGCTACGTGCATTAAATGCTGCTGACAGAAAGTACAGCAGAGTGTACAGTAAACAGTGCAGAAAGTAGAGCAGAGTGCACAGTGAACATTGCGACAGTCTGCAAAAGTTACCATTCAAATTATGACCGTTGCTCAAGGACTTACATGCAATTTTGTCAACCTTCGACGGGCAAAATTACAAATCCGAGAGTATAAATAGATGGTAAACTGAAGATTCAAGAGAGACTTGCACACTTTCAAGATCAAATCTTTAGAGCAAGAATCCATCAGTTGAGTCATCTTATGACGAAGCTGATTGTTGAAGAACAAGATTAAACCCTTGTATATCTGAGTGATATTCAACTGAGTGTTGTGAGGAGTAGATATCCATCTTTGTGAGTGATATTACTTCGGAGAATAGGTCTTCTTTGTGATTTTCTATTACGCACTTGTGGCCATTTTATTTGTTGGTTGGCGCAAGCATGGTATACGGATTACTTTGTGTTTTCTAGTATAACCCAAGATCTAAGTGACTTGGAAGAGTGGATTAAGAGGATTTGGTCCTGTATAACCACTATAAAAACTCCTTGTGTTATTTGCTTTATTTGTCTTGCATTGCATATCTCATAAGCTAAGTGAATACTTTAAAAGAAGAGTATTTTAAATTGAGGAATTTCCAACTTGGGGTAAAACTTTCTTTGTGCTTTAAAAGTTTAATTGAGTTGAAAACATTGTTTGAAAAACACGTAAACGTTATCCGCTGGATCATTGTTTGAAACTCTGATTATATAAGTTTGATAAGCAAAAACGGCATAGTAGTCTACTCCACTGAATAAGCTAAGTGCTAAATCAGCATAGTAGTCTCACGAGAATAAGATCATCTTACTCTGCTGATAAGCCAAGTGCAAAATCAGCTTAGTCATCTTATTTAGCTGATGAGCAAACTCTACTTATAGAAGAGAAGTTAAAGAAAAATTTTAAAGTTTATGAGGTCTATTCACCCCCCCCCCCTCTAGACCTCATCTGACCACTTGGGACCAACAAGTGGTATCAGAGCAGGTGGTTCATTTGAATCAGCTGCCTTATCAACGAGCTTGATCCGAGTGTTTTTCAAAGGTTTTCAAAAGAGCATATTTTTGAAAAATCAAAAACTTTTTGAAAATGGAGTGCATAAGCCATGTTCCTCACATTGGCCATATGGACTTTGAAGATTGAAAAATCAGAATGGAAATCCTTCTTGCTGCTTATAATGATAACATGTTTACTTGTATTACACAAGGACCATTCAGGTTTAAGAAGACTATAAAGGTTGCTGACCAGCCTGATCAAATCGTTGACAAAAAGCTGGATGAACTAACTCCCGAAGAAGTCAGATTAGTCAATCTAGACAAGGTGGCTAAGTTCATAATGTTCAAAGCTCTAGATGAAGACAAATTCCAGAAGGTCAAGCATCTTAAAATAGCCAAGGAGATGTGGGATAAAGTTTGTGAGCTGAGCGAAGGAAACGACGCTATCAAAGAACATAAGCTTAGTGTGGCTCTTGAGGAGTTTGGAAATTTCAAGATGAAGTCTGGTGAAATGATTGATCAAATGGATACCAGATTTACCAAAACTTTGAACGAAGTTCTAAGACATGGTAAAACGTTTTCAGACAAGGAGATCACCATGAAGGTTCTTGTTACGCTCCAAATACGAGTACGTAAACGCGCAAGTATACGGTCGCTTTCAAGTAATAAAATGATAAAGGGTGTCGAACCCACGAGGAATCAAACGTATTATTACCGAAATCTATTCTAATACCTTACTTGAACTTGTGTGAACGATAGTAGTGAGATTGTGGTTTGTTTAAACAACTAACGAAGCGATTAAGACAAATCTAAATAATTAACTTGTTAATAAGATAAAGGCTTCTAGGATTTTACGTCACCTAGTTCAATTCAAGATAAATGACTCGATAAATGATTACTAATGCTCGTGTTTGCTATTAAAGGATTCCAAGACGTTTGTATGTATCTTTCGAGGGCATACAAACCTATCAAATTAAACTAATCCAATTTATTCCTAAATGGACTAAAATCTAATCGATGGCATTAAACTCAAACCTTAAACGAATATGAAACGACTTAGGTATATGTCTATCCTAGAATCGAATCACAATCCAACTTCATAATCAAATCCTCAAAATCACTATGTCTAGCAATCAAGAATCAATAACTTTCACCTCAAGGTTGATCAAACCTTAAGACGAACAATAAGCACGAAATCGGATAAACAAACACATGTAAGCATCATATCAATTATCATAGCATCATTTAATCAAGAACTAAACATAGGATCAATAAAAACCTAGAAGAAAGGAGATTAGCTACTCATATTTATCAAGACAACATTCATTACAACAAACAAAGTCATAAGTGTAAATGAACAAAGTAAGAAAGATATAGTAAGCTTAGGTGATGAAATCTATGGCAACTTCTCCTTCAAGCCTTTTGTTGTTCTTCATTCAAAAGTGCAAGCCCAAACTTTTTCCAAAGGGAGGCAAGATGTAAAATTGAAGTCTTGAAGTTGTGTTTTGATTTCACTCCTAACCTTCTAACCTAGTGAAACTCTCCTCTCCACATGCCTAAGTTGCCCTCTATTACATGGAAATAAAGGCCAAAAAGTCCCCCAATGAGTTTAGAATTACAAGGGAACAAGTGGGGAAAGTGTACAAAAAGGCCCCTGCTTCCCGTAGATAAATATCTGCTGGAAGCAGGGATACACCGCGGTGTATGTTTCACACACCGCGGTGTAAGTCTGGCAGCAAGTTCCAGCTCTGCCGCACTTCCTTCCGAGCAGCATATCTTCTTATTCCGAACTCCGATTACGGATCCGTAAAGTCCGAAGCGTAGCTAACTCACTCATCTACGACATATCCAAAATTCAGCTCATTTGGATCATCCATGAAAAAGTTGTGCATTTTCTAGTGAGCAGCTATCTACAATCTTAACGATTAGCTTCGGGTTCTATTTCCTCTGAAGCTCAAGCTTGACTCGTGGCGTGGGTAGAACGACTCACACGCGTTGATACGAACTCCGAATCAATTAAAGATGCTGCTTCCTATAAACCATGGAGAAAACGATCAAAACGAGGACAAAAACACAAAAAACGAACAAAGGCCAAACAAAAGGGCCAAAAGCACAAAAGACACGAAAACACGCGAAGACACACAAATACTCGGATCAAAACAAGAAACTTTGAGTTTAAAGAGATAGGTAATAACGACGTTTTCACGGCGTTATCAACACCCCCAAACTTAAACGCTTGCTCGTCCTCGAGCAAACAAAACAAAAGACAAGTACTAAACGTGCATGCTTAAGATCAAAACACACAAAACTTGACAATTAAAAATTATTCTTCTAACAAGCTCCACGTGTGTGTGTGATGGCTTGGCTAGGTTCTATCTTAGGTGAATACGTCCCAATAGATCAAAATCATTGGTTCTAATTGCGTGGATTCCTAAGGTTTTGACAAAGAGTCTCTCCTAGCCGTAGATTTCCAGCTTAATGTTCAAATCACATTACGAAACTAAGTTGTAGGCATTTTAAGAGCGTTGTCCCTATTCTTGAACTAATTAACAATTTTAATCCCTAGCTCTTTCTCACCATACCATGCTTTTTCTTTTGATTTACAATGATAACATAGCACTTTGTGCTTTACAGTGATATTACAATACAAAACTAGCACTAATTATGATGATTGTTTGTGCTTCTAAACATTTAACTTTTTGGGCTACTAGCACCATTCCAACTAAATAGAGTAATTACAAAAATGATTCATGAATTTCATCAATGAAGGCTTAGCCTTTCTTTTCTCTCATAGAAGTGCATACATTTTAGCAACTTCTCTACTCGTTTCTTTTAAGAGCTAGGTATTCGAAGGTTTTTCATTCTTGAAAAGGGTTCACTCCCCCAAACTTAGGCCATTTTGCTCATTTCACACTTAGTTTTCAAACTAAAGTTTGGAGATAATCTAAGTTAAACAAAAGGAGTCTTAGAACCTATTATCACTATAGTTCTTTATCCACTTCAAATACAACCTAACCTTAGCCAATGTGCTCAAATTTTGTAGAAGCATGTTCAAATAATAATAAGAATTTGAAAAATTTTGGCGGGTCGACCTAGCATGTATGCAAGTACTTGCGACCTCTCCCCCCAAACTTAAAACGCACAATGTCCCCATTGTGTGAATTTAGAAAAACGGAGTGAGGTTGACACGACAAAACAACGCACAAAAGAAAAACAAGCAAACAAACGCAACAACAACAAAAAAAAAAAAAAAAAAAAAAAAAAAAAAAAAAAAAAACAAAAGAAAAAGGTAAATGAAAGAGCACGTCACTAATATAATAATAAAGCATGAAATACAATCATCGTCTCAAAATTACATCAGCCTAACAATACAAGGCATATGACTATATCCCAATCACCGAACAAAGTGAAACAATTCCAATACAAGACGAAATCAAAGATATAACATTTAAGAACAATTTAAACCGACGGGAATGTGAAAAATGTAAAGCAAACGCCCCTTTTTGGTAATTATGATGTTCAAACATCCCTCGGTTGTTTTCATTCTTCTACTGGTCCTGTTCATCTCGGGCAAGCTCTTCTTGCTCATCAATATGCATATCGTTCTGCTCACCGACTTCTTGCCCCTCTTGAAAGTTGGGACGTGGTGGAAGGTTGGGCCACGGTACGGCGTCGAATCTGGCATCCCCAAGAAGCGCTCTTAGGGCCATGTCAAACTTGTCATTCAAAGCGTTAATGCAATTTGACGTGTACTCGTGGTGGACCATGAATTTTCTTTCAAGAGCTGCCACTCCTTGTTGCTCACGAGGCGCTCGCTGGAAGTTTCTGGCTGGTGGGTTAGGCTGAGGCGCATAGTTCTGATAGGTGATGCCCAAAGTTGTGCAAATAGAAGCATTCCCGATCTTCGTACCCAACCGACACGCTTCCTGCATGACACCAAAGTTGACACCTGCATTCTTACACAGACCGAAGATTAGATAAGGGAAGATAAAGCTCTTTTGTTTGGTGGCTGTGCGATCTATGGTGCTCCGGAGCCGCGCGTGGATAACTTTTCCAAGGTCGACTTTTAGGCCTTTGGTGAGGGCATACAGAAGGGGCACTCGCTTATTGCCATATGTTGTGTTAAAAGAGGTTGGCGCGAGGTGCGAGCACATAACGAGTGCCCATGCCTTAGCTTCTTGTTTCAACTGGCCTTGTCGGAGTGGCTCAAATGTCATTGTGTTGTCGATCGAGAGGAAAGCCTTCATTCTTGCTAAGTTGTGGTGCTTCTCAATTCCCGCTTCTCATAACAGATTATCGGTTTCATCCTCTTGACCCACGGGCCATGCAATGCGGTAGAATTCATTGATAGCCTCCGGAGTAAAGCTAACTTCCACACCCCGAACCCAAGCAACTTCCTTAGCATTGGCAAAGTGAGCGTTTGCATAGAATTCACGAGCGATCTCTACGGGGAATGTATTTCGCAGAGGTCTTTGAAGAAGGAAATTCCAACCTCGAGCCTCTATTTGCTCATATAGAAAGGGATAAGCCGCTCTATCATAAGTAATGTACCTCTCGGCTAAGAACTTCTTTTCCAAGTCTTCGTAAAACGAATTTTGAGCCGGCTTTGATAAGAACCGGGTGGCATCATAGTCTTCTTCCTCGACCATGGGTTCTTTCCCTTTTCTAGTTCGCTTCGAAGGCGGACGTGAACCAATACCTCTCATTCTCGCCATTCTTTCAATACATTCAAAATCCGCCAAATGATTCAACAATCAATTCAAAATTGCTACCAAACCACCCTCAAACGAAATCTCAAAAGAATTCACACTAACAACCAAAACCTCTCACTTAGTCAATTCGTCGAACACCTTGTCTACACCCCCAAACTTACTCTTTTTCAAGAACATTTTCTAAAATTTCAACCCCAAAAATAGCAATACCAAACATTTTCAATACCAACAAAGCAATACCATCAAGGGTTTAGCTATACTTACCTTTTGATTGCACAATTTTGGTTGAAATCGAAAATTTTCGAAACTTGAAGCTTGGGGGAATGGTTCGGTTTTTGTGGGTTGTGGAGGAAATTGAGGATTTTCTTGAGTAGTTGGTGAATTATATGTGGGGAATTGGGGGTTTGTGTGAGTTTGGAGAGATCGAGGAGGGAAATTGAGAGGATTTTTCGTGAGGCAGGGAGGAAGAGTGTTACGTGAAGAGAAATTTGAAAGTGTGAAGTGAGAAGTGAGCTACGGGACTGTTTTTTAATTGCTGAAATGCACACACCGCGGTGTGAGAAAATATGCGCCGCGGTGTGAGTTTTTACACCCCGGTGTAAGATTTTGCAAAATAGAACAAAAGCTACTGGAATTTTTGCACCGCGGTGTATTATTTCCAGTGAGTTTCTTTTAAAGTTTTTGAATACATACTTAAAAATAAGTTTGTCTTCAAAAATTTTAACACTTCAAAATAACAAAATTTAAAAACTTACGTCGATTCTCGATTAGCTCAATTTCACAATTTTCGACTTGTATTTTCACGCTCGATTTTGCTACGTTGTCGTGCTCAATCATTACCTACAACAAAACACACAAGAACGAGAAAATCAAAAGACACGACACGACAACAACAAAAACAACAAGACAACGAAAAAAAAGAAAAACAAAAGCCTTGGGTTGCCTCCCAAGAAGCGCTTGTTTATAGTCGTGAGCTCGACTTGGATACGTTTAAACTAGCTTGGGTGACTTTGAATCCCTTTCGGACTCCATTTGACTCTCATGGTCTCATTCTTCATTACATCGCAAGCTAGGAGCTTAGGAGAATATTGTTCATCATTCATTGTTTCTTCCCATTTGATCTTCTTTTTCATCTCCGAGGAGTTCTTTCGATGCCTTTTTCTCTTCTTTGGGCCCGCCTTAAACGGATTATCTTTCTTGGTTTCTTCGTGGACTTCATCATTCCGTGATTCGTTCTTTCTCACCTTGTCAATCATGTAGCAAACAATAGGGGTTATAGAATTAGGAATATCACCGAAAGCATTAAATTTAACCTCCTCGTTTTCCACACGCATAGTGAGTTCTCCTTTTGACACGTCTATGAGAGTTTGTCCCGTGGCTAAGAATGGTCTCCCTAGGATGATTGGGACATCTTCATCGGCCTCGCAATCTAGAATGATAAAATCTGCCGGAAATATGAATTTGTCGACTTTAACTAGCACGTCTTCAATTTTTCCCTCCGGGTTCGTGATAGAGCGGTCGGCAAGTAGAAGCGTCACGGTAGTGGGTCGAGCTTCTCCAATACCCAATTTCTTAAACACCGACATAGGCATGAGATTTATGCTAGCGCCTAAATCACACAAGGCCTTCCCTTGGTATTTATCTCCAATGGCAATCGGGATGGTGAACTTTCCGGGGTCCTTTAGTTTTGGAGGAAGCTTCTTTTGGACCATGGCACTACATTCCTCGGTCAAAGCAACCGTTTCAAATTCTCCAAACCTTCTTTTCTTTAATAGCACATCTTTCATGAACTTCGCGTACTTTGGCATTTGCTCGAGAGCTTCTACCAAAGGAATGTTGATATGCAATTGTTTCAAAATACCCAGGAATTTTTCAAATTGTTTTTCCTCTTTCTTCTTTTGAAACTTTTGAGGGAAAGGAGGAGTTGGCTTGCTTGCGGGTATGGGTATCAAAGGAATAGGTTCTTTGGGTGCTTCTTCTTCCAATTCTACCTCATTGGCTAATGGTTCCTTATTCCCTTGTTGAATCACATCGGTTTCCGTCGAATTCTCGTTAGGCACGACCGGACCTTCATATTCTTTTCCACTTCTCAAGGAAATAGCCTTGCAATGCTCAACAGGACTTTGATTCGGTGATTCGGTTGTACTCGACAGAGCTCCCGGGGGTCTTGCACTTAAAGCTTGTGCAACCTGCCCCATTTGCAATTGAAGATTCCTTAATACTCCCGAGTGTTCTTGCAACTGTTTGGAAACATCTTCCAATTTAGCATCGTTTTTAACCATGTATTTGGTGGTGTGCTTCATGAACTCACCAAATGCATCCTCCCATGCAGGTTTTGATTCAACGACCTGTTTTTGCCTTTCTTGAAACCCGAGGTGTGCGGAGGATTGATGGTCTCCTTGATAAGGTTGTTGGCCATTATTTGGATTACTCCAAGAGAAGTTTGGATGCTTTTGCCAATGAGGAATGTAGTTGTTGTTTTGATAGGGAGGATGTCCTTGATTGTTGCGATAATTGTTCCCAAGGTAATTCACCGCCTCGGGATTTTCGGGACACATATCATAAGTATGAGCTCCCCCACATGTCACACAACTTGGCGGCATAGATTGTACATGTTGAACTACTTCCGGCTTTTGGCCAAGCTTGTCCACTTTGTTGCTCAAGATTGCCATTTGGGCACTTAATGCCGTAATTGCGTCCAATTCGAGCCTACCCAGAGTAGATTTAGCTGAAGTTCCTCTCTCGTACGTCCATGAGTAATTGTTATAAGCCATGGTGTCAAGAATTTCCCACGATTCATCGTAGGACTTGGAAAGCATAGTACCACCCGCAGTGGCATCAACGAGAGCTCTAGTAGGCCCGTGCAAACCATTATAAAATGTTTGCATCAAAATATACTCTGCTATGCCGTGGTGTTGACACTTCTTTAACAACTCTTTGAATCTCTCCCAAGCTTCATATAAAGATTCTTGATCTAATTGCCGGAAGCCTAGAATGTCATTCCTCAATTTTATAGTCTTCGGGGGAGGGAAAAACTTCCTCAAGAACTTTCCCCTTAGATCTTCCCACGAATTAATAGATTGGGATTGAAGAGAATCCAACCAATCTTTTGCGAGGTCTCTCAACGAGTAAGGAAATAACATCAACCTCAGCGCATCCTTCGTTACTCCCGAAATGATGAATGAATCACTAATCATCATAAACTTTTTCAAGTGAGCGTGAGGATCTTCACTCGAGTGACCTCCAAATTGACCCGCGGCATTTAGCATGTTGAACATAACCGGCTTAAGCTCAAAGTTAGATGCCGTAATTGTAGGTATGATGATACTAGAACCTAGCTCGTCCAACTTAGGCGTACCATACTCATTGATAGGCCGGTTCCTATTGTTCGGTTCTTCGGGAGCAACTTGTAAAGGATTAACCATAGCCGGGTTAACTCCTTGATTATCCATGGGTAGAGATTTACCCTTTTTCTTCCTTGCTTTTCTTCGCTTTCGAAAAGTCCTCTCAATCTCCGGATCAACAAGAGCTAGGGGTGATGTCGAAGCTCTTGGCATACACTAAGAGAAAGGCACCTATGAATACAAAGATCACAAGGTAAATAATAAACTCAAGCTAAGATACACAAGAATATAAGTTGGCAATAATCGTTACAACTCCCCGGCAACGGCGCCAAAAACTTGTTACGCTCCAAATACGAGTACGTAAGCGCGCAAGTATACGGTCGCTTTCAAGTAATAAAATGATAAGGGGTGTCGAACCCACGAGGAATCAAACGTATAATTACCGAAATCTATTCTAATACCTTACTTGAACTTGTGTGAACGATAGTAGTGAGATTGTGGTTTGTTTAAACAACTAACGAAGCGATTAAGACAAATCTAAATAATTAACTTGTTAATAAGATAAAGGCTTCTAGGATTTTACGTCACCTAGTTCAATTCAAGATAAATGACTCGATAAATGATTACTAATGCTCGTGTTTGCTATTAAAGGATTCCAAGACGTTTGTATGTATCTTTCGAGGGCATACAAACCTATCAAATTAAACTAATCCAATTTATTCCTAAATGGACTAAAATCTAATCGATGGCATTAAACTCAAACCTTAAACGAATATGAAACGACTTAGGTATATGTCTATCCTAGAATCGAATCACAATCCAACTTCATAATCAAATCCTCAAAATCACTATGTCTAGCAATCAAGAATCAATAACTTTCACCTCAAGGTTGATCAAACCTTAAGACGAACAATAAGCACGAAATCGGATAAACAAACACATGTAAGCATCATATCAATTATCATAGCATCATTTAATCAAGAACTAAACATAGGATCAATAAAAACCTAGAAGAAAGGAGATTAGCTACTCATATTTATCAAGACAACATTCATTACAACAAACAAAGTCATAAGTGTAAATGAACAAAGTAAGAAAGATATAGTAAGCTTAGGTGATGAAATCTATGGCAACTTCTCCTTCAAGCCTTTTGTTGTTCTTCATTCAAAAGTGCAAGCCCAAACTTTTTCCAAAAGGAGGCAAGATGTAAAATTGAAGTCTTGAAGTTGTGTTTTGATTTCACTCCTAACCTTCTAACCTAGTGAAACTCTCCTCTCCACATGCCTAAGTTGCCCTCTATTACATGGAACTAAAGGCCAAAAAGTCCCCCAATGAGTTTAGAATTACAAGGGAACAAGTGGGGAAAGTGTACAAAAAGGCCCCTGCTTCCCGTAGATAAATATCTGCTGGAAGCAGGGATACACCGCGGTGTATGTTTCACACACCGCGGTGTAAGTCTGGCAGCAAGTTCCAGCTCTGCCGCACTTCCTTCCGAGCAGCATATCTTCTTATTCCGAACTCCGATTACGGATCCGTAAAGTCCGTAGCATAGCTAACTCACTCATCTACGACATATCCAAAATTCAGCTCATTTGGATCATCCATGAAAAAGTTGTGCATTTTCTAGTGAGCAGCTATCTACAATCTTAACGATTTGCTTCGGGTTCTATTTCCTCTGAAGCTCAAGCTTGACTCGTGGCGTGGGTAGAACGACTCACATGCGTTGATACGAACTCCGAATCAATTAAAGATGCTGCTTCCTATAAACCATGGAGAAAACGATCAAAACGAGGACAAAAACACAAAAAACGAACAAAGGCAAAAAAAAAGGGCCAAAAGCACAAAAGACACGAAAACACGCGAAGACACACAAATACTCGGATCAAAACAAGAAACTCTGAGTTTAAAGAGATAGGTAATAACGACGTTTTCACGGCGTTATCAGTTCTCAAGGCACTTTCACCGAAATTCAACATGAAGGTGACAGCCATGGAAGAATCAAGGGACTTAGGGAAGATTTCCCTTTCTGAACTGTTCTCGTCACTCAAAGCTTATGAGTTTAAGATGCCTAGAATGGGAATAAATGAGTCATCTGGTTCAGACCCTACTGTTGCTCTTATCGCGTCAGACAAGTCAAAAAAATCAGCGGACAAGTTCGAAGAGAATACACTGCTGAATTCAGAAAAAGCATACACTGCTGACGACGTTGCCCTACTTTTGAATGATTTCAAGAAGTTCTATAAAAAGAAAATGAAATTAAAATATGAAAATGTTATTTCATCTTCTTCTGATCATTTTCAGGAAAACAGGGATTCCTCAAAAGCAAAACTTGGAGACCAAAATTGCAAGGCGTATGGACTCTTCACCAAAGATCGTCCACATCCAATCTCTCAAAAGTTTGCTAACAAGGAAAAATGTGCCAAAAAGGAGTATAAGCCAAGTAAGAGCAAAGCAAAGTTAGCTGAGGCAGCAAAGCTAACAAACTCTGGCATATCTTATTCAGACAACCAGTCGTCTGATAAAGAATTTGAAGAAGTAACCGTAACTCTATGCTTAATGGCCGAGGAATCTGATGATTCTGAAATTGAGGTAACTTCTACCAATTAATGAACTTGCATTATTTGAATCGTTTGAACAAATGTTAATTTCAAATTCAAATATTGTTGGTGTATTTGCCAAGCTTAAGGAAGAGATGACTCTGCTAAAAGAGCAAAACAGATCACTGAAACTTCAAGTTGAAAAACCTCAAAAATCAGCTGACAACAAAAAGCTTGAGCATGAGAATGACACTCTAAAAGCTGAGTATGCAATTCGTATGGAAAATATAAATGAACTTGAAATAAGTAATTGCATCATTCTCTATAAAGAAATCAGAGGCTAATGAGAAGAAGCCTACTGAAGCTCAAAAGGTTAAGAAACTTAGTAAGCAACCTAAGACTAAACAGACTAGTAAAACTCATCAGCTTAGTAAGCTGAAAGATGCTGCTGATAGGAGTGAAATTAAAAATGTTAAGTCTGCTGAATCTATAGGAGAGTTATCAGTTAACTCAGCTTATCACTTACTTCATGTATCTTACCTTGCTTATGAGCACTGTTTTCATCATGAAAATTATTACCATGCTAAATTTACTGAAATTCATCACATGTTAAAGGTTATACTAACCATGCAGGACCCAATATAAGGGGTACCAAAAACAGTAATCTGTTTTGTAGGAAAAACGCATGTGTGATGACAAAGGTGAGTTGACTGCCTTTGCTGATTTCAACAAGTTCAACAAGTGGTTTTACCATCGAGTGGGAGAATATCAACAATTGGTATCCAGTATTGTATCAACATGTGATATCAACCAACAAGTGGTAGCCGCGTTGTTTGGACATAACAAGGAAAGCAAGATTGTTGGAAAATTGAAGTTTATTAAGTGAATCAACGTTTGTATCCAACAAGTGGTATAGTCAATCATGTGACAACAATCTTTCAGCTCTCAAAAGTTGAAAATGGGTTTGTTGAATTTGGATTCATGAGCTGAGGGGGAACATATCAGAAGAATCATCTCAATAGCTTACTAGAATTCAACGGCTGAGTATCTTTCGAGACTGACTCTTATAAGACTACTTGACCACAGATTCTTGAACTCAGGGAGAACGTGTACGACGAGCGGTACTCCTGATTAGAGATGATGTTCTCAATAAGTCAAATGAAGTTATCAGCAGACTGCTTCTCATCAGCCGACTGAAACTCAACAACCAAGTGACATTCAAGAATACACTTCAAAAGGGGTGAAGGAAGTAACCAACAAGTGGTATCAATTTTTGAAGTTAGGGGGAACAGTTATTCTAACTGGAGTGATAAACATCAAAGAAGACTACAAACTGCTGGCTTGCATGTAAAGAAGAATTAATTAACAGCCAACTACCCCGAACAGCTAAGTATTCACCTACGTGTCTTCAACATACTAAGTTTTGGTGTTGATGACAAAAAGGGGGAAAAGTGAGATGCAACTAAGAACTCTCAAAGGTTGCATTGGATCTAATGATTTTAATCCTAGAGTATGAAGACTAAACTGAAGACTTGGAAGACGTTCTTAGTTCAAAGTTTTGTCATCATCAAAAAGGGGAAAATTGTAGGAATAATTTATTAACTCAAGAACAGCTAAGTGTTCTTATCAGTTGAGTTAATTAAGTTAGTTAAAAGGTTTTGATGATAACAAAAATGTGTCATCAACTAAGTTACGTGAAGCTTAGTAAGCCTTTGAAGATTGGATACATGGTCTAAAAGAAAATCATTTAAGAACAGAAGTATTCAAGAAATGAAGATTCAATCTTATGATAAGAGTGAAAATCAGATTAGTGAAAGATTGAAAATCAGATTAGTAAAAATCAGCTTAGTGGAAATGAGATCATCAGATGACTGATCATGAGATGACTAGTGCATTAGCTTTGTGCATCAGACTAGTACATCAGCTTTGTGCATCAGACTTGTGCATCAGATTTGTGCATCAGACTTGTGCATCAGACTAGTGCATCAGACTAATGATCATCAGCGGAGTGGATCCCATCAGCTAAGTAAAATCGGTCAGTAAGCTCTCCAACAGTAACAAGCTAAGTGCATTAAATGCTGCTGACAGAAAGTACAGCAGAGTGTACAGTAAACAGTGCAGAAAGTAGAGCAGAGTGCACAGTGAACATTGCAACAGTCTGCAAAAGTTACCATTCAAATTATGACCGTTGCTCGAGGACTTACATGCAATTTTGTCAACCTTCGACGGGCAAAATTACAAATCCAAGACTATAAATAGATGGTAAACTGAAGATTCAAGAGAGACTTGCACACTTTCAAGATCAAATCTTTAGAGCAAGAATCCATCAGTTGAGTCATCTTATCATAATCGGAGTCATCTTATGACGAAGCTGATTGTTGAAGAACAAGATTAAACCCTTGTATATCTGAGTGATATTCAACTGAGTGTTGTGAGGAGTAGATATCCATCTTTTTGAGTGATATTACTTCGGAGAATAGGTCTTCTTTGTGATTTCCTATTACGCACTTGTGGCCATTTCATTTGTTGTTTGGCGCAAGCATTGGATACGGATTACTTTGTGTTTTCTAGTATAACCCAAAATCTAAATGACTTGGAAGAGTGGATTAAGAGGATTTGTTCCTGTATAACCACTATAAAAATTCCTTGTGTTATTTACTTTATTTGTCTTGCATTGCATATCTCATAAGCTAAGTAAATACTTTAAAAGAAGAATCTTTTAAATTGAGGAATTTCCAACTTGGGGTAAAACTTTCTTTGTGCTTTAAAAGTTTAATTGAGTTGAAAACATTGTTTGAAAAACACGTAAACATTATCCGCTGCATCATTGTTTGAAACTCTGATTATATAAGTTTGATAAGCAAAATCAGCATAGTAGTATACTCCACTGAATAAGCTAAGTGATAAATCAGCATAGTACTCTCACGAGAATAAGATCAGCTTACTCTGCTAATAAGCCAAGTGCAAAATCAGCTTAGTCATCTTATTTAGCTGATGAGCGAACTTTACTTATAGAATAGAAGTTAAAGAAAAATTTTAAAGTTTATGAGGTCTATTCACCCCCCTCCCCTCTAGACCTCATCTGACCACTTGGGACCAACAGGTCTTGACGTCCCAACGACCATTAATTGCACCCACGACTCGTGGCCATACAATTAATTCCCTAGGTAGGTATACTTTTACCAATTGTGTCCCTACACAACCTTCAAGCTATTTTGCCTATGTTTTCGCATTTATCTAGCACTGCTACATCATAAATGTTACTTCTCGTTAAGTCTAACTAGTAATCATGATGAGCAACGGGCCCGGTCATGAAATCCCCGTAACTGGTTATCGGTTGATTTTCACATCCCGACCAGTCCTCAACCTTCTCAAGATTTTATGAAAACAAGAATCAAGGAATTTCGCGTATTGTCCATTTCTTCGCCTCGGGTGCCAGACTCTGGATCACCTTATTCGATAAGTAGACAACATACGCTAGTTCCTATTAATGGAAGACTTGGATTTATAAAACCTCATTTTATAGTTAACCTAATATGACTTAATATTTATTCAAGAGGGAATTTTTGGTTTTTGAAAGTTTGAAGAAACTCTCCTCGAGATCTCCCGCATTAATTATGCTTTATCTTTTATTTACGATCTAGATTCTACCGCGCATCACATACAAGCCAAACATAAATCTATAAATAAATTAAAACCATACAAGCCTAGCATGCATACTACCACAATATGTTTTTGATCGGGAGCCTCCTCTGTGGGCCATCATCGAGCCATGATGTTGGCCCAATTGGTCAATCTAAAGGGTTCTCAGAGGACCTAGCTATTACATAAATACCCATGCATACATGGCCTTCAACTCTTCTTGGGCTCCCACCTTTCTTGTGACGGGCCTCCATTCTAAACTAATAAAACAGTAAATCTCTAATCTATTACAAAGGCTCAAAGTGGCCCAAAAACAATATAAGGCTCGCAGGCCCAATAAAAATCAAACAATAAATAAAATCATTCACATCTACCCTAGGGTCAAGGCTCGGCGCGATCGAAAACCACGTAAACAGTTCACGTAGAGCAAGAAACAAGCAAACAACTTTTACGCATTTCTTTCTTATTCTTAAAACCCCTTTTAAAAATAACTACCTATGATTCTTATATTTTAGTCACTACTAATTATGAAAAAATAAATTTTCGGGTAAACAAAACAAGTTTTCTGCATAAAATCAGATTCGGATTTTCAACTTTTGAAAATTGCAGTTTGGCCCCTCAACTTTCGGAAATTGCACTTTTAACCTAAAGTTTTTGAAAAGTTACAAAACACCCCCAAAAATGTTGCGGAATTTACACACGCAAATAAACGCAAGTGCACGTATCGAACAAGTAATAAAGAGTAAGTAAAAGAGTATCGTCTCCACAGGGACTTGACTAATATCTACCAATTCAAATTCCTAATTTACTTTTAATCGATTCCCAATTCAAATATATTCTTGGGTTTTAATTAACTAAATTAACTAAAATAAGTACTTGGATTGAGTTCGAATAACGAGAAGAGAAACCTAGGGTTATAATCCACTATGTTATCTATCGATTGTTCAATTGAGATTTGCGTTGTTATTGTGGTGACAAGAGTGCTACCCGAGGATTCAAGTATATTCATATGTATCTTCCGAATTACATAAGAACCTAATGTATTATACAAATCGATCCTATTCCTAGGTGATTCATAAATAACACAAAACATTAAACACGAACCTCATGTAACGGGTATAAACGCCTTAAGTATATTCCTATACTAAGAAACGTTTACTATTCAATTTCCTATCTAATCCTAATCTCCCTTTTCCAAGTTCGAAAAGAATATTAAATCTAACAACTAGGTGATCAGTCAAGTTGCAAGCATAGAGAACGAAATTAAATCAAACACAAGAATTGCCCCTAACTACGAATAATCCAATAAAAATAATCAAAGTAACATAGTTTCATAAAAACCCTAGATCCTAATGAATTAATTCATAATAAACATAAGAAGAAAATAATAAAGGAAAAAAAATCTGAGTTCATGTGGTTTTATAGACAAAACGATGAATCCAAGATAAAGATCTTCAATATTGTGTTCTTCTTGCTTGGGTGATCTTCAGGACTTCTCTCTTTTCTTCTTCAATCTTTCTCCAAGTAGATCTTTGATGTTGTAGGTGTATTCTATGAGAAAAGTATGTTTAGATCTGATCAAAGATGTGTAATTTTGTGACCTAGAAGTCCTTAAATAGATCTACCAAGTTGAGTCCAAGTAGGAGACTTTGGCCCAAGAAATCTCTTCAAAGCCCGCTGAAAATCGCGACAGATTTGCGCGACAGGTTTGTAAGTGTCATAACTCTCAGCTCTGAACTCCAAATCAAGATCCGTAAAATCTGTGGTGTAGCTAACTCATTCCTCTACATCATAGTCGAAATTCAACTTCATTGGAGCTTCCTTGAAAGAGTTATGGTCCTCGGAGTGCACAACAACATTTCTGACATCTTCTTCGTTCTTGCACTAGTTGACTTCATTTGATCTTTAATTCGGTGTTCTTCGCTTCCAATCATGTCTTTAAATCCAAAATAGCTTAGGCCTACAAATATGAACACAATATATAAGGAAATATCTCAATTCATGCACAAAACTAACTAAAATTGCCTAAAATTCTATCAAAACTCTAATAAAAGTAATCGAATGAGTAAAGGAAATAGACTTGATAACACTGTTTTCACAGAGTTATCACACCCCCAAACTTAAACTATTGCTCGTCCTCGAGTAATGACAAAAACTTAAACAACGACACGAACATTTACAATCATGCATCCCAAGTCAAACTAGTAACCAACAATTTCAAAACGTTATGCATTCTATCATGTAGTTCCTGCGTGTGTGTGTGTGTGTATACATAAAACGAGAATGTCGGAATCACTTAGATCACTATAGCTTCGAAATCATTGAGCCTAATTGCATGAATTCCTAAATTGCCAAACATATCCTCTATTTCTTTAGGTTATCATACTAATTACTAAGTTCTAGCAAAGCTTTCAGTTGAAGTTATGAAATCCTTTAAGTTTGAACTTTCATTTAGCATTTTCTTCATTAATGAGCATAACTTAAGTATATTAGCACCACTCACACTCATAACTCGTTCTAAAGAAGCAGTCAAAATAGAGGAGTGCAGAATAGTAGAATAGTTAAGTCGATGCACTCATATATCGTTCATCTTATCGCAGTCAAGTTAGAGGAGTGCAAGTATAAGTCTCAAGCGATGAGGTTTTTCAGGTCTCATACAAGTGAGGTTATTTTCTTTGAATTTAACTTATAGTTTTTCAATTATTTGCTTCATTTGGTTTTGTTAAAGTTATCCTTCCCCCCAAACTTAGACAAAACTATCACTTAGACCTTTAACACTTTAACCCTCGAATCTAGAGATTAGGTAGGCAAGAAATGATTTCTTAAGCTCTATTCTAACTATAATTCTCTAACGTCATCCTAAATTCTCGATTATGTATTCGTGCTTAAAATGTGCAGGAAAAACATTCAAAAACACATAAAATTTCAAAAAAATTAGTCAGAGTCGACCTAGCATGCACGAAGTAAATGCGACCTCACCCCCAAACTTAAAACGAACAGTGTCCTCACTGTGACATAAACACACGAGTTGAAACATGCCAGATTAACCAAACAGGAAAAACGAGAATATGCACATGCAGACACTAAGACAACCATCAACAAAATATAACTGAGATCAGTAAAAAGAATACGTCCCTACGAGGCTGTGTCTGGCGATCTCCTGCATGTCTGTCCATTCTACGCATCATCCTCAGGACCGCTCGACTTCGTGGTGCCATTCCACCAAAACCATCAGTTCACAAGTATCACACCGAAACAGAAAATATAATCAAGCTCAACTACCCACAGAATCAAGCAACGATCCAAGTATCTACACTACGTTCAAGAGCCCGTTCCTCCACAATTCGCAAATAATTACACACCAAAACCCAAAAATAGCAAAACTAGCCCTCAAACTAGCAATCGTAATCGAATTCATGAATCGAACCTAGAAAGGTAAAAATCAATTGTTACCGGTCCTTGAGAGATGTCCAACTGAGATCGAGGTGCCGCGGCGGCGTTCAGATTTGGGCTGGTGGCTGTTTTGTGTAAGGGGCGGCGGGTTAGGGTTTCTGGGCGGCTTTGTCGCGGCTGGGTGGGTGGAGGCGGCGCTGCTCGCTGCTTGGAGAGATGCAGGTCGCGCGGCTGGGTGCGGCTGTTTGGGCTGGGTGCGACTGGTGTTCGCGGTTCGCGGCTTTGTGCGTGGTCGGCGGTTTGGTGTGGTGCTGCTATGTTCGCGTGGGTGAGGAACGGCTTGCGGTGAGGCAGATCTGAGGGATTTGAGGGTCGCGGTCGCGACTGAAGGAGAGAACGAGCAGGTCGCGGCGGTGGTGCGGGTTTGGGTTCGTGGTCGCGGCTCGGTTGCGTGTTGGAGAGAACAGGGGTGGCGGCGTTCGGTTGCGACGGGAACAGGTGCGGGAGAGGGTGGTTGCGGTCAGATCTGAGAGAGAGAGAAGGTGCGGCGCGGTTTGTGGCTGGGGAAGACGGTGCGGCGTCGCTGGGCGGTGGTGGTCGGTTCTGGGCGGTGGTCTCGGCTGAATAAGAAGGCCCGATCCTTTTTTTTTTTTTTTTTTTTTTTGAGGCCATGGCTCGATCCAATTTGAGCCATGGCCTTTCGATTCTGGAAATTTATGGCTTTTGGGCACTTGAAGTTGAGCCATGGCATGACTAAAGTTGTGCCATGGCTTGAAGCTGCTGGAATTTGTTTACTTTATTCTTCAAGACTTGAGCCATGGCCTGACTCAAGTTGTGCCATGGCTTCAAGCTGCTGGAATTTATGCACTATTTTTGGTCAAAATTGAGCCATGGCCTGACTCAGATTGTGCCATGGCTTGATTATTCTTCTTCTCCAAAACGCCCCAGTTCATGAAATATTCATCTCCTCGTTACCTTGCACCGCAATACGCCTGCAAAACCCGACAAAACACCACAGATCACACTAAAACAAAAACAAAACAAAACAAAAAACGCAAAAACCAAAAGAAATAAAAGCTTGGGTTGCCTCCCAAGAAGCGCTTAGGTTTAAGTCCTTAGCTTGACTTTGATACTTCCCTTTTAAGGTGGCCAATAATCGAATAGGGTCCCGTCCGGATCAAGCATAAGTCCGGGCCTGTTTGCTTTCTTTGTTGTCCCGAAATTTGATCTTTCCCTTGTAAGCTCAATTGGGACAAATTTGAACCTTGTATCGAATCGACAAGCTTCAAATATCTTGTAATCTTTACCAACTCCTATCCAAGTCACGCTTTGAGGATGGGTATGCATATTGTACTTCGTTTTATCATCAACCCTTCCTTTTTGCGTATCTCTCACTAATATCTCATCCACACCAAAATATGATTCATCGCCTTTTGACTCATAAATTGGAGGTATGATAAACTCAATTGTATCCTCCTCTATCTCCATGACCTCAATCACATCTATCAACGTCACTGAATTTTCGAGTTCGGTATCTCCCTTGATGTCTTCGTCCTTCGAAATGATTAAGATATTTTCTTCTGCATCCGGGATCTCCTCGTTATGACGAACATCGAAACTTGTCCATTTATTGCTATGCAGCTGCTCTATTTCACTCTCAACAATAAGAGAATTTGTCTCGCTCGGCTTAATATCTGATAACATCGAATTATCCTCTTCATTCAAGAGTGAGTCTTGAGATCTGTGCTGCCTATCTTGAGCTAATTGAGCCATTTGGGTTTCTAGGTTTCGGATAGATGCATTTGTTGCATTTCTTTGGATTTCTAAGTCTCGAATAGATGCATTTGTCTGGTCGAAGAATGCAGATGTATGGTTTATAAACTGCTTCAGTGTTTCTTCTAGCGATAGTGTATTATCCACTAGTGGTTGTTTTTGTTGACCTTGAGAGTCTGGTGGATTTTGTTGCTGCTGAGTTGTGGCATTGATTGATCCCTGTCCAGCGTGCTGATTATAGCTGTTAGAATAGGGGTTATAACCTTGGTTGTTTCGATTATTTCCCACATAGCATGCTGACTCTGAATTTGAAGGACAGTTTTCATACGGATGCTCTCCCCCACAAATGATACAGTAAATCTCTGGGTTATGGATCATATTCACTGTTTGAGCTTGAAATGAGTTAGCTCCAGGTTTACCCATAAAAATTGAATGCCTCCATTTCAGATCCGATCTTTTTCATCTCCTCCATACAATCGGTGAATGCCTTCATAAATGCAATACTTGGTTCTGTTGGTGGTGGCTGAGAATACTCTTGATAGCTTGGAGGTATGAACGAGTTGGTCATCATGCAGTTTGTGTATTGATTACTTACTAGATCATCGCTCTCTGGAACATTTGGGTTAGTCCCCCACCCTGAATTGTAGTTGTTGCGGTGAAGATTCTGACCATACTGACTATCCTGAAATTGATCCACGTATAACCATGAATTTGAATTCAGTGGGCAACGATCGTACGAGTGTTCACCTGCGCAATACACACAAGTCGTTCCTTCATTAAGCCAATGAGAACTGCTATGATTCATACCAAATGAAGAGTACGAGAAAAAGAATAAATAACTAGGAACCAACCAAAAGAAAATCAAAAATAAAAATTGGCAAATAAATGTTGCAAGTCCCCGGCAACGGCGCCAAAAACTTGTTGCGGAATTTACACACGCAAATAAACGCAAGTGCACGTATCGAACAAGTAATAAAGAGTAAGTAAAAGAGTATCGTCTCCACAGGGACTTGACTAATATCTACCAATTCAAATTCCTAATTTACTTTTAATCGATTCCCAATTCAAATATATTCTTGGGTTTTAATTAACTAAATTAACTAAAATAAGTACTTGGATTGAGTTCGAATAACGAGAAGAGAAACCTAGGGTTATAATCCACTATGTTATCTATCGATTGTTCAATTGAGATTTGCGTAGTTATTGTGGTGACAAGAGTGCTACCCGAGGATTCAAGTATATTCATATGTATCTTCCGAATTACATAAGAACCTAATGTATTATACAAATCGATCCTATTCCTAGGTGATTCATAAATAACACAAAGCATTAAACACGAACCTCATGTAACGGGTATAAACGCCTTAAGTATATTCCTATACTAAGAAACGTTTACTATTCAATTTCCTATCTAATCCTAATCTCCCTTTTCCAAGTTCGAAAAGAATATTAAATCTAACAACTAGGTGATCAGTCAAGTTGCAAGCATAGAGAACGAAATTAAATCAAACACAAGAATTGCCCCTAACTACGAATAATCCAATAAAAATAATCAAAGTAACATAGTTTCATAAAAACCCTAGATCCTAATGAATTAATTCATAATAAACATAAGAAGAAAATAATAAAGGAAAAAAAATCTGAGTTCATGTGGTTTTATAGACAAAACGATGAATCCAAGATAAAGATCTTCAATATTGTGTTCTTCTTGCTTGGGTGATCTTCAGGACTTCTCTCTTTTCTTCTTCAATCTTTCTCCAAGTAGATCTTTGATGTTGTAGGTGTATTCTATGAGAAAAGTATGTTTAGATCTGATCAAAGATGTGTAATTTCGTGACCTAGAAGTCCTTAAATAGATCTACCAAGTTGAGTCCAAGTAGGAGACTTTGGCCCAAGAATTCTCTTCAAAGCCCGCTGAAAATCGCGACAGATTTGCGCGACAGGTTTGTAAGTGTCATAACTCTCAGCTCCGAACTTCAAATCAAGATCCGTAAAATCTGTGGTGTAGCTAACTCATTCCTATACATCATAGTCGAAATTCAACTTCATTGGAGCTTCCTTGAAAGAGTTATGGTCCTCGGAGCGCATAACAACATTTCTGACATCTTCTTCGTTCTTGCACTAGTTGACTTCATTTGATCTTTAATTCGGTGTTCTTCGCTTCCAATCATGTCTTTAAATCCAAAATAGCTTAGGCCTACAAATATGAACACAATATATAAGGAAATATCTCAATTCATGCACAAAACAATCAAACCAATGACTCGAGCGACAAAATACAAAACTAACTAAAATTGCCTAAAATTCTATCAAAACTCTAATAAAAGTAATCGAATGAGTAAAGAAAATAGACTTGATAACACTGTTTTCACAGAGTTATCAAAAAACCAAATCGGCCAAAGGACCAGAAAATAAAAATTTTGAATACAGAAAATTTTTGAATTTTGCAAACAGACCCCTGAACTTTCAGAAATTACAAAATAGTCCTCTAATTTTTGGAAATTGCAAAAACGACCCAAAATTACGTACCAACCAGAATTGCAAAAAACAATCCAGATTTTTCAAAAATTTCCAAAAAAACAGAAAATAAATTTCCAGCCCAAATTTTTCAAATTTGCGATTTTTCACAAAAAGTCCTGAAGTTTCGTAAAACTATAAATTTGCCACATATATGAAAATGCAATTTTACCCAATCGTAGATCTAGTCATAACAAGTAAGAATCATCACACAGAACATAAAAATGCACTTATCCATATACTTTATTACGTTCAAGCATTTTCACATTATAATAATAGAGTTGGCTCTGATACCACTATTGGGATATCTCGGTTGTCAGAACAACGAAAGTGCGGAATTTAAAATTTTTCTGAGGCACCCATAAGTCCCATAAAATTGGTCTCCACATTTTGTATACGAAAAGGTTGTATCAAACAATAAATAAAACAAAGGGGTTGATATGCGATATATCTCACCACGGCTCGGTGGTGGTAACCTCCGGGCTTCTTGTCTGATTCACAATTGAGTGATCTAATTATCTCACCTCCAGAACGTATGCACAACAGTTGTATTGTAGCAACGTCTCCAAGTCACAGGCTACGAACTAGATCTTAGAGATTGTCAACAAAGGAAGAGGCAGATCTAGATCAGGATCTAGATCTAGATCGGGATTCGGATGAAGAGAATAGAAGGAAAAAAAGGGAGGCTATAGGACTTTTGCGGCCAGGGCAGGGGGCGGCTAGGGTTAGGGCAATTTTCTGCTTTTCTTTTTCTTCTAGTTGTGTGTTTTTCAATTACTTCTTTATTCTATTATTAGCATAAGGAAGATATATGATGAGTTATATTTATAAGAGAATAATCCATCTCTTATTAGATATCTCATGAAGATTTGGTAAATCCTTTCCTCATCACAATAGGGAACAAGATTCAACCAAATCTTTTCCTTGTTACTTGTCCCACAAGAAACCAAGTCTTCCACTTGATTACCTAGCAAAATCGCCCCATTCCTATTATTCATGCAATCCGAAAATTGCATGATTAATTCTTCCACTTTATTAATTAACTAGTTTAATTAATATTATAATTAATTAAATAATCCAATTAATCAATTAGACATTAATTAATTAGATATTCCAATTAATGACCCTCTTCTATGAATTAACACTTTAATTCATTAACTTTGATTAAACTACCTTAAATCAATTATTTCCTTTTATGACTGTCACTGTCCAACTGTATTGTGTGTGACCCTCTGGGTTCACCATCAATTGGCAGCAGACCCACGACTTTCACAATTTAATTAATGAGCAATTAATTGCTCTGATCAATTAAACACTTTTAATTGACCACGACAGAATTAATCTCCCTTATTAATTCAGGAGTACCCACACTTCATGGTCGATGTTTAGCCACAAGTCCATGAAGCCCAACTTCAGGTGAATTGATATTTGTGAACCCCACCTCTTATAAATGCCATGTACATACGGTCCTTCCAAAGACTAATTTCCTGACCGAGACCTAGGGTGTGTGAATTGATCGGCGCCTCTAATTATCTCGATTCTGTACTTTCTAATTCTGGATAATAATTCCAGTGTGACTGCTAAATTTGGAAACCCCTTTCCAAATCCGTCACTGACCACGGCCATGGGTTTCTCGGAATTTATTATCTTAGAACGTACAGGAAATTCTCCCATCTTATCAGGATGAGTCGATAGATCCTTTCTTAGTACTAACTACTCGCGTACACAACTGTACGTACCTAACTTAGGCACATTATGGCCAGGCTACGTGACCAATACCTAAATCTAAGTACGCACACTCATGCACCGAATTCGCCCTAGCATCTCAAGTCCAAGGACTACATCGTATACTATTATAAGCCTTGAGAAACTTCCCATCATAGATATGCGACATGCGCTTCCACAATGGGTTTCTCTGTTCGGGTCGTTCGATGCGCTCTATCCCCCCATCGAACCATCTAGTCATATGCACTGACATCAAATGTCTTGTTCATGCAACTCTACAAATTCACTCTATGTGAATCATGCATAATCGTACAAGTCTTAGCGATTCCTTCGATACCCCGTCTTGTTCGGAATCTATAACTTGGAACGTGTTTTAAGATCACGATTTTAGAGACTGTTTCATGATTGCACTTAATACCGAAGTGAATCGATCCATAGTCTAATGTAACCTTAGGATTTCATCCAATCGCTTAGATACGTTCGCGAGAGATGAAGTTGGCCATTATTTAATTTATGTACTATAAATAAACAGGCGTATTAATTATTAAACCATAAGAAGATAGTTCTCTTAGAAGCTAATTAATATTGGCTTGCTGGGCACTATCCTATCAATTGATTGGCTCACAAAGAAGTCTAACGTTCTCCTCAACCACATCCATATTAACGTCCATTCTAGCTTGTTGTGCTTCAGCAAATACCTCTACCTTTTTGAATGTTAGTTCAATCTGATCTAGCAGTGTTCCTTCAGTCTCAAAAATCATCTCAGCTGATGTAGTGAAAGCCTTCAGCATGCTTCTGCTAGATTGTTCATGTGCTTGTATTGCTTCAACAACAACTCTGTTGATTTTGTTGATAACGTCGTTATTACCTATCTCTTTAAGCCCAAAACATCTTGTTTTGATTCGAGTTTCTGTGTGTCTTGCGTGTTTTCGTGTCTTTTGTGCTTTTGGTCCCTTTGTTCAACCTTTGTTCATTTTTCGTGTTTTATTCGTGTTTTAATTATGTTTATCGATGATTTGCAGGATTCGATGCATTGAAGCGATTTCGGAACATTTCTTCCGTGAATTGCAAATCGCTTTCGACCGCGGGAGGGACCTAACATCAATGAAAGAGCAAAAATCAAGAAATTAGGGCCCACCTAACCTCGCGGCCGCGAGGTTGAGGCTCGCTGCTGCGAGGTAGTTGCAAAGAACAATTGTCATCTACGGCATGAACCTCGCGGCCGCGAGGTTTGGTCTCGCGGCCGCGAGGTGCTAACCGACTGAAGGCTCGCCGCCTCGAGCTCAGGTCTCGCGGTCGCGAGACCTTTTATGTTTTTCAGCGCATTTTGAAGGTGCTTTTTGTACATTGTCATTTCTCCCCCACTTATAATTTAAACCTCCTTTAGGGACTGATAACGCCGTGAAAACGTCATTATTACCTCTCACTTTAAGCCCAAAACATCTTGTTTTGATCCGAGTGTTTGTGTGTTTTCGCGTGTTTTCGTGTCTTTTGTGCTTTTGGCCCCTTCGTTTGGCCTTTTTTCGTTTTTTGTGTTTTTGCTCTCGTTTTGATCGTTTTCTCCGTGGTTTGTAGGTATTGACATCTTAGAGAGATTCTGAGTTGCGTATCAATGATGCGAGTCGCTCTACCAACCCCGCGAGTCAAGCTTGAGCTTCAAAGGAAATAGAACCCGAAGCAAATTGTACAAGAATGTAGATAGCTGCTCACTAGAACATCCATAAATATTTCATGGATGATCCAAATGAGCTGAATTTTGGATATGTCATAGGTGAGTGAGTTAGCTACGCTATGGACTTTACAGATCCGGATTCGGAGTTTGGAATCAAAAGATATGCTTCTTGTAAGAAAGTGCGGCAGAGCAGAAAATCTGCAGGAAGCCTACGGCACAAACCTCGCGGCCGCGAGGTCCTACCTCGCCGCGGCGAGGTCTGCTGCCATTTTTCTTTGCATTTTTGAGGGAGTTTTGTGTACATACCTCCCTTTTCCCCACTTGTAATTCAAACTTCTTTTGGGGACTTTTTGGCCTTAGTTGCCATTGTTTGGAGGGTAACTTAGGTATTAGGACTTGTTGTTTCTCTAGGTTAGAAGGTTAGGAATGAAATCATATATAACTTCAACTTCACTTCACTTTACATATCTTGCCTCCTTTGAAGAAAAGAGAAGGGTTTGCACTTTGGAAAGAAGAACAAACACTTGGACTCCCCATTGAAGATAAAAATGCTTGAGGGAGAAGTTGTTGAAGATCTCAACCACCTAAGCTTACTCTAACTTTCTTACTTTATTTATTTACATATATGAATTTCATTAATGTAATGAATGATATATTTATTGTTATGAATAGCAAATCTCCTTTATTCTAAGGTTTTATTGATCCTATGTTTGGTTCTTGATTAAATGATGAGTTAATGGTTGTTGCTATACTTGTATACAAGTGTTTGTTAAACTAGTTTGAGCTTTTGTCAACTTGTGGTTTGATCAACCATAGGATGAAATGAATTGATCTTTAATTGCTAGGCATAATGGATTAAAGATTAGATGGAAAAACTAGGTTGTGATTTGATTTTAGGATAGGAATATACCTAGGTCATTTCATGTTCTAATAAGGTTTGGAATTAATGCATCACTTAGGCTTAATCCTTTTAGACATAAATTGGATTAGTCTACTTTGGTAGGTTCGTACGCTATTCGGAAGATACGTATAAATATTTTATGAAATCTTGAACAACAAACATGAGTGTGGTTGTCAATTGTTGAGTCGTTTGTCTTGAATTGAACTAGGTGACGTAAAATCATAGAAGCCTTTACATATATTAAGTCAAGTGTTAGTTTCCTTAGTCACCTTAATTGAGTTGTAATATCAAAACCACCATCACCTCACAAAACTCAACTTACAAATCTAAGTAGAAGTAACAAGACATTAGTTGGTAATTAATTGAACAATTCCTAGTGGGTTCGACACTTTTTATCACTTTATTATTTGTAGACGACCGTATACTTGCGTAGTTTGCGTATTAGTATTTGGAACGCAACAAGTTTTTGGCGCCGTTGCCGGGGAGTTGTAACGATTGTTTGCCAATTCATATTCTTGTATATCTTAGCTTGGATTTGTTATTTACGTTGTGATCTTTGTCTTCCTAGGTACGATGGCCTACAATGATTGCTATCCAAGGTCAACCGATGGAATATCACTTTGTTATTGTAAGCATTGCATGGGGGAGAGCACAATTGCCGGTTGCCCAATGAATGTAACTCATATTCAATATGAGAATTCATACATGGGTAATCCTTATGAGCCGAGTCCCACTTACAATGGCTACAATATCGAATGGGGAGAGAACCCGTATTATCCAAGGAACAATGAGTGGGGAAGTGGACCACATCCGGATATGATGATGACTACCCCATTCATCCAACCGAACTATCATGAATATTCTCAACCTTCGGTAGAGGCACAATCTTCTTTGAAAGAAGCATTCACTAAGTTCATGGAGCACACCACCAAATACATGGCTAACAATGATTCTAAATTGGAAGAGATTTCCAAACAGTTGCAAGAAGACTCTGGGACATTAAGGGATCTTCAAACACAAATGGAGCAAATCTCACAAGCTTTAAGCATAAGACCCCCGAGAACTTTGCCGAGTACAATCGAATCATCCAAACGAGGTATAAATGAGCATTGCAAAGGCTTCACATTGATGAATGAAAAAGCCTATGATGGGCCAGTTGCTCCTAATGAAAGTTTTAATGAACCGAGTGAAATGTTAGAAACAAATGGAATTCCTACTAGATATGTATGTGTTGAGCCTCCACACATGGGTTGCGAAGAATTGAGAAACTCTATCAATCCTCCTCGAATTATATTCGAAAATCATGAGGATGTGATCCCTCACATAGTTGTTCATGATGTTATATTAGAGGAAGAACAAGGTGGATCGAAAGAGCTTGCAAAGGAAACATGGATAATTATGGGGAAAGATTACAAAAGATTTGAACCTGGAGATAAAAGTTTTCGATTTGAAATGTGGTTCAAATCCGTCCCAAAAGATCGTACAATAGAAATTTTAAAGCGTGGGACGAATTTAAAAGCAAAGAGGCCGGGGCTTATACTTGATCCCAATGGGATCCTATTCGATTATTGGCCACCCTAAAAGAAAAGAGAAGTTTCAAGTCGAGCTCACGACTATAAACAACCGCTTCTCCGGAGGCAACCCGAGCCTATTGCTTTTTCCCTTGTTGTTGTGTGTTTTTGTTTGTGTTTTGTGTTTTATGTTGTTTTAGGTAAATGAGAGCGGGTGAAAGATCGAGGTTTGACAAGCACAAATCGAGCAAGGTCGAGCAAACAAACCATGAGTCGCGAATAAAAGTAAGGTGAGTAGTTATATTTTTAATCAAAAAAAAATATATATATATAAAAAAAAATAATGACCTCGCCGCCACGAGGTGGAGGCAGTAAGCTACGGCAGAAACCTTGCCGTGGCGAACTTCCACCTCGCCGCAGCGAGGTTCTACCAGTAGCCTACGGCAATAAGCTCGCCGCCGCGAGCTGTGCTTGAAAAAACAAAAATTTAAAAACTACACTACTCACTTACCATTTTAAACGTATCACACAAACTCTCTTCCCTCTCTCACGATCTCTCAAGCTCACTCACTCAATTCTTCCCAAACTCACATAAATTTCTCTCTCAATCACATAATCTCCCAAATCCCACAAACAAGCCACCAATTCACCCCTAAAATCCTCCATTTCCATCATACTTTACCAAAAAAACGGGATTAAACACTCAAAGGTTCGAAAGGCAAAATTCTTCGATTCCGATCCAAAGGTAAGTGTGGCTTGACTTAATTGGTATTGGTGTGTTGGTGTTGAACTGTTTGGTATTGAAAAATTTTTGGGTTGAACTTCTTGTAAACTTTGAAGAGAAGTAGTAACTTTGGGTGTGCACTCAAGGTGTTCGATAAATTGCTTGTGAGAGAAGTTTTGCCAAGTTTGCTAGTTTTCGATTGTGGAGTTGCCGGGGTATTGGTTTATTGAGGTTGTGTAGTTGCAACACAAGTTTGGGGGAATTTTGCGCATTTGGAATAAAAGGGAAGAGTACGGAAGCAATTGTGACACCCAAGTGTCACCCGCCTATGATTTTCCTTCCAAAGTTATATCTTTTCTTTGTCGGAAAATCACAGGAACGAATTAAAGGAAGTATTGGACGAAATGAGCCATGTACTAAAGCATAATATACCTCTTTCAAATGAAGTTGTCTCGGATTACGACCCGAACCCATTTACTCAATCAGTGTCCTCAAAGAACATTGTTACTAAATACATTTCATCATCCTTGCATACAACTACTTGAGGAAATAGAACACGAGAAAACAAAGAGGGTGAGTCTCAAATGACTCAGTGAGGGTGTAAGCACAAACAAAGGAAATAAGATACTTTTACGATTAACGATTGATAAGGTATGATTCTTATAAACGAACCAAAATACAAACATGATAGACATAGTGTTGGGCACCCAAACTAAGTGTGCGGGTGACAGCAATTGTCCTGTGGCATCCAAACTGAGTGTGCGGATGGAGACCCAAACTGAATGTGCAGGTGGAGCCACAATCGAATATCGTGGGCGCTTGCGTGAATGCACTATAAGGGAAGGGCATGCGCATTCCCTAACACCAATTGATTTTGGGGCAAGTGGTAGCGTCTGAGGTCCTACAAGTGGTATCAGAGTCAAGGTCACATGTTCGATTCCCAGCAGGAGCAATTGCTGAGGGGGAGATTGTTGGGCACCCAAACTAAGTGTGCGGGTGACAGCAATTGTCCTGTGGCATCCAAACTGAGTGTGCGGATGGAGACCCAAACTGAGTGTGCGGGTGGAGCCACAATCGAATATCGTGGGCGCTTGCGTGAATGCACTATAAGGGAAGGGTATGCGCATTCCCTAACACCAATTGGTTTTGGGGCAAGTGGTAGCGCCTGAGGTCCTACACATAGAAGGTACTTGAATCAATTCACATGTAAATTTAAGAATGGAGCAACTATCTTGTATAGTTATGGATATGAACAAAGTTATGTTAGATGTGAGCACGTATACCATATAAATATTACCTTGTATATATATATATATATATTCCATCGAGTAGCGACCTCGTGGCTTGACTTGTAACTTTCTTGTAAGCTTTTGAGCTTATAACTTGTAACTTGTACTTGTAATAGGTTTACGTGCTCGAACTTTGGAATAAGAACTCGTAGTGGTGTAAAAGACAAGATATAAACTTTCTGTATCAATTTCCACAAGAATTGAGATAACTTGTATATGATTTCAAGTGGTATGAGAGATATAAGAATATGCAAGAATTCATCCAGATCATTGGGTTTCGACAAAGATAACAAGAAGTTAGTTGAATTAAACTCTAATGAGTTAACAAGAAGGTAAGTGAATCAGAAGTTATTATAACGAGAAGACAATCGAACTAGAAGTTCATTACAATAATGAGAAGACATATGAATTAAAGTATCATTAGACATAATGAGATGAGATTCGAGTTTAGAGTCTAAATAAGAATATCAAACATTCAAGTAGAGTAAGAGATTTAACATGATACAAGAATTCATTCAGATTGAAATACAATTAAAGATAACAAAAAGCTAATGAATTAAACTCAATTGGATTAACAAGAAAGGTAATCGAATCAGAAATACGTTACGATAACGAGGAGACAAATGAATTAAAGTAGCATTAGAGACATCAAATAGATATATGAGTTTAAAGACTCGATAAGAGTAGCAGGCATTCAAGAATATTTCGATCAATGAACAGTCAATTCAAAAGGCTAGTGGTTGGAGTCCAATAGGAAGGAGTTAAGACCAGAAGTTATACTTAAAGTGTTCAAGAGAGCTTGATCGAATTACAATCAATCCCGAGAGTAAAAATGTGAGGATTTCACATTTGAAGTAATTATTAACATATTGGGTGATAAAGAGCAATTCAGAAAATGAATATGAAGTAAATATAATATCCAAGAGAAGTTAATGAAACTTGGATCATTGACATGAAAAGTCTAGAAATATACTACATGCTTGGACCCCATGAATAAAAGCTAATCTTAGAATAATAAAATCAATCAATTAGAATCAAACATGAGTTATCAATTTGCAACAAAATAAATATGTTTTATTTCCTCAGGGCATTGTGCCAAAAGTGTGAAAGAAACGGATAGAATCCCTCACCTGATATCCGACGATGCTCTACATGGCAACTTTAAGCTCTATTCGAGTGTGGGTATCAATATATTCAAAACCTACACAAGTCGTTAATACTTAATGAGATACTCGCTATACGTTAGTCTAAGTACATTAGTGATAATTCGAATCATGACAGTCGGATGCCCTCATTATTCATTCTCTAAACTATCTAAACTTATTCGAACATGTTGGGATATTTTGGGTAGGGCTCGATTGTCAATACAACAGAGTGCGGAATTTTAAAATTTTTCGAGTCCCTAAAAGTCCCATGAATTCTTTCTCCATAGTTATTATACGAATAAGGATGAATCAAACATCAATAAAACACAAGGGGGTTAATCGCAATATACCTGACCACCAAATTGTGGTTGTCGTGTCCTCCAAGTATTTGGTTTGATCCACAGATTGAGTGATCCATATGTCTCACCTCCAAAGCTAGTCCACACCAATCGGATTGTAGCGACGCCTACAAGTCTTAGGCTACGAACTGGATCTCGCAGGTTTGTCAGCAAAGGAACGGAGACACCAATGGAAGAATCGACCTTCAGAACTTATGAGGTCGAGTAGGGTTCGGCCAGGATTAGATCTGGTCCGATTTTGGATTCGGCCAAGTCTAAATGGGCGACTAGGGTTTAGGGGCGAAAACCTTGGGGCGATTTTGCAATTAAAATTTCTTGTCGAAAAATCTTTTCCTCACACGATTTTTCTCTCTCAATTTTCAGCAAAAATTTTTCTCTCAAAAGCTTTTTAGGGTTTCAAAACTTGTGCAAAACTTGTTCTCTTAATAATGAAGAGGAGAGGGAGTATTTATAGGAGAAGAGTCCTTCTCCAAAAAGATCTCATTTCCTTGTTTATCAAATCTTTATTCCTTATCCTTAGGAATATGAGATTTGATAAATCTCTTCAAACTTGCTTTTCAAGAAACAAAAACTCTTTTTCCTTTCAACTACTAGAAATCGCCCCCTAGCCCCAATTTTAGATAATTCCAAAATCAACCCATAATTATCCAATACTCAAATTGGTTAATTATTTATTCTTCCAATTTATTAACTACTTTAATTAATTCCATAATTAATCAGATAACTCTAATTAATTAATTATCAATTAATCAATTAGTCATCTAATCAATAATCTCCAATTGAATTAATACGATAATTCAATTACCTTGATTTAACAACTTTAAATCACTTACTTTCCTTTTAGACAGTCACCGTCCAATTGTATTGTGTGTGACCCTCTGGGTTCACCATCAACTGGCAGCAGGCCCACGACTTTCGTGATTTAATTAACGAGCAATTAAATGCTCCGATCAATTAAACTACTTTTAATTGACCACTCCTAGAATTAAATCCTCTATTAATTCCGGAGTACCTACACTTCATGGTCGATGTCTAGCCACAAGCCCATGAAGCCCAATCAAAGGTGAATTGATTTATTGTGAACCTCACCTCTTATAATTGCCATGTACATACGGTCCTTCTACGACTGATTTCCCGATCGAGACCTAGGGTGTGTGAATTGATCGGCACCTCTAATTATCTCAATACTGTACTTTCTAATTCTGGATAATAATTCCGGTGTGACTGCCTAATTTGGAAATACCTTCCAAATTCGTCACCAACCATGGCCATGGGTTTCTAGGAACATATTATCGAAGAACGTACAGGAAATACTCTCATCTTATCAGGATGAGGCGTTAGATCCTCTCTTAGTACTAACCACTCGCGTACACTTTTGTACGCACCCAACTTAGGCACTTTGCGGCCAGGCTACGTGACCAGTACCTAAATCTAAGTACGCACATCCATGTACCGAATTCGCCCTAGTACCTCAAGTCTAAGGACTAAATCGTACACTATTATAAGCCTTGAGAAACATCCCATCACCGATATGCGTCATGCGCTTCCACAATGGGTTTCTCTGCTCGGGTCGTTCGATGCGTTCAATCCTCCATTGAACCACCTACTCATATGCACTGGACTCAAATTCCTTGCTCATGAAACTCTACAAATTCACTCCATGTGAATCATGCATATTTGTACAAGTCTTGGCGATTCCTACGATACCCCGTCTCGTTCGGAATCTATGACTTGGAACGGTTTTAAGATCACGACCTTTGAGACTGTTTCATGATTGCACTCAGTACTGAAGTGAATCGTCCCATAGTCTATTGTGACCTTAGGATTTCATCCAATCGCTTAGATAGGTTCGCGAGAGATGAAGTTGGCCATTGTTCAGTTTCACATACTATGAATGAACGGCGTATTAATTATAAACCATAAGAAAAACAGTACTTCAACAAGCTAATTAACATTGGCTTGCTGGGCACTATTCCATCAATCTCCCACTTGCCCTAAAGCCAATCACAACATTTCTAAGACCCATCTATACCAAGATGTCCCTCGAACCATTTGTGAGAGAGCTTAATTAGTGGATCTGCTATGTTTGTCATTGTCGAGATGAAGTAATACTTCTACTCGTCTCAACCACCTTTGACTTGTTCAATCATACGGTGTTGCGTTCAGATTATAGGTGAGATCTCGATTTCCTTTCATTGAGCAATTGCCTCATCCAAATCGCTAAGATTATAATGGGCAAATGTCATGCTAGGTATTTCATCCAGTCGTTGGATGAAAATTTCTCATCTAAACACTTTCTTTTGTGCAGCATCATAATGGTGCCCTTTTATTCTTGTTTGAATCGGCAATGGTATATTATTGGAATTCCTTCCAATTTACCTTGCTCTATCAAGGTAGAATAAATAATCCACTTCAGACTGGAAATCTCAAATTTCAAAAATCCTTTGAGTTTCAATTTTCCACTACTACCACAGACCAGCATTATATCCTTTAATTATCTTCGAGGATTGCTTTTATGGTAGACCAGTGTTCTTTACTGGCGTTTGACTATCAGTAGCTCGTTCAGAGCATTTTGACGAGTCAGGTCTAGTACAAGACTTTGCATGCTACATGCAATCCAAATGCCAAGCATAAGGCTTCTTGAGACAGTCACTTCTTCACTCATTAATTTAGGGCTCATTAAATAAGTGAGAGAGTTTTTGTCTCTTTTGGAAACAATCATTTCTTGGATTCTTCCATATTGAATTTAATCAATATTGTCTTTGTACTTTGATTTGGTAAATCACTACATCTTCTTCCTTCTATCTACCATAGATACGTATTGCCAGTACGCGAGATGTAATTCCAAATCTCATCATGGAGAATTGCGTGAAGAACACGCTTTCGTCTGTGCTTTTCTGATATTCTTATATCTTGCTTGATGTACTGAACATCATCTTGTTGCGCTTCGAACTCAACTACACTCCCACTGATTCTTTTGCATATTTGGAATCCATATGCCTTTTGACAAATTCAACATTCTTGATCAACTATCAAGTTGCATGTTCCAAATTTGGGAAAAAGTCATAGATTGACCTTTGGATTAGAATGGAGATCTTCTCATCAATTTTCAATTGTGAGATGCAGGATTCATATCCAATAGTCATGCCTTCGGTAGTCAAAACTACTTTTCTATGGCTAATAGTTTCGAAATGAATTTTGACTTGCTAATGGATATAAGGTATTTTCATCAATCCTAAAAGGACTTTTGAATAATGACCTATTGCCATTAAGTGAGTCAAAGTTTTCAACTTCGAATCTTATGGCTATGTGCCATATCCCTTAGATCATGTTTAACATAATCTCTTTGTAATCTTGGACTGGAATCCAATTTCTCAATTTCGTAAAATGGAATTTTGAGTTCCTTACGAATTTGATTAGATTACGATTTCTTTGTGCATGGATTGATTCAGCAGTTTTCAGTGTTTACTCCCACTGTTCATGGGGACGGGTCCACTCCTTGGACTTCATCAAGTTCTACGACATTCCTTATTTCCTTTAACAAGGTCTTGTCAACAGAGGAACAAGCTACTTATGAGATACTTTTTGTTTCTCGTTGTCGTGGAACAGGTATTCAATGGATTTTGTTGAATACCCCATAAACTTTATATGAACTAGATCTACCATCTAATTTCTCATATAAGAGTGTTCTGCTATGTCTTAAAAGACATGGCGATGTAAGGACTTACTTCGAAATATACTATACCAAGTATCTTTGAAGAGTCAAGGGAAGGTATCCCCTAAAGTGAATAAAGGAAACTCAGCAAGATCAGAGTCGTGAATCAAACAAAGTTCGATTTCTTCTTTGATTTGCTTCATGAGAATTCTATTCTCGTCTTAGATAATCGAGGTGTTAAGTTGCTTATGTTTCAGCAGGTTTGATTAAATCAAATTGCTTTCGCCATAATGCATCTAGTTACTTCATTTCCAAAACGTCTATTGAATTACTTCAGTAGTTTCAGAATTGTACTTCAGCCAAGTACACATATATTTTAACGATTGAAATCGTAAGTATATGTGAAGTAGCTTCCCTTTGAACTAGTGCTTTTAGTTCATGTCGATTGAAATGTTTTGGAATGCCTTAGCAATCCTTCTCTTCGGTTATCATTCCTTCAAGATCTGAAAGTTCCGTATTTACCCAAGTTCATTATCTCAGGAACAGTAAATAAAAACTTTCCTTTCGAATCTCTCTTTAGGAAAAATGTCCAGAGTGAACACTTCAAGCGTAAACGATTATCTCGTTTGTTTTGCTTGTTTTCGATTTAGCACATAGTTTTCAAAGTTTTTGATTTGCTTATCATTGTTTATTTCTATGTTTCAAAACATCAACATTCGTACAAAGTTAAATTGCTCTAATTAAAATGAATTCCATTTCTCAATGGTAAAGCAATAATGTCTCGTACAAAATGTGAAATAATACTCAAAGTAAACTAAAACTTAAAACTCATGCTAATACGAAAAACTAAGAAAAACTTCTTTTGCTAAAAAGGAATGTCTAGGTACAATTCTTCCTTGACCCAGTCCCGGAATTCCAGTTTCCTCATCTCGCTCTGCACTACTTGCATCTCCCTTTCAAGGAATTTCCTCCTTTTGGGTTAAGCGGGAAGACTATCATCGCCTGTAAATGCTTTTACAGAAATGAAAGTTTTAATCAGATGTCTTACATCAAAAGATTCAACAAGTGTATAACTTAGAAAGTCATACCGTAGTCAAGTCTTTCCAGGAAATCCTTTTCAACAAGCTTCCTTATTTTCTCTTCGTACTTACACAGAGGGCAATTCCATTCATACAGGCCAAAACCGCGTTGATGAGCTTCTTCATATTTGTCTAACAACTCATGCAATTGCTTTGTTTGTATTCCATCAGGCGGAATATCGCAATGTTGCATAAAATGAGTGAAGGTCTCAGATAATCCTTGAAGGGTTATCGTTATCTCATCTTCGAGAGTCAATTGGGCTCCAAACCCTTTGATCAGCTCGAATGTCTTGCTCAAGTAAGAACAATATTCCCTTACATTGTCAAACTTAGCCATGTCGGTTTCGTAGAGGAAATTGCACATCACTTTTAAAGTTGGTTCGGTTCTCAAACGCGTCAAGGATTGGATAGTGGATGGTAAATGGCTAACATTTAAAAATAGACAATTATAAGCAGACATGTTTAATATTAATACTTATAATTAACGAAATTTGAACTTTTTATCGAAAAAGTTCTCCCACTATTTTATCGAAACAGTAACCCCTTCTAGTTTCGGGAAAAGTCTATTTCCTAGTAGGTCTTGACGTCCCAGCAGCAATTAGTTGCACCCACGACTCGTGGCCATACAATTAATTCCCTAGGTAGGTATACATATTACCAATTGTGTCTACTACACAACCTTCAAGTTATTTTGCCTCGTTTTTCGCATTTATCTAGCACTGCTACATCATAAATGTTACTACGCGTTAAGTCTAACCCATTAATCATGATAAGCAACGGGCCCGGTCATGAATTCTCCGTAACTAGTTATCGGTCGATCTTCACGTCCCGACCAGTCCCTACCCTTGTCAAGTTTTAAGAAAACTAGAATCAAGGAATTTCGTGTATTGCCCCTTTCTTCGACTCGGGTGCCAGACTCTGGATCACCTCTATCGATAAGTAAACAACATACACTAGTCCCTATTAATGGAAGGCTTGGATTTTATAAAACCTCATTTTATACTTTAACCCAATATGACTTAATATTTATTCGAGAGGGGAATTTTCGTTTTTGAAAGTTTGAAGAAACTCTCCTTGAGATCTCACCGCTTCAATTATGCTTTATCTTTTATTTACGATCTAGATTCTAGCGCGCAAACACACAAGCAATCATAAATCGACTAATAAATAAAAGCCATACAAGCCTAGCATGCATACTACCACAATATGTTTTCGATCGGGAGCCTCCTATGCGGGCCATCATCGAGCCAATGATGTTGGCCCAATTGGTCAATCTAAAGGGTTCTCAAAGAACCTATGCTATTACACAATGTACCACGCATACATGGCCTTCATTTCTTCTTGGGCTCCCACCTTGCTTGTAAATGGGCCTCCATCCTAAACTAGGAAAGCAGTAAAGCCCTATTCTATTACAAAGGCTCAAAGTGGCCCAAAAATAATAACAGGCTCGCAGGCCCAATAAAAACCATGCATTAAATTAAACCAATCACATCTAACCTAAGGGCAAGGCTCGTCGCGATCGAAAACCACGTAAACAGTTCACGTAGAGCAAAGAAACATGTAAACAACTTTTACTTTCTTCTATCTTAATTTTAAAACACCTTTTAAAATTAATTTCCTATGATTCTTGCTTTTTAGTCACTACTAATTATGACAAAATAAATTCTTGGATAAACAAAACAACTTTTCTGCCTTAATTTCAGATTATGATTTTTCAACTTTTGAAAATTGCAGTTCGGCCCCTATACTTTCGGAAATTGCACTTTTGACCGCAAAACTTTTGAAAAGTTACAAAATACCCCCAAAACAGTTTTCGGACAGAATGAGCAGAAAATTAAAATTTTGAAATCCAGAAAATTTTCGAATTTGCAAACAGACCCCTGAAGTTTCGGAAATTACAAAACAGTCCTCAAATTTTCGAAAATTGCAAAATGGTCCAAAATTGCGTGCGATCATATTTTCAGAAAACACCCAGATTTTTCAAAAATTTCCAGAAACAGAAAATCCAATTTTCAGCCCTAATTTTCATGTTTTGCGATAATTGCATAAAAGCCCTGATTTTTCGAAAAACTATAAATTCGCCACAGATCTAAAAAAGCAGTTTTACCCAATCATAGATCCAGTCATAACAAGCAAGAATCAATCACTAGAACATAATTAACATGCGTTCTCATACATACAATCAATCATATACAGTGAAAACACATTATGTTCAGGCCTTTTCGTATAAAAACGTATGGAGTTGGCTCTGATACCACTGTTGGGATATTTTGGGTAGGGCTCGATTGTCAATACAACAGAGTGCGGAATTTTAAAATTTTTCGAGTCCCTAAAAGTCCCATGAATTCTTTCTCCATAGTTATTATACGAATAAGGATGAATCAAACATCAATAAAACACAAGGGGGTTAATCGCAATATACCTGACCACCAAATTGTGGTTGTCGTGTCCTCCAAGTATTTGGTTTGATCCACAGATTGAGTGATCCATATGTCTCACCTCCAAAGCTAGTCCACACCAATCGGATTGTAGCGACGCCTACAAGTCTTAGGCTACGAACTGGATCTCGCAGGTTTGTCAGCAAAGGAACGGAGACACCAATGGAAGAATCGACCTTCAGAACTTATGAGGTCGAGCAGGGTTCGGCCAGGATTAGATCTGGTCCGATTTTGGATTCAGCCAAGTCTAAATGGGCGACTAGGGTTTAGGGGCGAAAACCTTGGGGCGATTTTGCAATTAAAATTTCTTGTCGAAAAATCTTTTCCTCACACGATTTTTCTCTCTCAATTTTCAGCAAAAATTTTTCTCTCAAAAGCTTTTTAGGGTTTCAAAACTTGTGCAAAACTTGTTCTCTTAATAATGAAGAGGAGAGGGAGTATTTATAGGAGAAGAGTACTTCTCCAAAAAGATCTCCTTTCCTTGTTTATCAAATCTTTATTCCTTATCCTTAGGAATATGAGATTTGATAAATCTCTTCAAACTTGCTTTTCAAGAAACAAAAACTCTTTTTCCTTTCAACTACTAGAAATCGCCCCCTAGCCCCTATTTTAGATAATTCCAAAATCAACCCATAATTATCCAATACTCAAATTGGTTAATTATTTATTCTTCCAATTAATTAACTACTTTAATTAATTCCATAATTAATCAGATAACACTAATTAATTAATTATCAATTAATCAATTAGTCATCTAATCAATAATCTCCAATTGAATTAATACCATAATTCAATTACCTTGATTTAACAACTTTAAATCACTTACTTTCCTTTTAGACAGTCACCGTCCAATTGTATTGTGTGTGACCCTCTGGGTTCACCATCAACTGGCAGCAGGCCCACGACTTTCGTGATTTAATTAACGAGCAATTAAATGCTCCGATCAATTAAACTACTTTTAATTGACCACTCCTAGAATTAAATCCTCTATTAATTCCGGAGTACCTACACTTCATGATCGATGTCTAGCCACAAGCCCATGAAGCCCAATCAAAGGTGAATTGATTTATTGTGAACCTCACCTCTTATAATTGCCATGTACATACGGTCCTTCTACGACTGATTTCCCGATCGAGACCTAGGGTGTGTGAATTGATCGGCACCTCTAATTATCTCAATACTGTACTTTCTAATTCTGGATAATAATTTCGGTGTGACTGCCTAATTTGGAAATACCTTCCAAATTCGTCACCAACCATGGCCATGGGTTTCTAGGAACATATTATCGAAGAACGTACAGGAAATACTCTCATCTTATCAGGATGAGGCGTTAGATCCTCTCTTAGTACTAACCACTCGCGTACACTTTTGTACGCACCCAACTTAGGCACTTTGCGGCCAGGCTACGTGACCAGTACCTAAATCTAAGTACGCACATCCATGTACCGAATTCGCCCTAGTACCTCAAGTCTAAGGACTAAATCGTACACTATTATAAGCCTTGAGAAACATCCCATCACCGATATGCGTCATGCGCTTCCACAATGGGTTTCTCTGTTCGGGTCGTTCGATGCGTTCAATCCTCCATTGAACCACCTACTCATATGCACTGGACTCAAATTCCTTGCTCATGAAACTCTACAAATTCACTCCATGTGAATCATGCATATTTGTACAAGTCTTGGCGATTCCTACGATACCCCGTCTCGTTCGGAATCTATGACTTGGAACGGTTTTAAGATCACGACCTTTGAGACTGTTTCATGATTGCACTCAGTACTGAAGTGAATCGTCCCATAGTCTATTGTGACCTTAGGATTTCATCCAATCGCTTAGATAGGTTCGCGAGAGATGAAGTTGGCCATTGTTCAGTTTCACATACTATGAATGAACGGCGTATTAATTATAAACCATAAGAAAAACAGTACTTCAACAAGCTAATTAACATTGGCTTGCTGGGCACTATTCCATCAGAACAATGATGCGAATTCTTTATATTTTTATACAAATCAACTAAACATCCTATAATCATACACCATTAACACCATTGAATACTTGACCTTTAACTATTTTGTTATCATATACAACTAATAATTGTGTCAAATTAAATTTAAAGTTAAGTGTTCAAAAGAAGATTACCATGGCACCTGCTGCCGCTGTTTATTCTAATGAGTACTGGGTAATCCACAAAACTCCAATCGATTCAAAATTTGAACCACCTTAAAGCTATCGAAGATATCTTCGACTTTAATGAAGACATCAACTCCAAATTATGACTCCAGGGTTGTGAACAGAGCCTCTAAAAGTTACATCAAATTCATGTCCCCTGTTTGGCAGATTCATACCACTTCGGTTTATCTTAATTCTGTTCTATTAAAATCATAAATACCACTTAAAAATAATACTTACTTATATATATGAATGTTTTCTACAACTTTCATGAAGAAAATATCTCCAAATTCCTTCTCTAAAGAAGTCAAAATCTCCTTCAAAGTTATGATCGCACAAGGTAATTGTCTGCAAATTATGGACTGTTGCCGCTGCGGCCTCGATTACCTCCATCGAAAATTCAGTTTAACCAAAAGACATTTGATGATTTTCATAGTAATCGACCTCCTCTACAACTTTCATGAAGAACTCAAGTCCAAATTCCCAATCCAAGAGCCTCAAAAGTGCCCCTAAATTTTCAGCAGACACTCTACGTTCTTTGCCGGATTCCGGCCACCATCTCCGGCCACCACCGACGAAGAACACCACCATTAGAAAGCTTCCATCTCAAGCTTTCCAACGATGCCCCCTGATTGTTAAAACCCAACCCCTAAGACCTCCATGCAAGCCTTTAATTGAAGAAGAAGTTGAAGTTCTAAAGTCTTCTACCAACCTTAACCATTCAATTGAGTATAATCATCTTTCACCTTCACTTCAAGACTCAATTTCATCCATGAATCTCTCAAATTTTCAGAATATGTTTAGCCACTTTAGTTCCTTCTTGGTAGAGAGAATTTAATTTGTGATTTGGGAATATAGTGTTTGGAGTTGTGAAAATGAATGTAGAAGGTGGAGAGTCATATTTAGATGTAAAGTTTTTAACATATCTCCCCCTCAATTCATCAAGCTTCCAATTGAACCCATGAGTAAAGTCCTAAGTGCAAATGAGTCCTCAATGTTTCAAGTCTTGCTAATGTACCATGAAAAATATTAAAGCTTGTCAATTGAGTATAGTATTATTAAATTACTATTCTTGTGTGTGTATATACATATATATAATATATATGTATTTATATTTTTAATTTCTTAGTTGAAAATTTTCGGAGTGTCACAGTAATGGAGCGTGCCCTCAATGCACGAAACCACTGAAGACGAGAGCAACCACGGGATGCATACGAAAAGGGACGTTGGATTTAAATTTACGCAGTCCCGTCGGTTTAAATTGAGCTTACAATGTTTTAATTATATTCTCGTCTTGTGTTGGTGTTGTTATTAACTCTTGAGAGATATTGGCATGTTTACTCGTTTCAATTTATAACGTTTGCTTGTTGGAATTAATTAGAGCCGTGCTCGCTCATTTATCGTTTTGTTTTGTTTTGTTTTGCTTGTGTTTTTGTTGTGTTCTTGTTTTTGTCGTGTCGTACCTTATTCCGTCACTCTCAATTCACACAATGGGGACATTGTGCATTTTAAGTTTGGGGGAGTAAGGTCACTTGTTGCATGCTAGATCGACCCGCCAAAATTTTTCAAATTCTTATTATTATTTGAACATGCTTCTATAAAATTTGAGCACATTGGCTAAAGCGAGGTTGTATTTGAGGTGGATAAAGAACTTTAGTGATAATAGGTTCTAGGACTCCTTTTGCGTAACTTAGTTTCTCTCCAAACTTTAGTTTGAAAATTAAGTGTGAAATGAGCAAAATGGCCTATGTTTGGGGGAGTAAACCCTTTTCGAGAATGAAAGACCTTCGAACACCTAACTCTTAAAAGAAATGAGTAGAGAAGTTGCTAAAATGTACGCACTTCTAAGGGAGAAAAGAAAGGCTAAGCTTTCAATTAATAGTTTTCATTGATCATTTTTGGTAATTACTCTATCTCATTGTTATAGTGCAAAAGTTGTAATAGAAGAAAAAGAGTGGAGCTAGTAGCCCACAAAAGCAAAATTGCATAAAGTTCGCCATTAGTGCTAATATCATATCGCAATATTCTTATAAAGCACAAATTGCTAAGTTATTATTGTAAATCAAAAGAAAAGCAAAGTATGGTGAGAAAAGAGTTAAGAGCTAAAAATCGTCAATTAATTCAAGAATAGGGATAACACTCTTAAATTACCTATAACTTAGTTTCGTGAAGTGATTTGAGCATTAAGTTTGTAATCTACGGTGAGGAGAGATTCTTTGTCAAACATTAGAAGTCCTTGCAAATAGAATCGATGATTTTGACCTATCGGGACGTATTCACCTAAGATAGAATCTAGCCGAAGCCATCACACACACACGTGGATCTTGTTTAAAGAATAATTTGAAAGTGTTAAATTTTAGCATTTTGATCTTAAGCATGCTTGTTTTGTTCTTGTTTTGTTTTCTTTGCTCGAGGACGAGCAAGTGTTTAAGTTTGGGGGTGTTGATAACGCCATGAAAACGTCGTTATTACCTATCACTTTAAGCCCAAAACATCTTGTTTTGATCCGAGTGTTTGTGTGTCTTCGTGTGTTTTCGTGTCTTTTGTGCTTTTGGCCCCTTCGTTTGGCCTTTGTTCGTTTTTCGTGTTTTTGCTCTCGTTTTGATTGTTTTCTCCGTGGTTTGTAGGTATTGACATCTTAGAGAGATTCTGAGTTGCGTATCAATGATGCGAGTCGCTCTACCAACCCCGCGAGTCAAGCTTGAGCTTCAAAGGAAATAGAACCCGAAGCAAATTGTACAAGAATGTAGATAGCTGCTCACTAGAACATGCATAAATATTTCATGGAAGATCCAAATGAGCTAAATTTTGGATATGTCATAGATGAGTGAGTAATCTACGCTACGGACTTCACAGATCCGGATTCGGAGTTTGGAATCAAAAGATATGCTGCTCGGAAGAAAGTGCGGCAGAGCAGAAAATCTGCAGGAAGCCTACGACACAAACCTCGCGGCCGCGAGGTCCTACCTAGCCGCGGCGAGGTCTGCTGCCATTTTTCTGCGCATTTTTGAGGGAGTTTTGTGTACATACCTCACTTTTCCCCACTTGTACTTCAAACTTCTTTTGGGGACTTTTTGGCTTTAGTTGCCATTGTTTGTAGGGTAACTTAGGCATTAGGACTTGTTGTTTCTCTAGGTTAGAAGGTTAGGAATGAAATCATATATAACTTCAACTTCACTTCACTTCACTTTACATATCTTGCCTCCTTTGAAGAAAAGAGAAGGGTTTGCACTTTGGAAAGAAGAACAAACACTTGGACTCCCCATTGAAGATAAAAAGGCTTGAGGAAGAAGTTGTTGAAGATCTCAACCACCTAAGCTTACTCTAACTTTCTTACTTTGTTTATTTACATTTATGGCTTTCATTAATGTAATGAATGATATATTTTTTGTTATGAATAGCTAATATCCTTTATTCTAAGGTTTTATTGATCCTATGTTTGGTATTCTTGATTAAATGATGAGTTAATAGTTGTTGCTATGCTTGTAAACAAGTGTTTGTTAAACTAGTTTGAGCTTTTGTCAACTTGTGGTTTGATCAACCATAGGATGAAATGAATTGATCTTTAATTGCTAGGCATAGTGGATTAAATATTAGATTGAAAAACTAGGTTGTGATTTGATTTTAGGATAGGAATATACCTAGGTCATTTTATGTTCTAATAGGGTTTGGAATTAATGCATCACTTAGGCTTAATCCTTTTAGATATAAATTGGATTAGTCTACTTTGGTAGGTTCGTACGCTATTCGGAAGATACGTATGAATATTTTATGATATCTTGAACAACAAACATGAGTGTGGTTGTCAATTGTTGAGTCGTTTGTCTTGAATTGAACTAGGTGACGTAAAATCGTAGAAGCCTTTACATATATTAAGTCAAGTGTTAGTTTCCTTAGTTACCTTAATTGAGTTGTAATATCAAAACCACCATCACCTCACAAAACTCAACTTACAAATCTAAGTAGAAGTAACAAGACATTAGTTGGTAATTAATTGAACAATTCCTCGTGGGTTCGACACTCCTTATCACTCTATTACTTGTAGACGACCGTATACTTGCGTAGTTTGCGTATTAGTATTTGGAACGCAACACGGACTTTTTGACCTTAGTTACTATAGTTTTTGGGGGTAACTTAGGCATTAGTGGGTGATAATTTTGATAGAATAGTGCCCAGCAAGCCAGTTCAAATAGCTTGTAATAGGTCTATTATGTAAGAAACAATCTTTTTATTTTATAATAATACGCGCGTTTATTTATATGAGTATAAGGATAAACAATGGCCAACTTCATCTCTCGCGAATACATTTAAGCGATTGGTTGAAACCCTTAGAGTACATTTGACTATGGGACGATTCACTTCAGTATTCAGTGCAATCATGAAACAGTCTCAAAGGTCGTAATCTTAAAACTGTTCCAAGTCATAGATTCCGAACGAGACGGGGTATCGTAGGAATCGCCAAGACTTGTACAAGTATGCATGATTCACATGGAGTGAATTTGTAGCGTTTCATGAGCAAGGCATTTGAGGCCAGTGCATACGAGTAGGTGGTTCAATGGAGGATTGAACGCATCGAACGACCCGAACAGAGAAACCCATTGTGGAAGCGCATGACGCATATCGGTGATGAGATGTTTCTCAAGGATTATAATAGTGTACGATTTAGTCCTTTGACTTGAGGTACTAGGGCGAATTCGGTGCATGAATGTGCGTACTTAGATCTAGGTATAGGCCACGTAGCTTGGTCATAACATGCCTAGGTTGGGTGCGTATGGACATGTACGCGAGTGGTTAGTACCGATATGGAATCTATTGATTCACTGTAATGGGTGAGAGAATTTCCTATACAATTCTTAGATAATATATCCGAGGAATCCACGGACGTGGTCGGTGACGGATTTGGAAAGGGTTTCCAAATTTAGGAGTCACACTGGAATATTATCCTGAATTAGAAAGTATAGTTATCAAGACAAATTTATAGGTGCCGATCAATTCACACACCCTAAGTCTTGATCGGGAATATTAGTCGATAGAAGGACCGTATGTACATGGTAATTATATGAGATGAGGTTCACAAGTATCAATTCACCTGAAGTTGGGCTAGACATCGACCATGAAGTGTAGGTACTCCTGAGTTAATAGAGGAATTGATTCTAGGAGTGGTAAATTAAAGGTTGTTTAATTGACCGGAGCAATTTATTGTTCATAAATTAAATCACGAGGAATTCGTGGGCCTGCTGCCAATTGATGGTGAACCCAGAGGGTCACACACAATACAATTGGACGGTGACTGTTGAAAAGGATACAAAAGGAATTAATTGATCTAAAGTTAATTAAATCAATTAAATGAATTAAAAGTATTTAATTCAAGTGGGAGATTAATTAATTGGCTAACTTAATTAATTAAATACTTAATTGAGTTGCTAATTAATTATGTAAAAGAAATAATGATTTAATTTGACTGGGCATTTAATTAAGTAATTAATTAAATGAAATGGGCTTGCAAGACATGGGCTTTTAATTAAAAGCCCATGAGGAGTCTTGCAAAACCTAGGTTGAGGGAGTCTATATAAAGGGGATCTACTTGAGCTCAAAAGCTAACACCCTAAGAAGAAAACCCTAGCCTCTCCTCTCAACCTAGCCGCCGCCCCCTAGTGCTAGAAACCCTAGCCGCCGCCGCCACCAAGAGACGCCGCCACCCTACTGCTGTGGGCTGCTCTTGTGCCGCCGCTCATCTCCTCTTGTTCCTCTGTGATAGATCTTGACCTGTCAAGAGAATCTACACAATCCTGCTTCGACAAATCTCCTGAATTCAGTTCTGAGCCTAAGATCTTGAGGTGTTGCCAGAATCCAATTGGTGTGGACTTACTTTGGAGGTGAGACGCTTGGATCACTTCTGTGAACCAGATCCAGTTGCAGAATCAGAATCGAAGGTTTCCACCACCTTGCCTGTGGTGAGGTATATCGCAAAACACCCTTGTTAAATTTCTATGTGTGTTTTCGTTCTTGCTTGCGTATAATTAATATGGAGAATTAATATGGGACCTTGGGTGCTTCGAGGCATCCCAACCACTATCCCAACAGTAGTATCAGAGCCAACTCCATCATTATTATACGAAAAGCCTGAACATAATGTGTTTTCGCCATATATGTTTAATTATGTATATGTAAACACGTGATAATTATGTTCTGTAAGTTGATTCTTACTTGTTATGACTGGATCTATGATTGGGTAAAACTGCTTTTTTAGATCTGTGCCGTTTTTATAGTTTTTGAAAACTTCAGGACTTTTAATGCTAAAAATCGCATATAGGGTTTTAGAGGGCTGAAAAATTCGAATTTTTGAAATCTGGAAATTTTAAAATCATGGACTGTTTTAACAAATCTGGTCGCACGCTTTTTGGGGTCGTTTTGTAATTTCCGAAAACTTTGTGGCTGTTTTGCAATTACCGAAACTTGAGGGGTCAATTTGAAAAATTGAAAATTTTTCAGAATTCAAAATATTATTTTTGGAATCTGCCCAAATCTGCCCAGGGGTGTTTTTGTAACTTTTTAAAAGTTTTGGGGTCAAAGTGCAATTTTTGAAAGTCGAGGGGCGAAAATGCAATTTTCAAAAGTTGAAAAACAGAATCTGAATTTGAGCAGAAAATTTATTTTTGTTTACCCGAATATTCATTTTGTCATAATTAGTAGTGACTAAAAAGTAAGAATCATAGGAAGTTAGTTTTAAAAGGTAGTTTTAAAATTAAGAAAGAAATAGGTAAAGGATGTTTGCTTGTTTCTTGCTCTATGTGAATTGTTTACGTGGTTTTCGATCGAGCCGAGCCTTGACCTTAGGTTAGATGTGATTGGTTTAATTTATTGTTTGGTTTTTATTGGGCCTGCGAGCCTATTATGTTTTTGGGCCATTTTGAGCCTTTGTAATAGAATAGGGCTTTACTGCTTTCCTAGTTTAGGATGGAGGCCCGTTTACAAGCAAGGTGGAAACCCAAGAAGATATGAAGGCCATGTATGCGTGGTACATTGTGTAATAGCATAGGCCCATTTACAAACCCTTTAGATTGACCAATAGGGCCAACATCATTGGCTCGATGATGGCCCACATAGGAGGCTCCCGATCGAAAACATAATTGTGGTAGCATGCATGCTAGATTTGTATGGCTTTTATTTATTTTGTCGATTTATATTTAGCTTGTATGAGATGCGCGCTAGAATCTAGATCGTAATAAAAGATAAAGCATAACTGAATCGGTGAGATCTCGAGGAGAGTTAGTATAACTTTCAAAACCAGTAATTCCCCTCTCGAATTACATATTAAGTCATATTGGATTAAAATAAAATGAAGTATTTATATAAATCCAAGCCTTCCATCAATAGGGACTAACGTATGTTGTCTACTTATCGATATAGGTGATCCAGAGTCTAGCACCCGAGTCGAAGAAAGGGACAATACGTGAAATTCCTTGACTCCTGTTTTTAACACGACAAGGGTGAGGACTGGTCGGGATGTGAGGATCGACCGATAACTAGTTACGGAGAACTCACGACCGGGCCCGTTGCTCATCATGATTGATGGGTTAGACTTAACGATTAGTAACACTTATGATGTAGCAGTGCTAGATAAGTGTGAAAACCGAGGCAAAATAAGCTTGAAGGTTGTGGAGTAATACAATTGGTAAAAAGTATACCTACCTGGAGAATTAGTTGTATGGCCACGAGTCGTGGGTGCAATTAATTGCTGCTGGGACGTCAAGACCTACTAGGAATTAAATTTCCCGAGCAATCAAAGGGGTGATTGTTTCGATAAAATAGTGTGAGAACTTTTTCGAAAACAAGTCCAAAATTCGTTAATTATAAGTATTAGACATAAGATCAGTTAGCTAAATGTTGTCTTCTTTCCATTTGTAGATATTAAGTACAATGTCTAAGAATCCATTATCTGTTATCCTCGACGCAAACAAATTTAATGGCTCAAACTTCGTTGACTGGCTGGGAAATCTCAGAATTGTCCTCGATTCCGAGCGACGAAGCTATGTGCTCGACACACCCATGCCTGCTGCACCCGCAGCACGAGCTAGTGAGGAACAACGAACCGCCCATGCTAAAAGGGTTGATGATGATCTTCAGGTTCGATGTCTCATGCTAGCCTCGATGTCGAATGAACTGCAGAAACAGCATGCTGCAATGCCGCTTGCTAGAGAGATACTTCTCCACCTCCAGCAGATGTTTGGAGAGAGGTCTCGTACCGAAAGGTTCACGACCACTAAGGAGTTGTTTCATCTCAAGATGGCTGAGGGAACCAGTGTCAATGATCACTGTCTGCGTTTCATCAACCTGGTTGAAAAATTGGGGCGATTGGACGTGGATTTGCACGCTGATCTTAGCACTGACCTCCTTCTCCATACGCTGCCCTGTTCTTTTGACCAGTTCGTGTTGAACTTCAACATGGAGGATAGAACCCTCGCTCTTCACGAACTGACCAATTTGTTGGTAACGGCAGAATCGACTCTCAAGAAAGAGAAGACGGTAATGATTGCACACCAATCGAAGGCTGCAAAGCCCAAGAGAGGTAAGAAAAAGAAGAAGGTATTTTCTTCGAAGGCAGTCTCAAAGGTGGTTGAAAAGAAGCGCAAGAGCCCAGAGGACGAATGTTTCCACTGCAAGAAAGCAGGGCACTGGAAAAGGAACTGGCCAGACTACCTAAAGATGAAATTGGTAGCCAAAGGTATTTTCTTGGTTGAAGTTAATATTTCTATTAACTGTGCATCGTGGGTGTTAGACACCGCAGCAGGTTCTCATATCTGCAATGATTTGCAGGTGATGGGAGCAGTAAGATACCTGAAGCCCGAGGATAGAATCCTGCGTTTTGGAAACGGAGCTAGGATCGCCGCTGAGGCTATTGGGGACGTCGAATTGGTTTTAGGAAATTTTACTTTAATTTGAAGGGATTGTCTGTACGTACCAAACATTATTAAGAACATCATTTCTATTCCTATGTTGGATATTGATGGTTTTAATTTTTCCATTGAAAATGGAGCTTTTTGCATATTTAAAGGTGGTTTAATGTATGCTCGTGGTACTTTGATAGATGGTCTTTATTCCTTAGAACCTACAAATTCTGACGTCATGCACATTCAATCTAGAAAAAGAAAATATGATAATCAAACTCCACAACTTTGGCACGCTAGACTTGGACATATTTCCAAGAGTAGGATTTAAAAGCCGGTTTCCTCTAAGGCTCTTGAAATAAAGAACTTGGATGAACTCCCAACTTGTGAGTCTTGTCTCAAAGGAAAGATGACCAAATCACCCTTCACCGAGAATCCCGAGCGAACCAAGCAAACATTGGATTTAATCCATACTGACGTTTGTGGACCATTGAATGTCAATGCGAGAGGAGGATTCTCTTACTTCGTAACATTCACCGACGATTTTAGTCGTTATGGATATGTGTATCTTATGAAACACAAATCCGAAACTTTTGAGAAATTCAAAGAGTTTCGAATGGAAGTTGAGAATCAACTTGGACATAGTATTAAAGCACTTCGTTCTGATAGAGGTGGTGAGTACTTAAGCCAAGAATTCCTTGATTATCTAAAAG